>JABTXL010005752.1:29077917-29213666 GCA_025134845.1 Neodon shergylaensis | reverse complement strand
TCTCTCTCTCTCTCTCTCTCTCTCTCTCTCTCTCTCTCTCTCTCTCTCTGTGTGTGTGTGTGTGTGTGTGCACATATACAGACTTTCTATAAAGAAAAGTGAAATCACAAAGTTTGCAGGCAAATGGATAGATAGTACTAGAAAAGATTATGTTGAGTGAACTTTCCCAGACTCAGAAAGACAAGCAATGGTGTTCCCTCTCATCTGCGGTTCCTAGCTCCACATCCTCAGATATGACTATACAACATGGAGCAACCACAGAGGCCAGGAAAATGTGTGGGGACCATGATAGGGGAGGATCTAGGATACAGGTGATACGAAGTGGGAAATGGAATAATGAGGAGTGGGCTTCTAATACTGCCCCAAGGCCTCAGTGTGGACTCCTGCCTGCTGTTGCCCCCTGCTGCATACCACCGTCTGGCCCAGGACACCATCCAGCCTGTGCTGGGACAACTGTCTGCCAGGTCTAACTCTTCCTCTCCAGCCTGCTCCTCATGGGAGCTTGGCGTTCATTTGCAGGAAGCTTTCGTCTGTCTGCCATGTACCTGCATAGCTACGTGATCCTCGGGAGCTCTAGTTTCCTCCACAGTAAAGTGGGGGTGTGGCAGGGCCTGCCACCCTGGGGCTCAGTGAGCTGAGTAAGGGAGGTGACCATATAGTATCCTGCCTGATGGACTGTTCCAAGCTCTAGGATGAATGGTGAATGTGCCAAAAGAGCTAATTACGCCTGGTCCGTAGAAAGCGCCTGTGCATCTCTGCAGTAATGGAGTCTCCTTTCAGTGTGTCCTTTCAGTCTAATTTTTCCCTTGCACCATGCTTCTCAAAATGAATTTTTTTGACTTTCTGGAAGTGTATTCAAAATTATATTTTCTAAATCTGTATCGCCTTGCTACATATCTCTATCCTATAAATATATTTGGTATTTGCGCTATTTGTTGATGGTGATGAGGATGCTATCTTGTACACATGCTAATTAGGCAGTTTCCAATTTGTGGATCCCTCTGAGAATCTCAAGGCTTGGGGTATTTTGGTTGAAAATGGGCCTCGGCAAGGCCTCCAGATTGGTCTCTGCCCAGGCCCTTTGGGGTATGTGTCTTCTTCTCTCAACTCCATCACCCCTCATCCCCAACCCAGGCCAGCAAATCACGTATGTGACTCGAGTCCTGCTGAGGAGAAATTAGTAGTTGCTATGTAAAAAAAAGGCCGGCAAGGCGGAGGCCGGAGCTTAGGGCTCCCATGATGAGGCTTTCATGAAGACTGCAAGGGAGGAGGCTGAGGCCTGTGCCAGGCATGGGGAGGAGGGAGGTGGGTAGGGGTCAGGCCCACAAAGGTGAGATACAGCAGGGGCACACAGCTGGCACCCGAGGTGAAGGAAAACCGTCAGGCCAATGTGAACCATGGCTCCCAGCTGACTGTGGAGGGCAGGGGCAGGGGCAGGCGAAAGCTAAGGGTTCTGGAGAGAAGCAGACTTGGGATGGTGTTGAAATTCTTTGGGAGGGGTGCCAGTGAGGCCCTGTGAATATCTAGGCTCAATGCTAGGGACCAAGTGAACCTTGACCAGATCCCTGTGATGCTATCAGGGCACAGCCAAGTGTCACAGGGAGGCTTTGCCATACTGAGCACAGGAAAATGCCCACCTCTTCAGAGCTCTAATGATTCCCTGTGTACCACATACAACTTAGACCTCAGTTCCTCTTCTATTGAGTATAATCCATGGCGGTGTGTAGTGATATTTTATTTGCATTTTAACAAATAAAGCCTGCCTGAAGATCAGAGTATAGAGCTAAGCCACTAGAAGCCAGGGAGTGGTGGCACACACCTTTAATCCCAGGATTTGGGAGTCAGAGGCAGAGGGATCTGTTAGTTCAAGGCCACCCTGGGCTCCACAAGACTCAATCTGTCTAAAAGAGAAACAGAGCTCACACAAACGTGATTTGAGCACTTGGGATAGCTTGGAGGAGTTGGTTTTGTCCTTCTACCATGTGGTCCTAAAGATTGAACTCAGATGGTCAGACTCCGTGGCAAGTGCCCTTGCTGAGCCATCCCACCACCCTGCTTCTTTGACTTCTCATTAATATGAGGAGGAAAGCACAGGTTTTTAAAGCCAGAGCTCCGAACCTTCCATGGAACACGCTCACCTTCTTTCTTCAGTACCGTCTTAGGGAATAATCTACCAGATGCTCTCTGGGTCTTTCCTCTCTGAATCTCCTTGGGTTTAGGACAAAAGGATAGTGTGTCGTGTTTGTCCTGGTCCTATTTGGTGTGGGCTAAACCCATTCCAGCTACTCCCTTCTCTGCATCAGCACAACGCTCAAGATAAGATTGCCTTCTTGTCATGGAAACTGATCTAGTTAGTCCTAGCTTTTAATCTCACAGTCTCTAGCCAATATCTGGGTGTCACTGGAATGGAGGAGGATGTAAGAATTTAGTTGGATCCCACCATGCACGTGGTGTTCCTCCATTTTCCCTTGGGAGGTATTTCTCCACCCTCCCCCAACTCTATCCAGGCTCAGGGAAAAGGCTAGGCAGCTCTCGGGGCCCCTTAGTCATATAAGGCAGAGAGCCTTCCAAACAGCTGGTTTCCTATAGTCAGTCAGAAGCAGGAGGGACATCTCTGCTGAGCTGCACAGGCCCTGGCCTGGCCTCACTTAGGCAAAATTTCTCTGCAGGAAACCGGTACAGACCAGTGACCTGTCCAAAGGCTTGGTGAATTTCAAGTAGACCCAGGCATTCTCAGACTTCCCGGGAATAACAGAAACCCTGCCAAGAGTCCTGCTGACATTTTAATCTCCATACGGACATCTGTGGAATCCTCAAGCAGGCTGGAGAGAGCCACAAAGCTCTGTTTAGAAACAAGAGACCTGGGGAATGCAGGGGAGTTTTCTGGTGATGGTGGAGGAACCGTCCATCACTCCAGGGGCCCACAACAGTTGTGACTGTGTGGCCAGCTGCTCCTTGAGCCATCTTTTCCCAGGACCTGCTCCATGCTGGGTTCTGGTAGCACCAAGTTGAAGGAAACAGTATTGCCTGAGAAAAGGGTGGACACAGTGGGAAGCGACACCTGACATGAACTTCAGTGGGACAACTGCGGGACAGTGAGGGGCAGTAATACACGGGCCCATTAGCACTTGTGTGGCATTTTATACCATACAAAACAGTTTTTGGCTAGCCCATTTGATCATCAGCATAAGTTCCTGTAATAGCCATAATTTCTTATAAAAGCTCTGTTGACATCCCATCCCGTCCATCTACCTGAAGTGTACCGCATTCCCATGCATCCAGAGGGCTGTGCTGCCATTGCCACAATCCACTTCAAAACATTTTCATTACCCTAGAAGAATAACAGCTATAATGTTTTTGAGCACCAGCTAGATCAAGTGAGCCAAGTGAATGCTCCCAGATCCTGCAGTGTAGGAAGTCCAAGGAATGAAGACAATTGTGTGGCTATTTCTGGCGACCCAGCTTCTATGTGGAATGAGCTGGAGTCCAGCCTATGTGATCCCGGGTCTCCCACTTCCCCTCCATATCCGTGAGAAACAACGCTGCATCTGTGGTGTTGCTTCCCACACTTGAACTCCTGTCTACTCGTGTCCCTTCCTCTCTCTGCTGCACCACAGACTGGGGTGTTGCAACCATGTCCTGTTGCTCTACCTTTGTTTGCTTGGTACCCTCTTGTGCTGCAAGCCGTGGCCTCGCGCCAATGGGAAAGCTGCTTCCTTGGTACTCATGTGTGGGAATGTGAGGTAGTGGCTTGTGCTTCTCTCACCAGAGATGTTCCTACCTCCTTGTCCTCATACTTCCCAGGGGGTTTTGTGGGAGCGGCACCAGATGCTGGCCATGGGAGACAGGGAGTATGTTTTCCCTTGAATACAGAAAAGGTGTGTGCAAACCTTAGATAAGTGCTGACCAGTGTATAAGGGGGTATTACAGACCTCTGTGCTGGCGACTTCCACATCATAGAATGGAGTCAGCCCTGAAGAGCAAGTAAACAGAAGTGAGTCCCTATAACGACCAGGACCTTGTACATGCTAGGCTAATGCTGTGTCAATGAGATTTACACATTTGTTTTAGTGTTTATATGCTATGTATGTGGGTCCAGGTGCATACCCCACACACCTGTGGAGGTGAGCACCACCTTTGGAAGTCAGTTTTTCCTTTCTCCATGGGACCCAGAACTCAAACTCAGGTCATCATATTTATATAGCAAATGCTTGAAAAATTGTTTTTAGTCCTCTTACCTGGTCAACCATCATGGCCCCCACATTTTTTTTTAAAGATACTCTCACTACATAGTCTGGGCTGTCCTTGAACTTGTTCTGTAGTCTAGATTCTTGAAGTCACAGTCCCCTTGTTTCAGTCCTCTGGGAGCTGGGACTTCAGACCTGAGGCACACTTTGCTGGATGAACTAATTTTTAATGGTGTGAGCATGTTCATAGAATTCACTCGCGACTAGGATGACTTTCAGCCATGTACGTGTGTTGTGGATATGATGACTCCTCGGAATTACCCGGACATGTAGAAAAAAAATAATCACATTAAAATACAGTACTTCAGGAAGAGATTATGGAACTGAAGTCTTTTAGGATCTTATATTCTTAGTCTTTCGTTTTCCCTTTTTGTGCTTTTCTGTTTTCTAGGATTTTACGATAAACTGCTTAGAATAAAACCACAAAAGTATATTTAACTTTAGGGGTTGTTCTCACTATCTGTGTGACTGTGTTTACCTAGTAGTGCTTCTGGCCCCTGGGCCATCAGCCTTCCAGGCAGGCTCTGAGCCTAGTGTTGTAGATTTATTGACTCCCCAGCAGCCCTTTCTGCAGACAGCATAGGTCTTGAGACCTCATTGCTGGGTGTGATGGACATCTGGAAAAGCCCAAAGGTGATCATGGTTTTGCTGACTAACGTGGCTACTCAGAGTCCAACAATACTATCAGCATCCACTTTCACCCATCAGCTGGTTAACTCTGAGTCCTGTTTGGGTTGGAGCCACAGTTTAGAGGAGTCCTCATGAATAGTACTTCCTTAGAAGCCCCCTTTCTCTCTATCTCCCTACTAACACCCATGTGACATACCTGTATGAGTGCCTGTTATATGCCAATCAGGCCAAGAGGTGAAGATTTAGATGTCAGGTAACCAACTCCTGTTCCATGGTGGGGACAGACGGCAGGTCAGAATATAAGCCAGAGTGCAGACACAGTAGGGAAGAAAGACCATTGGACTTGCAGTGTCAGGGGAGGCTTTCAATCCGCTCCTTCATCCATGTAGCTGATTATTTACTGAGTCACTGATGTGCCCTGGACATTATTCTATACCTGGGGAGCCTGGTCACCAAGACCAAGCGCATTTCTGCCCCTAGTAGAATTGAGATACGATTAACTCAGAGATGAATCTTTAATCTCATGATAAATGCCCTGCCAGAAATAAATGGAATGTTGCAGGAGAGAATAGAGAATAGGCTGCTGTGGCTGGGGTCAGCTGGGGAGGGGCTTTCCAGCTCCTGCTTCAGGATAGACTGGCTCAGCCATGCCATGGCTAAGAACATTCCAGAGCTAAAGACTAAGGCAGAGGGCCTCATGCATTCTAGAAATGCGTAGAAGGTCAAAGGGCCCAGAAAGCAGTGAGAGTGTTTTGTTGAAGAGGGGTGGCTTTGATCGGAGAGCTGAACAGAGGGCACCTAAGTCTGTAGCTGGGAAGCTGCAGTGGGAAGATAGGGGTTGTAGCAGCTGTGGGCAGGGTTTGTGGGTCAGCTCCTGAGCCCATTTGGCTGCACTGTGGAGTCATGTCAGGCAGAGTTTAGAGTGGAAAGCAAGGTCCCCAGGGTCCAGTCATGCCAGCGTGCTCTGTGGATGTCCACAAGGAGCTTAAGTCATGACCCAGAGCACTGTGTGAACAGCATTCTGGGTCCTGTCTGCCACACCCCGGTGTGGAATGGAACCCTCACCTGGGGTGATGCAGGACTTCTCAGAAGTCTAAATCTATAGCTGTAGCTTTTTTGGAACTGTGTGTTGAGCCAGCTCTGCAGTCAGGGCCACCTTGGGAGTCATTATTTCATTTTCTGGGAATGAATCTGTTAGGAATTACTAGTGATAATAGTTCATCAGACTGTCTCATGCTGGCATGCGCTGACTCTCCAACAGCTCTGGGAAACAATTGCCCCACTGATTAATTCTCCACTGTTTCTTTCTTCTCTCAGAATGGCTATTCAAGTGGACAAGTTCAACTTTGAAAGTATCCCAGAATCCCCCGGAGAGAAGGGACACTTTGCAAATCTGAAGCAGCTAGAAGAAGAGAGGCAGGAGGCACGGGGCCTGGAGATCAGCAACAAGCTGGACATCCGCTGGAGAATTCTATCCTTTTCAGTGTCCCGAGGCACACCCACCCTGACTAGGGATTCTGGCCACCCACAGGGAGCCAAGAGGTGCTTAATGGGTACTGAGTTTCAACTACAGACAGCTCTAAATGCCATGGCAGGACATGGACCACAGGGCTGGCATTTTCTCAGCCTCGTCACACTTCAGAGGCCCTACTTAATGAAGTATTGATTCTGAGCGGATAAAGGTCTTAATGGGGACCAGTGGTGGTCCTGTCTTTGGATCTCATGTTTCTTTTGAGTGTTGATATTCACGGTAGTAGCAGGTTCTAATGGCTGTCAATCAGTACAGGGCTTGAGCCGTCCTCTGACTGACAGTGGAGGATGTGGATACAGTTGTCTGGGAGCCAAATGGAGTTGTGCAGCTTAGCAAGATGCAGAGGAACTTTGTAGAGGAGGGAGAGACTTCTCTGTGGACTGCATTGTGAAAAAGGAGAGTCCTATATGATCCCTGCACCCACTCAGGTGTGTGACCAGAGTTCGGCTGGATAGGTGGAAGGACGCTGGGTGACTCTGCGTGCCAGTCTCTGCAGAGCACCCATACAGCCGGCAGACATTTGAGTGGACTGTTGGCAGTGGGTGGAAGTCTATTGAAGGGCCAGAGGTGAGAAATGCCCCACAAGCAGCACAGCAGGAGAGAGTGGCCTCTTCAGAGTGTCTGCCAGGAAAAGGCACTTCTAACATGGGTTTCTTTCCATCACCTCCTCCGTGTGTGGACTCTGTGGCTCTGGGTATGGTCAGACTGTGTGTCTAGACTAGAACATTCCAGAAGATTTAACCATCAGGCTTTGTATGGGCCAGAGATTGTGCTCAGTTCTAGGGACAGCGTGATGGACGCTGTCAGATCCAGACCCCAGTACAGACTGTGCTCTCCAGCACACGGGTAGAAACTGGGAAACTGTGCGGTGGAGCTTTCACTTCTGCGATGTAGCCAATAGAAAAGCCGTTGTGGCTTAGTTGGCTCACTCTAGATACCCGGATGGCCAGATGAAGTGATTTTAAAATAGCAAGGCTAGGGGACAAGCCTGGAGCACACATGCCATCATCCCTCATTCCCCTCTGCCTTGTGTTTGTTGGAAATCTCCCGTCATAGAATCTTTCTCAAGTGTAGGGCCTCGTATTTTAGAGGATACCCTTCTCAGCAGAGTGGCTGAGAGTAGCTGGTGCCCCACCTGCATGCCACTCAGAGTTTCTGTGATGGTCTGGCAGACACTAGACACCCTGTGTAAGCTGGCAGGGTCACCAGGGTTCCTTGGGTTTTCCCAGCCCTATAAGGGTTTTACACATAGAGCTGTGGGCTTTGTTGACAACCCACTTCAGGCTGTGCTTCACTTTATCCCATCCCCTGGAACTATGTTTCCCATAGGGAGAAATGCTAGCCCTGCCCCCACTTGATGCTGAAGTGGGGACGAAGCTGTTCCACTGAGCCGCTCAGACTCTTCGGTCTTCTCATCTCCTGGAAAACACTAAACCTCTCTAAATATGTCTCTTCTAAGACCCTGTATCATACTTTATTTTTGTAATAGTCAGTCATGCTTGGAAAAATAGTTTTATCTAAATGAATTCTAATACAAACAGCCCCTGCCATCAGTATTGTTGATTCCTTGATCATCATAAGTGAAATGCAGGAAATCATTTGGTATCTGCCTCCAGAGAATTCATCTATCAAAGCTGTAATAACTTGATTCAAGGGTCTTTTATCTTACAGCACACACAGCACAGCATACACAGTATGCACAGCACAGCACACATAGTGCACATAGCACAGCACGCACAGCACGCACAGCACACACAGCACAGCACACACAGTATGCACAGCACAGCACACATAGTGCACATAGCACAGCACACACAGTACGCACAGCACAGCACACACAGCACAGTGTACACGGCACAGCACACACAGAACGCACAGCACACACAGCACACACGACACAGCACACACACAGTACACATAATACACACAGCACAGTGCACACAGCACACACAGCACAGCACACACAGTACATACAGCACACACAGCACAGTGCACACAGCATAGCACACACAGTACATACAGCACACACAACACACACAACACAGCACACAGCATAGCACACACAGCACAGCACACACATAACACACAGCACAGCACACAGCACACACAGCACAGCATACACAGCACAGCACACACAGCACACACATTACACATAGCACACTCAGCACAGAGGCTTGACAGCTGGAGAGAGCCTGGCTGGATATTCAGTCAAATCACTCCCACTGTTTGTCCCTTGATGGGCAGAGGAGTGAGGCGGCATGGACACAAATTGGGTTGCTGTCCCCCATTCATCCAAACATGATAGCTGTGTGTGCCTTAGAATTTCTCAGGAAGGAATCATGGTCCACACATAGACAGTGTAGATTTCATATTTAGTCAACTGGAGAATATATGAGATGACATTCCATGAACATCCTGACAAGCCTCTGTGTTCACTCTGTTTGTGTGACTGGCTATGTGTTGAACATGCACACAGTCTGTGTACTCTTAACACTCACTAGATGCCAGATATTGATCAGATCCATTTACATAAACTGCTTAATTTATTTTGGTCTCTTTCTTTCTCCCTCTCTTACACACACAGACACACATACACACACACACACTGTGCCGTTCCTGAAAGTGCTGTAATACCAAGTTAATGTGTAGCTGTAAAAAACCATTCAGTTTTCAGATAGAAGACATACCAGATATTGAAGTGATAAGAACAAACACTGCACTTGATCTTAGCCAGAAGGCCTACAGGCTGGACAGAGTGGTTGATTTGTGGAATAGCTTTCTGATGTAGCTTTCTCCCTTGGCTACTGATGAGAAAATTGAGCCCCATGAGGTTATCTCACCTGCCAAAGGTCACCTGGCTCATATAGTGTTATGCTTTCATTGCCACATAGGGTCATGTCCTAGGCTTTCCCTTCTGCCATGGCCTTCCCACTAACCATACTACTCAGAGGAGCTGCTGAGATGGCCACATCTCTTGGACAGATTGATAATGAACACTTACCTGCCCTCCATGCATTACAGCATCTCTTCTCTGTGATGCTCTAGAATGTTCCTAACAGCAAGACTTGCTGTACTGAACCAATTGCAGACCTCTCTGGATTTGTAGCTGACAGCATGTTCCATTGTAGGCATTTTCTGTGCAGTTTGGTCACTGGCATGGGGAGCTGTGCCAAGGTGCCAGAGTATTTACCAAGATGAGAAAAATGGCATTGATGTTTAGAAAGTTGGTGATGCAAATTAGAAAGCCAAGTAAGAGGCTTGCTTGCCATTTACAGGGGTCTCAACAGTAGTATAATTTTCATTAGTATAAAATCTATGGCAGTTTGATAGTTTACTTGAGCTCTAGTAGGGCTGGGCTGCATCCTCGTACTTGGAGCCCTTCACTCCAGCGCTAATACAGAATAAGGCTGTATCTTTACAAAAACAAGAAAGGAAAAAATGGGGGATAGCACAAAATAAGCAAAAAAAATATATAGAGAGAGGGTGAATCTGACTAAATGGTCAAGAAAAGAGCATTAAAGTGGAAATAACAGTCCCTGTCTACAGCCAGTATGTTCTGAAGTCCAAATCTGAGAATATGCATGGTAGATGCTTATCATAGGACCCCTCTTATAGGAGACACCTTGGAAATTTCTCTACAGGAGCAGTCGTGATTCTGTCACCACCATAATTTATCTCTTGCCCCAAATGCCAAGATGTGCATATTAAGAATTAGCTCCCACCATCTGCACTAGTGTTGCATCATAGGCTGGGACCTTGGCTGACCAGCTTGGCTACTTGTGGGTTCAGGCTCAGGTACCAGGCACCTTTGGTGGCTTTTAGGGCTTTAGAGAGAGGCTGTGTGCACAGCGATCATCTTTATTAGCTCAACGGCACCCTTTGTGGCTCATATCTGAAAGCAAATGAATTCAGAAACAGGTAGAGTGACTGCCAAAGGCTGGTGCCGCTGGGCAGCCTTGCAGCTTCCCACGGACTTCCTTACCTCTCTCCTCTCGTCCTGGTTCATCAGAAGACTGGGCTCTGCTCTGTGCTCTGGACATTGCTGCTGCCCACCTTGAGACCCACGTACAAATTTTTAATAAATAACTAATGTCCCACCTTCTGAGGTTTTAATCTCATGTAAGAGAATGTAAACTTTGGGGTGAATTATGAAGGAAAGCAGAAAGAAGCAAACACAAAAATGAGTTTCCTTCTTTCAGACTGGAATTACGGGACTAAGCTATGTCCACACACCAGCTTTCAGTCTTAATGCTGTCCACTCAAGTAACTATTACCTGATTTTAAGTAGGTGCACATGGTTAGAGACTTCTGCAAAGTAACTGGTTTATCACTTGCCTTGTCCCTGCCCCTCTTCCCACAGGGACCTCTTTATTCTGCTCCCTTATGTAAACTCAGAATTGCTCTGTGGAATGAGTGCTAACCAGTCTATTTTTCAATGTTTTTATCTAGTCTATGCTGTTATAGCAGTTTGCTTTTTCATTTTAAGTATATTATATATAATATACACACATGTATATTATATGTGTATATTACTATATGTGTATGACATATAATATGTGTATGTTATATAATACATAGTACATATATTTATATATTATACACATATGCATGTTTGTATAATATATGTATGTGTGCACAAGTAAATTATATTATATAGTATATATAATATAGGTGGAAAACTTCACTCCAACAGTAACTTTCTATTGCCCCATTTCCAGCTGAGAGCTATGGCAGGAACGTGAGACCCATAACCATATTTTTCCTGGGCAGAAAGCACAGTTTTCATCTTGGACTTTGGCCAGTGCACACACCTATGCTCCCAAACAAGTCTTTTCCATTTCTGCAGATGTTGTGGTGTGATACCAGCTCAGCCAGTGGATCAGAATGGAACTCACTATGGGCACTGTGCCATCACTTAAGCAGCTTAGCACTGAGTTGCTCAACTCCATGGCTTCTGGTTCTTCAGTTCTAAGCGCGTCATTCATCTGACTTGAAAGAATAGGTAACACTCTTATAGCTCCCACCAGTGTCCCTTCCCCATTGATGCTCACCAGGCCCCAATGTTGTGGCTCTGAGTACTTTCTCCCCCAGGACTTGATCCCTATTCAGAGAATAAGTTATGTGGGGGACACGAACCCAAACCAAAAGCCAAACTGTGTTCTCTCTGCAAGCCCCCTGCATGCAACATGAACTTGCATATTTGTTCAGAGTGAGTCACAGCATACCCAGCAGGGATTTGGTGAGGAACTGAGAAAGAGGAGATCTCTTTGTTTGCTTTGCTGTTTGCTTACTTATTTGTTTTGTTTGTTTGGTTAGTTGGTTTTGGTTTCTTGAGATTGGGTCTCACTGTGTAGCCGGCAGGCCTGGAAGAATTCTTGATCCTCTTACCTTAGACTCCCAAATGCTGAGATTATAGACAGGGTCTACCACTATGCCTTATTTGAAAGTTATGTTCGGTCATCTTTGTAAGCAAGTCTATCACAGAATTGCAACAGTGTGTGAGTGGTCCCAGGGATGCTCCTGGCTTCTACGTTCACATTCTATGGCTGGGAAATCCCACATGGGGTAACTGCTGGAGACTGCACAAAGGGCTCACTACAGTGATGGCACCCTCAGCCAGACTGTTGGTTAGGATAGCTTGGAGTGGCTAGGGAAAATCGACTCAGCAGTGGATCATTCTCAGGAAGAATGATGCCCCCTCAGAGCCACCAAGTTGTGTATACAGTGACTTTAGTATCCTTGAAGCCAGCAATGACCAGCAGCACAGCTTCCTAAATGGTCTCTGAACATTCCCCCAAAAAGAGAAGCCTCAGTTTCCATGGTCTGGTGGGGAGTTGTTTTTTGCTACTGCTTTTGGACTCCTGCCTCTTCTTCTGGGCCCATCCCCCTCTGCATATGCCTTGGTCCCTTCCAGAGACTTGGCTCAGCTGTCCCTTCCACTGGGCAAGTTCCCAGTGTCTGCACCTGGCTTCGGCCCCCCCCGTCCTCCCCAGCTCCTTTCTTTAATTGCAGAGACCCTTCCTTCTGTCAGCGTGTTTTTTTATTTATCTTTAATTTACCATCTTAACACGGTGAAGCCTACAACTCAGTACTGCAGCTTCCCCCACATGTTTCTTGGGAGCTTCTGACATTCTCAAATTGGAACGAGACCCAGAACCTCAAATCCCTGGCTGCACTTGAGGTTCTGTCTATGGATATGACTACGAGGTACCTTGTTTGTCCCTTTGTGCCTGGCTTCTCTCTGATTGTCTTTAAGAGACACACACTAATGTGTCAGGCTTCCTTTCTTTGAAGACCGAATGGCATTTGATTGTGCGAATGAACTGCACTCTTTTTATTTAATCATCTGAGAGTGGACACTTGGGACGTTTCCACCTTTTGGCACCGTGAGCAGGCCTGCTGGGAACATGGTGTACTTCTTTTCGTTTAATCCTGGCTTTGGCTCATTCAGGTGAACGCATGACCAAGACGGGTGTTACTGGAGGTCATTGTTTTCTGTTTGCAAGACCATCCCTCTCCTGTATGCCTGTGATCTCTGAGACTTGGGTTGTAGTCTGAGTTCAGGATCCCTAGTGGGCTGCCCTGTCTATCCCTCCTTGTTGAACTAACAGGCGAATCCTCACTCCCAGGACTGTTGCAGGACCAAGCACGAGGATTAAAAGTGCATTGCAGAGTGCTCACCAATAATAACAACACTTCAGCAAACCTGCCCTGGGTGGTAATGAGATAGAGAGACAGCATGTGGAGGGTTCTCCTTAAAAGAGAATTATGTATGGGGAAAAAAAAAACACTTTTTTAAAAATTTTTTATTTATTAAAAATTTCTGCTTCCTCCCATCCCCCCATTTTCCTTCCCCTCTCCCTCCCTCTCCAGTCCTAAGAGAAGTCAGGGAACCCTGCCTTGTGGGAAGTCCAAGGCCCTCCCCCCTCCATCCAGGTCTAGGAAGGTGTGCATCCAAGCAGACTAGGCTCCCAAAAAGCCAGTACATGCAATAGAATCAAAACCTGGTGTCATTATCATTGGCTTCTCAGTCTGCCCTCATTGTCAGCCACATTCAGAGAGTCCAGTTTGATTATATGCTCATTCAGACTCAGTCCAGTTGGCCTTGGTGAGCTCCTATTAGATCAGTCACACTGTCTCCGTGAGTGGACGCACCCCTCGCTGTCCTGATTTCCTTGCTCATGTTCTCCCTCCTTCTGCTCTTCATCTGGTCCTTGGGAGCTCAGTCCAGTGCTCCAGTGTGGGTCTCTCTCTCTATCTCAGATGAAGGTTTTATGGTGATATTCAAGATATTCATCAGTGTGGCTATCGGAGAAGGCCAGTTCAGGCACCCTGTCCTCTGCTGCCCAAGGACCTAGCTGGGGATATCCCCTTGGACACCTGGGAACCACTCTAGAGCCAAGTCTCTTGGCAACCCTAAAATGGTTCCTTTAGTTGATTCTAGCCATAAACAAAGGACATTGAGCCTATAGTTCATGATCCTAGAGAAGCTAAATAATAAGGTGAATACAAAGAAAAACATATATTTATCCTCCTGGATATTGGAAGTAGACAAAATCTCCAGGCAAAAGTTGGGAGCATGGGGGTGGGGAGGGTTGGGGGGAAGGGGAGATGGGGAAAACAAAACACTTTTGCTAGATGGTGTTGAAAAAGAGGGGATCCCTTGGGGATAGAGATAAAAAGGCAGTGACTCACTCACTGAAGAAAGGCAGGGAAGGGACTCCCCAGAGGTGAGGCAAGCAGGACCCTCCTGACAGCAGGAGCATCATCTACTGGTACATCCGTGTCCTCTTCAGGAAGCTGTGAAGCTGCAAGTGTTCTCCTCCTGCTACAGATGATGAAGCCAGCTCAGGGCATTGTTTGTTTGTTTGTTTTGGTTGTTCTTTTTTGCTTTTGCTTTTTGCTCAAAGTTCATGTGAGGCAGTGGCAGAAGTCCAAGACTCAAAGCTGGGTTAATCTCAGGAGAGAGCTCTGGGCTTTCCCCAGGGTGAAACATGGCCCCACAGTACCTACCTGAGGTGCCTGCTCGCTGGCTTTCATTCACTGTCAGGCACTGATAATGGGACAGCTGTGGGAGCCTGGCACTGTCGTGGGCCTCCTGGGGGCTCACAAGCTGGTGGTGACACCACCAGATATAGTGTGTCTTGGAAGAGGACACAGGAGAACCTTTCAAACAGAAGATGGCTTGGAAACATTTCCTAGAGGAAGTGGGATCAAAGAGCAGATGAAGGAAGGACCAGAGGAGGAAGGAGACACAAAGGGGAATGGCAGATGCTGCTGCATCCTCGGAAGAGTTGGTGCATGTGGTCCTGGTTAGGCTTAGGGGTAGACAAGGCTCCCTAAGCATCATGGGGGCCAATCTGACATCATCTCAGCCAGTGCTGGTCCAGCTACCCTTTCTGGGTAGCCCTCATCTGTGTAGTTTTCCCTAAGTGCCTGGCGGAGCTGCTGGCTTCAGAGATGTACTGTATCTTGAGACCTAGGGTCCCGAGCCCCTTCGCTTACTCTTCCCCTCTCACTCAGGCCCCTGCCTCTGCCCCTTTGTTCCTCACCTTCACGATGTCCCCACACTACTGTTTCCGGACTTAGCATATGGAATGTCCATCTTCACCAGGTGGGCTCAACATAAAGCCCTTTCCTGACACCTCAGTCCCCACTGCCTCCCTGCCAACTGTGGCCTGCCTATCTTACTTGGGACGAAGGGCGTGTTTGTTAAACAGAGTGGGCTTGCCAGGAGGAAATAGGAAGTGTACTCTCTTTCTGTTTCCAACTGTTAGTCAATGTCCAGAACTCAATTTCCTCCTTTGCTGTTTGCTTGTGTATGGCGACTTTGATTCTGTGGAAGAGGCAAGAGGCTTACAGACCTGCTGAGAGCTGCACTGGGCCTCCCAGCAGCTCTTGCTATTTGCCTGCTGTCTGCATTTCCAAGCCCTGATTTCTTCATCCACTGCTGCTTGCTGAGAGACTTTATGACTTCCTCGATTATGAACTCACTTGAGAGAGCATGTTCACAATAATATATGTAATTACACCGGGATGTATAACACAGCAAACACGAAACCAGCATGAACCCAGGACGTGTCGAGAGATGCATGCTCGTCCTGAATAGTCAACTGCAGTCTGCATGTTTTATTAAGGAAAAATAACCTCAAATTTCACCTTATTTTCCCCAACAAGAACCATTGATGGGATAAGATTATCCCGGTAGCTCTTTCTTTCTTCTAGAAGAATCATTAACTTGAATGGATTTACAGATGAAGGAAGGGGGACCTGCTGCGTTTCTGTGTCTGGTTTCCTACTCTCAGGTTGATACCCTCACCAATGGGTAGACTATACCACTTTAGCAGAGGGGTGACCGATCTACTTAAGACTGTTCTCATCTGGGAGTGTATCTGTCTAGAATTTTCTCTAACTCCTCGAGTCCTGGGGTGCAGCATGAGCTGAGTTTTCCTTGACTGAAGCTTACCCATCTCTGAAGCGCAGCGGTGAGGCTAGCGTGGAGGGCCTCCTGAACCAGCTTGTCCTGGAACAACTGCAGCTGGTGCCTCTGCAGTGGGGTGAGTACCATGCCATCCTTGCTTCTGGGTGGGTGGGCAGGAGGGCACCCTAATGACTGCCTCAGGAAACCACAGAGAAAGGAGTTCACCTCACTGTGTGCTGCCTTTGCAGGTGGGCAGCTCAGCACCAGGTAGGTCTGACCACACCTTCTTCTTGAGTGGCGATTGAATTTGGAAATGTCTGTAGCCCTTAGTTATATGGGAGGGGAGGGAGGTAGAAGGGAATGAGAGCATCTTCCTGCTTGTTCTCCCACCATGTTCCTAGACTGAGCTCTACAGCTGTCCATGCTGGGTGTGGACAGTATATTTGGTGAACTCCTTGTCTTTATCTGGTGCTTATCCCACGGGAGGCCACCATCACTCAATACAACCCTATTGGTAGGGCTTTATTTTTTTTTTTATAACCTTGAACGCTGACCTAAGCTTATGCCTTTCTAGTAGTACTCAAAGGTAGCTTGTGACAGATACTTGTGTTTTGGGTGTGGTCGGTTCTTCTTGCTATCTGGAAGGGATTTGATTAGATCATCTATTGGGATCAACAATGGATGGTCATTTGTTACCTCTTTCTTCTTCCTCTCCACTCAATAAATTGTGCCCCCCCACTTAGAACCTTCCTGTATTTATGTAGGACCACCCACTTTCCAGGGATGAAACGGGAGACTCGAGAAGTCAGTGGGAGAGTGAGCAAGGGGACAGAGAAGGGCCTAATAATTGGGGTCACATGGTTAAAGGGCCATGTTTCCCCATGACCAGTGATTCAGGGCTAGCCTAAGAGCCACCATGTTTCCATGCTCATCCCCTGGAGAGGCTACAGGTGTTTTGTAGAACCCTTTGTATGGTTGAGGGAAAAGGTTAGCAGACTGGATGTGATGCTTTCTTCATAATTGTTAGGAAGGTCAAAGCGCCACAGTTAAAACCATTGTCCAAGAAGCAGTACACTACAAACCCAACGACAGTTTCATTAGGTGGCTTTCATCTCATTGTGAGGCTGGGAAATGGCACAGTGCCCCCAAAGCCTATTCACTAGTATATACGATCATTGAGTTGCTGAGCAGCTCAGTTGCCTTGAATGGTGTAGCATTACCACGCTGCTTGTGCAAGGGCTGCTGGAAATAGAGGTCAAATGGTAGGGTCCATAACCACAGCAGTCTATGTGGTAATCTGTTTCTGTTATCTTACTAAGGCTGAAGCTAGATTCCACAAGTCAACCAATGAAATTGAAGTAAGACCCTGCTTCCATGCTTCCTATGAGCTGTAAGCATCCATGGCAGGACCCCAGGAAGGTTCTTGGGAGATGATCAAGTCCCTTCTACTGTGTGCTTCAATCTGTCACAGGCTGGTCTTGTTCTGTGCAGAAGTTGAGAAGGTCTGGCTTGACCACTGTGAGCACATGTCATGTGCACACCAGCATGTGGACAGATACACAAGTACTGACATTTAGCCAGAGCAGTATATGGCTTTCAGAAGTAATGCTAAGACCCAAATATGTCTTAGATAAGACCTGGAGGGGTCATTTGTGAGGGGAGGTGTCAGGTATCATGGATGAGTGATGTTCCTGGTCTTAGAGGGGTAAGCCATTGACAGGGTTGACTTGTCTTTAATCTTGGAAAGCCCAAATGGGCTTAGATCATCAGGAGTCAGGCTGTGGGAAGGAATAAGAGAGAAAGCCACTGTTGTCTGCCTCCCTCACAACTGGTCATGTTGTACCCTACGTTTGCCTCTCAGGATGCCAGTAACACATGCTGAGACATGATCTTTATCCCAGTTTTAACTCCTTAATCTTCGACTGTATCTGTCACCTGTACAGAGAATCTTGTGTGGAGCCAACTAGCTCAGACCTGTAGGCAGGATCCTAGGGGTGATCTCAGCTCTCATACCTTAGACAGTAAGCATCCCCTTAGAGGATGAACTGAGGTCTAAGCTCCCTCAAGAGCCCAGTGGCTTACTAGGGGTTGGGTAAGACCTCTCGTGCTGTTCCAGGCCTGAGCAATGAGAGTTCTTAGCGAAGGTCCCCATGGCCACTTTAAGGGAATAGGATGTTGTTTTGCAGTAACTGGTTTCCAAGTGTGTATCCCAGGTGCTTGGCAAGGAGTGAGAACTTTGTGTAGCGAACTCCAGTGGCCTCAGACACCTGTATCTTTCTTTGTAGGCAGGAACTGCATGGGGCTCAGCCAGGTTCTGTCCTGTCTCACCCAGCTCTGAACTGCTGGGAGGGAGCCAATTAACACAGTTCCCTCTTCTCCACATCTGGACCTTTTGATGGTATCACTTTGTGAAAGTTGCCTATTCTCAGAGTAAAAGAAAAAGCAAGGAAGTTTAGGTAAGGGAAAATGAGCCCTCTCCTATCCCTAAACAACCCCTATTTCAGTTTTGTACATTTCCAAGTCATTTTGTGATTCCTTGGTTTTGATTTTGTTTATATAATTGACTATGCCATCATTGTACTTTCATATCCTTTTTCAAGCTTGGCAAAAATATAAACAGTTCCCACGCTATAAACAATCCTTACACATATTGTTAAAGGCTGAGCTATTCATCAAATGGAGAGAAGATAATTTAATACTTGTCCTGCTGGTAGACATGGAGATCACGATAAAAGTTATATGTCCCAGTTTTACCTAGAGTCTTTTCTGTGTTGGAAGATTACAGATTCAGTGTGGATTTCCAGAAGTTGCTGATGCTTTAGAGGCCAGAAAGCAAAGCCAAGCTAGGAAACTCTTGTCTGTGCTGGTGACAGCAGAGGCAAGCTCAGGTGGGCATAGTGTCACCACAGAGCCAGGAGACATGGGTTTTCATCCTGGCTCTGCTATTGCCCAGCATTGAGTTACTCATGGCTTGGGCTGTCAGCCAGGTTCTCTGTGCCTCAGTTTCCCCATCTGTAATGTCAAAGGCACCAACTCTTCTGTTGGGCCAAAATTATCCCAGGGCCTGTACCTGGAAGTCTATAGGACAGAGAAAAGCCTGGCTTGAGTTTGAGTGAGGATGAGGTAGCAAAAACTAGGTAGACTCCCCTCCAGCCAGAGGGAGGGCTTGGCTGTCTCTCATTGGCTGGAGGTACCCCCACATCACACCATGTCATGTGACCTATATAAGCTGACACTCACAGTAATAAACCGAGTTCCTGCTTTGACTTGGCTCCCTATTACATCTGATTGTCCTGCATCGTGGGGCAGATAGCACACTCACCTTTCCCTGGGGAATAAGGAGGCTCAAGAAGCCTAGCTTTCCTCTGTGTGGCAGGAGTGCTGTCACTCCAGAGGAGAGAGGCCTCCTGACTAGCCCTGAGCAGGGGGCCACCGACTCACTGCCTTGTCTTGGCTATAGAGAGGGGGAAATGGAATGTACATGTCCCCAGCTGTTTCCTTTATCCTGATCTGTGCTAGCTGTGGGCCTGGACTGCAGTGCTCCATCTGCAGAGGACCTGCAGCCAGACAAGACTCAGGGAAAGCAAGGCTGCAGGCTGGGCAGACTCACAAAAGGACACTGAATTCAGAGATGAGGCTGGTGTTTCCCAGATGCTTTCTGTCTCAGTCCATGCCTTGGATCTCTCTCTCTCTCTCTCTCTCTCTCTCTCTCTCTGTGTGTGTGTGTGTGTGTGTGTGTGTGTACACTGATCTGGTCCTCTGTGAGGGGAAGAGGAGGAATATCTTGTAGAAACGAGTTTACTATCTGGGTGACTATTCTGAAGACCACTGTCTAGGCATTTCCACAGGTACCCAGTGGTGATGACTAATGGGCTAAGCTGTTTGCCACACTGATTGGAATGTCCTACCACTGTACCACCCATTACCTCCTCCTTCCATGGATCCTGTCCTTGCAGGGCTCTCTGTCCTCTGGAATATGGCTATGATTGTTCTATGCAGCCTTTCCGGGCCTGCAGTGAATACAGATCAGGGCTGCACTGCATTGCCCAGTGAGCATTTCCAGCCTTCTGTCTTCAGACAGTCTCCATGGAGACCCACCTGTGTGCTGAGTTCCGAGTTCGGCCTTGAGGGCAACAACTAGGAGAAGGATAGTCAGTGCCAGTCTAGGTAGCAGTAGACCCCGGGGCTTCAGCAAGTCACTACCCTGCCCTGCCTCAGAGAACATGTGGCTCCCTCGCATCTGCAGAGCCCACGTCAGGGTCTTCTTCTTCACATGCATTTCTTAAGACCTGTAGCATTACTGTTCCTTTAGACAAATAGAAATAGAGCAGGGCAGGTCTGCCTCAGGGCACATGGAGGGTGTTGATTCTTGTGTTGATGGGTTCATCTAGTCCTTCAATCAAAACCTATTGGCCATTGCTCTGCAGTAGTAGGTGCTTCCATGTGTGCTGGGGACCCAGGTTGGTCCCCGAATTGTTTGACCACATCCTGGTGAGTGCTATCCTGGGAGTTGGCACCAAGGGTTCTGGAAACAGCAAAAAGAGGCAGAGTTGGCGCTGAATCCCCAGTCCTCATGCTGAAAAGGAGGCAAGAGCTTACCAGAGATGACACATGAACCCCATGAACACCAACAGAGCCCATAGGCCTCCCTGGGAGCAGAGCCCCTGAAGGCGACTATGAAGTCTTCTGCACCTGAATGATTCCCCCACCCTCCAAAACCTCCAAAAAGATGTTCTGCATTTAGCCAGCATCGTGTAGATTCTGGGACCCAGGAGTTCTGGGTATTTCCTTAGCTTTTGTGATCTCTGGTGTAATTCCCAATTTCCCAGCCCTGCTTCATGAATGCTGGGTCTTTTGCCACCCTACCTTCCCGCTCACTTTTAGCTCAGGATTCTCGCATGGGCACATTTTCACACAGAGAGCTGTAGGGAGGGAGGGGACCACAGCCCTTCTGACTCCTCTCTACTTTGCTTCTGTCCATTCTGCTCCCACCCACTGACTCTCACTGTTGTTTGTGTCTCTTTTACAGTCTGTGAACCCACAGCAGAGGGTTCACAGCAATGTGTGCTATTGACTGAGCGGGAACAGCCTTCAGAACGTGTTCATTTATGAATAGATGCATGCCTGCCTGAATGACTGAATGAACGAATTAGGCTATAGTCCCTTCCTAGGGTGAAAGCGTGTGTTCTCACAGACCAGAACATACAGCATTGTCCCTGCTGGTCTGAGCAGAGCACAAGCTGTCTGTCAGCTCCCGTGGGGACAGATTTAATTGTGATGATAGCTTTTCTGGCTGCCCCTCATTGAGCTCCTTGTGCTGCCACCTAGTCACAGTGAGCTCAAGGGGACTGAGACTACGCGTCTGCATCAGTGCCAATTAGCACAGATAGAAATCACATCCAGGTCCCTGTGGGGTTCTTAGCTCCCGAGTCTCACAGGACTCAGAGCCAGGCAGAGCTCCTGTCCTCAGTCCTGAGCTGTTGGTGTCCCTCTTAGCAACCAGGGACACTGGTATTCTTATGCCTCCCATTGCCTTGCATCTGCAAAGAGCAAAGAGCTCAAGTGAAAGTAAATCTCTGTTGGTGTAGAGTGCCCTTGCCCACAGCAGGCTGAGGAGACCCTGTAGAAGTAAATGCTTTGCTTATCCAGGTGCAAGACCCTTCCCATTGGCCAATATTTACTCTGCAGGACAAAGAAAGAAACATGACCAAGAAGGTAATTTCTCTTACATTCCACAGGCCACACTGGTGACTTGGTAAACCCCTACGTACAGGTCTCTGGGGGCAGGTTAGCTGTTCTCATTCAGAAATGGAGCCTGGGTTTCTTCTGTTTCCCAGCCAGGAAGCCACAGGGGTAGCCTCTGAACCAGAGTCAAGACTGCAGCCTGTGTCATGTTGTCCTCAGTGTGTTCTGCTCCTTAAATAAGAAAGCAAGTCTCAAGATATATGACACTAAAAAAAAAGTGATCGAGATTTTGGTCTTTCTTCGGTTTTCCCATTACTTCTTTGCAAGATAAAAAAGAAAGAAAGAATCCTTGGCATTTCCGTCTTGCAGGAAAATTTATCTCTGTGGATTTCACAACCTTTTAAAACCCTTGTAGTAGAGGACTCAGGGGGGGAAATGTAGGCTATAGATAAAGATAAGAATAATTGGATGGGATGTCTGGACACAGGTCAGCTGGACTCACTGTACCAGAGAATGGAATCTCTTGTTGTTCTTGGACGCGTCATGCAAGGACAGCAGAGCCAGCAGCAGCCTGCTGTGCTGAAGGTCCAGTCAGGAGGCTCGTCAAGAAGAACCATGAATCCACTGACCATTGACAATGAGGGCATCACACAGGGCCTTGCTGGGAAAGTCTGTGTGGCTAGACTCAGTGGAGGACCTCCCAGAGCCTGGGGAGTTGGAAGCTGTGAGTGGAAGAATCAGTCACATGGTGATGCCGACCCGAGGGAGGGCAGCAGTTGGCTGGCTAGCAGGTGACAGTTGCCCTATACCTCATGATAGCCAAGATAGCCCTGCTTTCTCAACTATCTGCTGTCAGGGGATCTTCTTGTTGGCCTGCCTCTAGCTTTTCCTATAACCATCTCTCTGAGACTGATGGCCTTTCCTGGCCTCAGAGCCAGTGTCAGTTCATCACCGAGGATGATTCTGAAAGCTGCAATCTGTGCCTCATAACCCCAGGCTTCTTCCTACCTGCTCTCTGCGTGGACCCCACACTATCCCCTCTGCACATAGTGGACTCCGAGTCGTCTGTCAGAGATATCTATCCTCATCAGCCCTGTGACAGATCAGGCTGCGCTCACCATTCTGCTAGGCTCTAGGCCTTGAGGGCAGTTGCCACTCTTGCTGCCCCATAGTCAGGCTCAGGGAGGTTCTCAGTCACCCATGCGAGTGGATGAGCTGGCCCATGAGATAACCCCTGGTTTAGAGAAGTGCTGTGGGATCCTAAGGAGGCAGAAAAGCAGCTCTGCCTCCTCGATTCCCTTTTTCCTAAACTGTGAATCATTAACTGTCTTGTGAAGCTTTTCCTTGCTCCCCTCACACTGTGCAAGCGTGGGGGCCAGGCCTTGCACGTGGCTGTATACTCACTGCTTCCGTGGGCTCTCTTCTCTATAAATTCTTCTGAATGTCCTGTTGGGCCTCTACAGAGAAAGTGCTCTGAGCACAGGACCAGGTTCAATTCCTGTCTCCCCACTTGACTTACTAGAGGAAGATACCCATGTTATCTTCCGTGGTGACTATGCCAGGTGGTCCCTGTCCTGAAGGCTGTCCAGAGCCTTCAGGTAACTTGGCTGGGATGGCATTTTCCACTACTGTTACCCATGGGCATCCTGCCATGTCCAGTCAGCTATGGGGCTTGACCCACATTCTTCTACCAGGAGATCAAATCCACACCTTCCAACTACCTTAGCCAGGCTCCTTGACAACCTGAAGCTATTCCCTTATGACTCTGCAATAAAGAACAGGGATGTGGATTCCACAGAGAGGGAGGAAAGAAATCTGTCCAGAGCTGCAGTCTAGGTTGGCATGCCCTCACTGGGGACATCAGGTGAGCGGTCAGGCCATGCTTTTGTTGAAGCAGAGAAGTAAGCAGGGCACATGAGCATGGGTCCAGGGACATGGGCAGAAGTGTCCACTTCTTTGTGCCTGCTGGTGTTCCTGCTCTCATCCTGCAGTGGACTCGTGAGGCAGCTGACCTGGGCTCTGATCCCAGAATGTCTTGACCTGAGACCCAGAGGGGCAATTTGAGGATTCGGACTCCTTTTTACCTTGGATAGAAAGTGATGCCTTTGACCTCACAGGCATCCTTTAGGGAACTGGGCTTGTTCTTAAGCCTTGGTGCCCTTTGTAGGAGAGACTAGGGTTCTGCAGTGGCCTGATGGAGCCATGGTTAGACTTCACAGTTTCTGCTGCATTGGTGGGCACCCTGTAGTACACAGGCCCTGCACTTGGGAAGTTGACCTGCTCAGGGTGTGCCTGCTGATGGGAAGCATGGATGGAGAGTGGAGCCCTCATGGGTCCTGTGGTGGCAGAATCTCACTCACCACCACCTCTGCCTCACCTGGGGACTCATTTCTGCTTGGTCCTGGCATGAGGCAACAGATATAGCCCTGACCCCAGGGTACAGCGTCTATGTCCTGACTTTCCTGCAGGTACAGAGAAATCCCTAGTAGAGGAAGCAACCTCTGTCAGGTTTAGGGGGAGTTCCCATTCAGTACAGACAGTACAGGGGCAGCACTCCCCTTGTTTCCCACATTCCGGCACCCCCTTCCCTGCTGTGGGGTCGGGGAACTCTAGGCTCTGCTCCTGTCAGTGCTCAAGGCTGGTTCTGCTCATCACGGGGGGAGATGGGGACTGGGCAGACCAGATGCTGTTTTGGGCGAGAAGCCTAACATTAATGGAGTCCCCACTTCTATTAAGTGCAGCAGAGTCTGTACTCGTTCTCCTGGAGAAAAAGAGTCAAGTGCACCTTTGCTAGGATATTTGGAGAAATCTGCAACCCCAAGCACGTACCAGAGGATGGCAGGAGGCCGCTGTGTGCCCAGTGTGTGGTGACTAGGTAGTACTTTCCGGAGGAACAGCCTGCATGTTGCTTTGTCCTTACACCTTAGAAGTTGGGGCAGAAACCAGGAAGAGTGAGTCCCTGCCCCGTGTGCTAGTAGGCTGGGACCATCAGGCAGGGTAAGTTATTGACCCCATGCTGCCTTATGCCCCTTGTCTACTTCTGGTGCTTCTCATGTGTCACAGGGCAGGGAGCAAGAATCGATGAGGGCATTTAAAGTTCTGATATTTGGCTAGATAAGAAAGAAGGGATGGAGAAGCGGCTGCGTGCCAGCATGGGCTGAGCTTTCTGGAACTCCTGGGGAAGAGCCCCTTCTCATCTGGGGAACCCTTAGAGAATCTGGTCCTTGAAGGAGTGCCAGCATCTGGGTGACTCTGAAGCCAGACCTTGAGTCTGACAGGGCACTTCAAAGGCTGAGCCCCTGACCTTTCCCAGACAGCTCCTGATGATAACATCTGTCTCCCAGGGCCCAAGGTTGGCCCTTCATCACTTGACAGCAGTGTATGGGCAGCAGCTGGGGAACAAAACCCCAGCTAATCAGGTGTTTCCTGGTGCCTTCTTGGCAGAGGGCATGCCCCTTAACTTGAAAAGCGTTTCCCGGCCTTCCTGAGCAGACCAGTGTAGAGATTCTCATGGGGTGGCAAACATGCAAAGCATCCTCATTTCTGCCACAATAGATGCGGAGGAAGACCCGTGGCTCTTGCATCTCTGCTCTTTGTTCTATAACTTTTACCTTGAAAAGCCTCAGTTTGTGAATCCGTAAAATGGACATGATCCTATTTTATGCCACTGAGAAGAAATGACATAACCCCATGTACAACGTTTGGTACTACTACCTGGGGAATGTTATACTCGGAGAGAGCTGTATTGTCAAGCTTGGGTCAAAGGCTCCTGGGGACCTAGTGGTAGCTTCTCTCTCTTTCCCATAGCCAGCTTTGCCCAGACAGTAAACACCATGTAAATCCACGGTCCCTGAGGGTCTCTGGGACAGTGAACAGCTAAGATGACTGCTTTGGCCTCCTACTGAGGCTCAGAGTTGTTGCGGTCTCCCCCCTCCAGAAGCACACAGGAAGGAGGAAGGGGATTCAGGTCCCTTGTGGGTGGCTTAGATACCCCCTTTTGCTGAGGAATGCTTTGCATAGGCCCCATGCAGAGGACTCCAGTATTACCTGAGTTGTCCCAGAGAATGTATAAGAACATGGGCAGACCCCAAGTTCCCCTATGGGCCAGGGCAGAGTATCCCTCCCTCCCCCACAAAGATATTGCTAGGGTGGTGTCTGTGAGCTGAAGAAACCTAGAGAAGCCAACCCTGCAGGTTCTGCATCAGGGAGAGGACTGCAGTGCTTGGTGTTCCAAAGTCACATGGGAAGAGGAGGAAGCTCTCGGGTGTTGGCAGTACTCATCTTGCAGAGGTTTTGGTGCCCAGGAACTCTCGTAAAAACCTTCCCAGGGCCTGGCAGCCGATTGAAAAATGATGAGTTTCTTCCTAAACTGTGCTTACATGCAAAGCATGGCCAGATGTACCCAGTGTCCTGGCCTCCTTGTTGTATTTGGCCAGATCCTGCAGTGAGCCTGCTCTCTTTGAGAACTAAAGCTACACTGACACACCCTGTATATGTTATAGGTGCATGCAGCTACAAGTTTGTACACATGAACATGCGATCATTGCACGCATGTCATGTAGACAGCATCAAATATGACATTTGTCTATTCACACATGAAAATTAAAAATCCCCCAAGCCAAAATAACCATCATTTGTGTCCTTTGTCCTGTGACCCACTGTGGTCCTCAGGCTCCCACCTATCGGGAGGCTTTTGTTTATTCCTCCTTCAGTCCTCAGAATGGCAAGTGATGCCATGCAGCCCCTCCCCATAGTGCAGACCCCCAGAATGCAGACCCCCAGAATGCAGACCCCCCAGAATGCAGCCCTCCCCAGAATGCAGTTCTCCCAGAATGCAGGCCCCCAGAATACAGACCCCCCAGAATGCAGCCCTCCCCAGAATGCAGACCCCCAGAATACAGACCCCCCCAGAATGCAGACCCCATTCTCACCAGTGCTTGACCTTTGCTAGCTTAGAAGAAAATGGTCACAGAACTTCTGGGATTTAGATCTTTGCTTTTGTGGGGAGTTGAGGGGTTGCTTCTCTGTTTATTTATCCTTCACTTGCTCACTGGTCCAGTGAGCCTTTCCTGAGTGCCTGCTCTGTGCCCTGTGCTGCTGACCCAGGAGGACCACTCTGCCCCCTTTGTCTTGATTTCTCCTCTACTCCAAAGCAGGAGGATGTGGGAGCTACTTTCATGAGCAAGTGGGGGGGGGCACAAACACATAGGTGCATTTTCTTGCTGCTTCTAAGAAGAGGGATTTAGAAAGTGCTTCTGAGTGACAAAAAGCTGTGACCTATCCCCTACTTGCCATCATATGAGGACCGTGCTATAGGTGAAACACTGGTTATCCTTGTGCTCAAGATATTTTTAGTTCTCTACCCCTGCCACAGGTACCTCATAGTGAGTGTCAAGTAAGGAAAATCTGGAGCAGGGGTGGTCTGGGGACAACAGCCTTCTTAGAACTCACGTGACACTTACCTGTGTCAACAAAATGGGAATGATCACCTAGCTTTAGTGTAACCTCAGAAGTGCCTGCTCCTACCTAAGGAAGCTCAGATTCAGAATCATTTGCAGAGACCAGGTTTGAACGTGGTTGGCCTGGTTGGCAGCTCACTCAACAGCTCCGAAGGGGAAATAATTTGCTCTGTTCGCCCAGAAGAAACCCACCTTGTAGCTTTCTCTCTCTGGATCCCAGCCACACATCACTCTGCAAACCAAAGGGTGATTTGCTTATGTTTGCATGACAAACTTATGTTTGCATAACGTTTATCACAAACTTACACCTTTCACTGTGGGTCCTAGCCAACCCCAGAGAACTGGTAAACTTCATGAAACTGAGATTGACTGCCCCATCCCAGAGGGGCAGTCACCTTTGTCTATGGGTCATGCTCCTTGGTGGAGGGTAAATGTTTGAGTTCCAGTTGTCTGTTTGCAAGCTTGGAGGCCATTCTCCTGAACACCATCAGTGCCTCCTTCAGCTCTAGGTGAGAGCCATCAACTGGACTCTGCTCTTCATCTTACTCATGTGGGAACTTGCCATGACAGTGAGTCCCTAAGTGCAGAACCGGAAGCAGAACCGGAACCAAAGAAGACAGCAGGGCTGATGGAGAATTCACTGCTTGCTTGGCATTCCGTAAGGAGTTTGCCATACAGTGGAAGGTGGGACACACCAGTCCCTTGGCATGGTGGAGGTCAAGGGGCCCAGTCTCAGGGACAGCCTTTGTTTCTCCGGCACCTCGCAAGGGACCTTCCTTGTTATAAGCCTCTAAGAGCATCTGAGGGAAGCATAGCCTGCTTAACTAAAAGCCACCACCCCGTTCCTGGATACAGTCCAACCAGCTTCCTCCAGGCAACTGTGCTGCTCACAGCCTAATGACTCTCAGCCTCTTTTGGGTGCCAGTTCAGTTATCAGTGAAGTCATTCTGTGAGCCACTGCGTATGTACCAAAGATCATCCACTGTAAATACTTCCAACCACGTCCACGGGAAGTCCTTTTCGCTCTTGACCCACTTCCTCATCATGCATTCCCTTTTGGTTGCTGGTACTCCCCAGTCTTTCCAAGCTGCATCTGAGTACCTGTGGCATCCCTCTGCCTAGGCTTTCTCTGCAGCAAATAGCTGTGCACAGCTGGACCAGAATCCTGCCTCCTAAGACAAAATATTTTCCAGGAAATCTGCTACTCACGTGTCATCCTTACATGGTGCCTGGAGCAAAGACAGGGAGGGGGTCAGCAGTATCTATGGGCAACCCGAGCTCCTGAGTTCCTGCTGAAAGCAGAGAAGGCATGTGAAAATAGGGCGATTCGGGGAGCCATACTTGCTTAGGTTTGAGTCAGGTCAAGTTCAGATGCTTTGTGGGATTGCCTGGCCACGACACAATGCTTCTTCACACTTGGGACGGTGCGTGTCTCTCTCCAGAGCTTATCACATTCCTACATAAGTTCTTGGACTGTCCAAGAGGTCAGACTCTGGATAGGTACCAGCCAAGTATCCAGGACACCATCAGCTGGCTGGAGCCAAGAATAGGCATTTTCTCCATCATCACTTCTAGAAGCTCCTCACGTGTGTGGAGAGCTGTAGATTGTCTCTGAACATGATCTCCTTCAAACTCAGTTTTGTGGGATGGCTCTTGGCATGTGATTAACCCTTCACAAGAAAGATGGATGGGAAGGTAGAGCCTATAGCTGGATGTACTGATACACAGCTGAGTGGGGATGGGTGACAAGTTGGATAAATTGAGCAGGAAGAATAGACGTGTAGGTGACTGGTGAAGGTGTGGGTATAGCTTGCCCTTGAGGATGGATGAATGTTTTGGTTAGGCAATTCACTGATGTACCAAAGAGTCTTCCTAAAATTATACAGGACAGGCTTTTCGGGTGCTTTGGCATACACTTTAGAGTATTACTCTTTCTCCCGGTGACAGTGACTCATGACTAAAAGGTTGTTATGGGTGATTCAGTTTCTTCTAGGACAATGGTGATCTGGAACTGCAGAGCAGAATTGTCACTGGGAGATCCTGTCTCCTTGGGGGGCACAGGGTTTGATACTAAGTGGGCAGAGTTTCAACACTGGGTCAGGAGTGTGGGGCTCTAGTGGTGGCTGGATTAGCTGCCTGAGTAGCCAAGCTGGCCACTGTAGAACTGAACATCGTCTAAGGTCATGCATGGGAGAGGACAGAGTGCTTTCCTGGCATGTGTGAGGCCCTGGGTTCAATCCCCAGCATCATAATTAACCACTACCATCATCTTCATCTTCATCATCATCCTCAACAGTAATCCCCACTGTGATGGTGTGATGGGCACTCAACACCAGTCACGTCCAACTTTGGACATCACAACACAATGCTGTCTTCTCCAAAGTTCTCATGAACCATGACGTAATAAAGTCATAAAAAATCACAATTTAAAAAACCCTTATTTCATCTTAACCATCTTAAGTCAGTTTATGATTTTGTTAGGCCACCATCGCAGCTGTCCTAGCCATGCACAGCCTGCGAGTCACCAGCTGACCATGCACACCCCTGCTGGCACAAGCCTCGGGAGCTCTAGTGTCTGCTTTGCTCCCATGCATATCCTCAGCCCTCTGTCCTCATTGGTAATGTGTGGCTGATAGAAAGCAGGTGCCAGAGCATTTGGGTGATGGTTTGGTTCCTGAAGAGGACAGGAAAGGGCCTCAGGTGTCCCTGGGATCTGGTTTGACTACTAGGAAAGAGCAGAGAGGTCCTAGGAGAACCACGGAAATTCAGGCAACCTTCTGGACAAGGTCCCAGAACCTCCAGGATAGTGGACATTGGTGCCAAGCCAGAGCAAAGCAAGCTGGAACAGCAGATGGCTGAGATATGTCTCAAGGGGATGACCCAGAAAAGCTACCTCCCTCACCCCCGGGCGTTTTGCTCTCTGGAAGGAGCCTGTTGGTTCTGCCTCAGGGACCATGGAAGTCACCAAAGCAGAGGCCACAGAGCATGTCTTAGCTCCAGAAGTGTTCCCCCTCATGCTGTCACCCTGATGATACTTATCGAATATGCATGTGCTGGGATGTAACCCAAAATATATGCCAGACAGTTGTAAACATCACCCATCCATGGCTATTCTATGCCCCGCCCCCAGCATCTCAGAAATTCCCGTTGTTATGATAGGGAGCACAATGTAGCCCCGAAGCAGAGGAGGGCAGCGTAGCACTTCAGGGCAGATGAATTAACACCTACTGCACAGCTCAGGACACAGTGACACTCTCCAGAGAAGAGCTGCATGGCCTAGGGTCCAAGAGGACGACAGCTAGCACCATCACGTGACTTAGGCTGAGGGGATCAGCTTCTGCGATTCTCTGAAACAGGGGTTATCAGGTTGACCATGTTGCATATTGTGAACTGACCAAGCAGAAGCCTTTGGCACAATTTCACTCAACTTCTGACATCTGTAGGACACTGTGTGCCAAACAAATCCACCTCTGTGCTTGCCCGCACAGCCTGTCTAGACAGTAAACCCGCAGTGGGGCTTTGGCTTGTGAAGTGACATCACCCAGCATCAGAGAAGCCAGCAAGCCGCCAGGGGAAGCTGCCAAGGCGTAACAGAGGGGAAACACAATGCTCTCAGACTGGAGCCTGCAGTACAGAGCTCTGGAGTTTCTTTTAAACACTGTAATTCATCTAAGTATATAGGTTTCTATTTCAAGGTCTGGGAAATAAACCTATATATGCATATTTATATGGAGAGCAGTATCTATACATGTGTATGCTATATATAGGAAATGATCCAACTTGATTTCTGTGCACACAGATTTTTTTTGCATATATGTTTATATACAACCACAGATCTGTGCATATTCCTGAGAGACTACCCTGGTTCACATTAAGAATGATGGATGGCCTCCTGGGTTGTTTATGGCCACCACCAGCCCCTTTACTCTGTGTGTGTGCGTGTGTGTATGAAGTTCTCTCCTGCATTCATATGTTTCTCTGGGCTTCTGTAATCATTGAAGAGGCAGTATGTACTTCAGGGTTGGGGGGCAGCAAGTGGTCTTTTCTTTGTAAGGTGCTTGGAAGTTTGCAGAGAGTGAACAATGAATCAGTCCCCATGGATGAGCATGCGTGGACCTGCGCGGCCACCAGCTAGACATATAGCTGCAGGTTGTCTTGGACCCTGCAGGCTCAGTTGTTGGGCCATGAACCATCACCTACTACTCTACTTATCTTCTGCACCTCTGTACTTCTTTGCTACCCCAACATCTTCTAAGACAGCCGTTCAGAGTGAGTATCATCCAAGAGGGACATTAGCACCCCAACATAATGGTTCCTGGGTAAGTGACCAGGAAGCAGGTCCCAGGATCCTGGAGCCCTGCTCACTGGTGCAGGGCCCTCATCTTTCCCTGGAAGAGGTCTAATGTACTCTTGCCGTCTCAACCACTCCTGGGAGGTGAATGTGCTGGGACAGGGTTGTCCCTTTCTTCCCGTCTTGTTAGGATGGAGGGCTTGATCTGTTGCTTCTAGGAGTCCTAGTGTGTTTGCACATGAACTTCCTTCCGGCTGAGTTAACAAAATGCCTCCACCCCTTATCCAGAGTGTGTGGGTCTGCGTGCATCTCTCCCAGTTGTTGTCACATGATCCTTGTTTGGGGGGTCACGTGGTATTACCATCTCAGAAACTTTCCCATTTCATATATGGCAGGCCAGTGTTCAGTGTTCTTTGTCCAGTGCATTGTTCTGGAAGTCCTGTGTCATGCCGGTTCCTGGACTTGCACCCCTCTTCCTCCCTCCCTCCCCATTCTTCCTGCACTTCAGGATCCCATGAGATTGGAAGTCATACATCCAGATCTTGGCGCACAACTGCCTTGTGATAAACATCGTTGAACAAGTAGCCAAAGGAAAGCGTGTTCTGATTGACTGCACAGACAGCTTCCAGAGCTTGCTAATGACTTTGGGTGATAAAGAGAACTATTGATCCGAAGTGACATTGATTGGACACACCACCCAGATCACTGGACGCTTGCCCCAGGCTGCTTAATCCAGCTCACTGGTGGCAGCACAGTGGCTGGTAACCACAGCATGTGGCAGCAGCAGAGGCCAAAGGGAATGAAGAAGGTTCTTCTGGAGTGCAGTTTGGTGCCTGCTCGTCGGTGGTCTGCTGTCACTTTTGTGAGCATCGGGGAGCTTCTGATGTGGCTAGAATAGTGTTTGTTGACACAGAGTAATGGCAGCTTAGCAAAGCACGGACATTTTCTTTCAGAGATGGTCAGAATGGGCATTTTCTAAATGGTTTGGAAAAACTATCTTCATTTGTTTACTCCCCAAATCGTTCACCACGTTCGTCTGCATTCATCCCATCTCACTGGGCCCTATTGGTGAGTTCTGCAGACTGTCGTGGGCTAGCTGGAGCCTGGAACTGGGCCCCTGATATGAGAGCAGATCAAGTGTTATTTCCCTCCACCTCCCTTCCATGCCGCTGCCCTCGGGGAGGCAGAACTAAGAGCTCAGTTCAATTTCGGATCTTTTGTGACCTTGACCTCTGTAGGGAGCCTGAGCCCAAGCCAGTCCAGCCATCCAGCCATCAGGTCTTCAGGACCCTCAGTAGACTGCTGCTTCCCATGGAGCCAGACTTCCCCCCTGTAGTTCCAGACTTCTGAGCCCCAGCCTCTCTGAACACTCTTTCAAACCCCCCCATGAAGTTCAAGCCCCCACCTCAGCTACTTCCACTTTGCCTTTGTCTCACCTCTCACTCCCTTGCCCCCTCCTTTCTTTGCAGTCCCTCATCCAAGGCCACACCTTGTTTATTAGGGTTAGGTTTGGCTACAAGTAGCTAAACCCTCAGAATGATAGTGGATCAGTAAAGTGCACAGGCCAACATTGGTATAACCTGCCCAGTGCTGGGGTTCAGGACTTGTTCGTATCCTATCCCTCCACCACGCATAGCTCTTGGACTCTGAGACACTGTGTGCACCAGGTGCTATCGGGAAGCAGAGAAGAGACCATTTCATATCTAAGGGAGTTTCCTGGGCCCCACACACCCATCTTCACTTTGTGTTCCATTGGCCCAAATGCAGTCAATGTGCTACACTAGCGATAGCTGAGAAGCTTTATTAATACAGCCCACTGTGACCACTCGGGAGTCTGTCACTCAGATGTGTTGGCAAGTTTTGATGGAGTGCCATGTAGCTGCCCAGAGCCTGGCAGGATAGAGGGGAGCAAACAGGAAAGGTGTGTCTTTGTTTAGTACCTGCTTGGCCTAGTTCTGGTCTGTAAGTCCCCTGTCATTCTCCCTCAGCCCTACCTACCATGCAGGGAGGAAAAGAGACAACCTGCCAGGCCATGTGAGCAGCACATGGAGCATCTCATCCCAAAGCACCGTCCTTCTCAACTGTCTTCAGCTGGAGAAGCTTAGTACTAATTAAAGCAAATACTCCTACCTATGGTTCCTTGGGCCAGAAAGAAAACGTAAGAAGTCCAGGCTGACAGAGAGAAGGGGTGCCAGGAAGTGAGCTAGGACTAGGGACATGTTAGGCTGGCGATTGGAAGCAGGCTGGCAGCGGTGAGTAGCTGGCATTTACCCACCACACCTGGCCAGCAGCCTCCATAGCTACCCTGAGATCTGAGCATCTCTGTAACCCAGACGGTGGCTCTGAAAAAGCAGGGAAAGCTCTGATCTGGGTGAATGAGGAAGCCTTGCCTTCTGCAAAGTTAAGGATCATTTCTTCTCTGCAGACCAACCTTCAGAAAACTAATTCTAATTTGCAGTCAAGCCTGAAGCCCGAGGGTACAGCTTTCCCCTCCCTCCCTCTCTCCCTCCCTTCCTGCCGCCTTCCTTCCTTGTTTAACTTCAAGTGTAAGCCATAGAGTTAGTGGTTCGTGTGCAGATGCCATGGCCAGGCCTCAGAGCCGCCCTCCCTGACTCCTCCCACAGGGATCTGCAGCACACAGTCCATCCTCCTGGTTTGGAGATGTAATTTTCTTTTTCACGTCTTGCCTTTCTGGAAAATTAATGGCCTCTCCATTTTTCACAGAAAGAACAATGAAGGAGTGTCTTGATGGGACGGAAATACTCCATCGCTCTCTCTCATCTGATGACATGTTTAAAGCCCGATTATTTTAGGTGGGGAAGAGAGCCATCCCTCTCTGTCCAGTGCTCTGCAGGGAGACTCACAACATGGTCTTGTGTGATGCCCATGACATCCAGCTGCCACAACAGTTGTCACTTTGCAAATGAGCAGAAGAAGGCTGGCCGAGGCTCTCTTTTAGTCAGTGGTCTTTCTGGTTTGAGGCCTCTATGTAGAAGGGGCCCTGAACCTCCAGAGGGTAGTCTAGGGGCAGGTCTCTTTGGAAAGCTACTCATTGGAAATCTCAACCTTACCTTGTAGCATAGAGGAACAGCAGGCCAATGTCTGCAGGAGAGGGAGTGGGACGACTGGGCTTGTAGCACAAGACTGCCTCTTCCCAAGGTGGATAAGAGACCATGTGGTGTGCCAAGACCTACAGCCATGCTGAATTCCCATCAGATGGGGCCTTATCCCCCTGTAATACCAAAGGTTACAGTCAGAAGTGGGGCTCACTTGCCCAAGTAAATGTAGCAGTAGAGCGGCGGTATTCCTGCTACATGATTTCCCGGGGGCGTCTCTCCCACGCCCACTGGTTCTTGGCTTCTCCCATCTTTGGGTCTGCTGTGTGTGGTGGGACCTTGCTCTCTGGTGGTGACCTAAGGCTTCTTCTTTTTCAAGTTGAGATCTCCTTGGGTGAAACCCGTTAAGTGTCAAACCCTGGGACAAATGGCTGAGGTGCCTAGTTAACATATTGAAGTGGACCTGGTCTTCAGATTCTCCCAGCATCCCTCAGTCCCTGACTGTTACAGGGTCTTCCTGGCTTTCACACCCTGCTCCCTACCCTGAATTTTCCAGACCAGCGACTGGACTGCTCTTCCCTGTATAATCCAGCCATTCCGATTATCCTCTTCTTTTGTACCTTGTCCCTCTTGGCTACTGCACCTGGGTCCCCTCTCTCCCATTCCTCTTCACCTCTCCCAACATGACCCGCAGTCTGGTCATGTCCACTCTGGACTCTCCCAGATGTCCCTGCTTCTGGCTGTGCTCTACCACAGTTCTACAGTAAATGTTCTCCTCCACCACACCTAGGAGTGGTCATGGCCTTTCCTTTGCTTTTATTTCCTTTTCTTTTTTTCATTCAGAACATTTTGTAAGATGTCTCTTTCACTTGTAAGAACCCTGCTGACCACTCTAAGCACAGCTGGATAATTCTAGATTGCCCCCACGTAAGTAGGCAGATCAACCCCTCTGCCCCATTGGCAGCAGGTAGAGATCACAGGTTCAGCACCCCTGCCCCAGGCCCTGACTTTGCCATAGGCATCAGAAGTTCAGTACCTTTGCCACGGCTGTACACATTACAGGCTCTGTGTCCAGTTGTATCCCTATGCCCATCACATCTACTAAGGTGCTCAGCTTACCTGAGGCACAAAGTTTGTTTGCCTGGGGCTATAGGAACCTGCAATCTCCATAGCTGGGCATGGGACCAGGTCCAGCCTCACTACCTTCTGTCTCTGCTGTTTCTCTGCAGACACCCAAATCCCTACAGCATGCCCCAATGCTCCCCCCAGTTCCGTGCTCACTGTGTGCCCACGGTGTGCCAGGCATGATTCTGGAGGCTAGGAATGAACAAAACAGGCTGGTCCCTCGCCCCTAGTCTGATTTGCAGTCCTGGACAAGGCAGCATCTTGACTGGCCAGGTACACCTGGCACGGGCAGCCCTGGGCTTCAACTTCCTCATCTAAGGAATGCCAATCCTCAGAGCCCCTTCCTTGGATACCAAGGCCCAGGGCTTGATGAGGCGAGTCCTCTTTGTAACAGTAAGTGCAGGAGTGAAGGAGCCAGCCAGCCAGCCAGCCAGCCGAGAACTCTGTAAACTGTTGCTGGGCAGGACAGATGGCAAACTGCGGGGCCTGGTTGGTGGCTGCAGGCCTCTGTGCTGTGCTGTGCTGTGTTTGGACTGTCCTACAGTGAGGGAGGCTGGCTCCATGGCCCCTTCCCTTGGAAGTTAGGCCCCTAAACCTGAGCCCCACAACTTGTCCCTTCTCCATGGGAGTCCAGACTCCCTTTCCTTGAAAAGCCATGACCACTGGCTTGGCCAAGAAGGTCTGAAGAAAATGTTGTTCAGTTTATAAACATGAAGGAGAGCAAACTGACTGTTTAATTGTAGGGCTTCTGTGAACCTGCTGCCAGTGGGAGAATTTCTGTGTGGGTCTAAGCCACATATTCCCTGGCAAGAGTTAGAAATAGGGCCTCCCCCACCCCTTACTGAGGCTTAGTGTTCACTTTGAATGTCAGATATTGGGGCCTAGATAGAGGCTTGTGTTTGGGACAGAGATGAGCAGTAGAGGAAATCTTAAAGCAAGGTTATGTGGAAAGAAGCTGTACAACCCTCTGGGCTCCCCTTCAAAAGGAAGGGGGAGGGAGATAAACCCCGAGGCTATGCAGAAGCAGTAATTTCATAGGCTATGAAGTCAGTTCTCCTTGCAGCCATCAAGAGAGGGCCTGCAAATTTGCTGGCTGATACCAGGACAATCCCTTAAAAACACTGCTGGAATGTGTGGTTGGACCACGTCTCTTGCTAGGTGGTAGGAAACCACCAGACACTCCCTGAGAGAGTGTCAATGCACCCCCTCTGGTGGCATGATCAAGGTTCTCTGGAGGTTACACTTGCATCATCCACCCCTCCCAGCTCCTTCCTAATGCTCCTTTGCATCCTTCCTAATGCCCCTTTGCACCCTTCCGAATGCTCTCTTTCTCTTGAAGACGTCAGCGTGTGCATTTGCATCCCACTAGCTTTGTGTCCTCAGCATGGTGTATTGTGCCTGACACTGAATAGATACAGTCGTTTCTGCTGGACCAAATAAAATGAGGGATCAGCCCATCAAAGCTAAGGCAAATGATTGCTCCTGTACACTCCCATCTTCGTCAGCACCTGAGGACAGTATCCACAGCTACCAAGGCCCTAGGGCGTCCAACCACAATGCCATCAAGAGATGTGGCAGCAATGATACCTACTTATGGTGACCTGGAGCTTCTGGGTCTATGGTCCTTATAGATTGTGGACAGAGGACCATGGTTCAAAGGAATCTGATACAACTCTCTTAGCTTTCTCTGGCTGCATGGCAAAATACCAGGAACCTATAGCTTCTTCTACAGCTTTGGTGATAGATACCTGTGGTCCAGGTATCAGCACGTCACATATTCTGAAGGGACTCGGGAGACTTGTCTCTTTTGGCTTTTGTTGGTTCCCAGTAGTTCTTGGCATTTGTTAGTCAATAGCCACACCTTGGGCAGATCCTGTATGGGCAAGCATGTTTTGGTGACAGGAAAGACAGCAGAAAAAAAAGGCCTTGAATGGGGAATCTAAGTCTCCTTGAAGAAACCCAAAGTGTATTCTTCTTAAAGGTGAACTTTCCTGAAAATCCCACTGAGGACCTCAGCCCTTGGCTGCCCTGATGATCAGGAAGGGGAAAACAAGAGCAGGTGTGCCCTAAGTGCTTGTGTCAGAATAAAGGAGCAAGTGTGTACAGGAAGAGTAAGATCAAGAGCAAAGTGTCTAGGAAGCCGGAGTCTATAGATACCTTCGATACCTCCTCCTAACGCTCCACCTTGGAGTGTATCCTGGCCCAGGGATCTCTCAGCCACAGCAAACTTCCTCAAGGACCATTCCCTGCAGTGGCGCATGGCCATTGGGAAGTGATGGCTCTGTCAGCTAAACTCTTAAACTCTTGTCCTTTTTTTTGCATGTCTGTGTGCATATATACAGGTGTGTGTACATATTGTGAAGTACATGTATGTTCCTGTGCATGTGTATGCCAGAGGTCAACTCTGGATACCACTCCCCAGGCACTGTCTACCTTCTCTTAAATGACCAGCTCTCACTGGCCTGGAGCTTAGCAGATTGGCTTGGCTGTCTGACCAGTGAGCCCCAAGGACCTGCCTTTCTCTTCCTCCCCAGCTCTGGGATTATGAGCACACACTACCATGCACAGATTTATCTTCCCACATGGATCCTGGGAGTTCTAATCTAACTCTAATGCTTGTAACACTTGTACTTGATTGACACCCATTTCCTCAGCTCCAGACTCTTCTTCGGTGTGATCAGAACTCTCCTTCCTAGTCTGGGCATGGTGACACACACCTGTACTCCTGACAGTTGGGAGGCTGGGGCAGACAGATTTCAAACTCGAGGCTTGCCTGGTATAAAGAGATAGCCTTTTCTGAGTCTCTGCCTGCCTTGCTTAGCCCAGAGATGCCATGCCACTACCGTGTCTCATCCTCTGTGTGCCGTACTTCACACGGTAGCTCAGCCATTCATGTGGTCTTTTGTGTGCAAGCAAGGACACATGATGTTAAGATCGTGGACTTTTATCAACCGGGTGACTCAGAACAGCATGTCTCTTACCATTTTACCCCACAGGGTGGATGTTGGGGCTGAATTATGGAGAACAAAAGAGAGAGCCAGGGAATATAGGGTTTGGATTCAGTTGTGGCTCCTTAGGCTGTGAGCAAAGCTGGTTTGTATTTCCCTTGCCCCACACCAACGTGAGAACAAGAGAGCCATGGAGAGACCGGGTTCAGCGAGGGACATGGTTATCTGGCCCACATCTCAGCTAGTGGCTGTGGAAAACCAAGCCTCGGAGCCCCATGGGAAGGGCACAGGGAGATATTACTTATGAAACTGGGGTTCCGAGGGCTCCCATATCTCATAGCTGTACCCACAAGGTTGCACTTCCTCTTAAGCACAGGTGTAGAGAAGTCAGGGCTCACACCCAAGTCCACCTCTTGCCTAGAGCAGGACCTGGTGCTAGCCGAAGACCGACTCACTTTCTCACACCTTGGCTCCTCTAGAGCAGCGGCTGTCAACCTTGCTAATGCTGAGACCCTTTAATACAGTTCCTGTTGCTACCTCCTAACTGTAATTTTGCTAGTTACGAATCGTAATGTAAATATCTATGTTTTTGATGGTCTTCAAGGAGACTTAGACTCAAAGGGGTCACAGCTCACAGGTTGAGAATCACTGCTCTAGACCCATGAAGAGCTCCCTCACCTCAGAGAACTGTCCCTGGTGGCTAGAGGTGCCAGATGAGCCCAGCTGCACTGCAGGAGTCAGGAGAGCACGGACCAGCACTAAGTGTCCAAGTGGAGAAAACATCTTGTCTGTCAGTGTGCCTTCTGCATCACACCAACTGCTTCTCCAGAAAATTAGTTCTAAGTTTCTAGTATTGCCTCTGTGTGCATAGAACTTCCTGGCCAAAGTGAGTGAGGGTTACTGTCACTTCAGACCTTGGGGTCCTTTATCTTTGAAACAGAGGGGTTCTTAGCACGTCTGTCATCATCACACAGTACCCTGGCAATCCCTAAACACCCTGACTCTAGCTGCGTGCAGCACTGTGTTCTCATGGCTTGCCTAGCCCTAACCATCCTGCCCTTCCTGGATAGCACACTAATACTTCCTTCTAAACTACACACCCAGCACCCCAAAGCCTTCAGTGCCCCCTTCTCCCAGAACAGAATCTAAAGGGCTCAACACACCCATAGACCTCATCAGGTCGTACCCATGCCAGCCCATTGCCCTCCTCCACCTACCCCCCTTCCTGCCCTGTTCTCCCTAGCTGGCTGATCTACTCCCTGGAGTCTCAGCCTTACCATGCCACCATGCTTGGTGCTTGTATCTCTCTCTACCTGTCCTCCTGCTTAGCACTTGCTGTGTGACACTGAATTTTTACACACTTAAATGCATTTTATTTCCAGGCAGGCTCCAAACTCTGTCATTAATCTTGATTCCTGCAGGAACCCCCAGCCCTGCCAAACCAAGGTGCACAAACCAAAACACGATTGTAGGAACAACGGGGAGCTTTAGGGTATGTAGAGAAGAGCAGATACCACCAAAGGACCCTTCCTGGTGGGTGTCATTTCCATTAGCTACCGAAGCCACAAGGGAGAGGACTGAGTGCCCCAGGCCTGCCAGCAGGAGCCAGTAGGACTGCTGGCTGTGATAACAGACATATCAAGGTTACCTAAGAGGTCTTCCCGGCCTTGAGGAGTGAGAGGATCAGCCTCATGGAACATTCTTGGCCCCATCAAAGGTATTTTTATGGCTGTTTGTGACAGATGGTTCCCCTAAATGAAGCTTGATGTCCAGGCGTAGCCTAGGACTCTGACTCGATTTTCTTCCTCTCCTGGTTCTTGCCTCTAGGTTTTACCTTGGAGGTCAAGGGCCCTTGCTCAGCTGGTAGGTGGATGTGCAGCAGGGGATCTGATCTGGGCTCTGCCAGCATGTAGTAATGGGGAGAACAGCCCACCTGAGAGGAAAGGATGCGAGGGAGTATTTGTGTGGTTTTTCCTCCATACGGGATATAGTCTCAGTCAGTGGGAACATTGACTCACCAATGTCAGGCATTATCAAAAGATGAGTCAGCCCCCAGCCTCTTTTTTAATGTCTTACCTCTGCTAGTATGCTCCCTCTGTCTTTGTCTGACTGATTACTCCTGAGACACACCCAGGCTCAGACACTTAATCTCTCTTTCACTGGACAAGTGCTGACCACCGATCACGCAGTTGATGCAGGGCACTCTGTGAGGGTGTGAAGTTTAGTGTTCTGTTGATATGGAGAACACTGCTCTGAAATGGGTTATCTAGCTGGGCAGTACTCCTGACAGGGGTGAGTGTGGCTTCTAATAAATGAAGTCTATGGAGAGGGGAGGGCCACACAGGCCTCAGTTCAGTAGCCCACCTTCCCCTGGGGAGGAAGAATATGGCTCTGGTACGACAGCAATGTTGAAGGATGGAGCCACAGAAGTGACTCATTCTTACAGTGACATCAGCCAGGTCTGCAGTGGACCTCTTCTGTGTTCAAGGAACAAGGAAGTCAGGGGTGCCCCAGGGCAGCAAACACTGATGCAAAGGACACATAGGTCAGAGAATGAGGGCAATACAAGTCAATAGTCTTCTGGCACCCAAGCTTTCAGACGATTTTTATGTTGTCCTCAGAACACCTCATTTTCTCAGACTGTGAGTATCTAAGAAATTGGCTGCTGACGTTCCTCTGTGGAGCAGGAGCATAGGGTATTAGTGAGCAGAGAACGTAGTGAATGGTAGCAGCTAGCTGGGCTCCCGCCCTCAGAAATGAAGGAGATGGCTACAGACTCTGTCCCACTTAGAAGACTCCTGGGGACCAGAGACCTCAGGCTGGGATCCAAGGATATCAGGAGATCCCGAGCCATCGAATATGCCTCAAGGCATGGCCAGAGACATCGCCAGGAAAAAGTTTGTTGTGTAAATAGCCGGATGGATACTGGTTATCAGTGTGTTTGACTGTCACCTGATGTAGCTGTAGCAACAGAACATCACTGAGTATATTCTCAGTGACAGATGTGACAATCCCATACTGCTCCCTAAGAAAGCTCTGTGGTGGCCCCACAGAGGGACAGAGGTGAGCTGATGCTATGGGCTCTGAAAGAAAAATCACAATGAGAAAGCCCTTCTCAGCATCTGGGGTGGTTCCCTAAAAGGACAGGAAGTCGGATATGTGTGGGAAAATGGGACGGGGGTCGTGGCACGGGATGACAGCCAAGTGGATGTGCTGTGGATGGCAGTATACTTCTAGACACAGGTGTTCTCTGGCCTAGGTCCAAGGTCTACCCCTTGGACCGTGTAAGCCAGTTGGCAACTTCATGAGGCAGAAGACTCCTGCAGCTCAGAAAAGGACAGTCCTGGAATATCTCCTATGAGAGGAACATCCTCTTTGGCGATACATCCAGCTCAGAATTCTCCCTGCTCCAGCCAGGGGGCCTAGGTAGGCCTCTGCAAAGGTAGGAAACCTTATGAGAAATATGGGGGTAGTTAGATGGCTAGGAGTCCCCAACCGTTGCTCCCACCAAACACCAGTGCACCCAGGAGCAGCTGCATATCCAGTGGCTGCTCCTCCAGGGACTGAGCAAATACACTTATCCTGCTAGTGTTGACACTGCATGCCTACATAACAGTAACCATCAAGACAGGCACTGTATAAGCCTTCCTGCTGGCCAGAAGGTCCCTCCACTGACACCATGTTCATGGAGATTAAGGCCTCAGCTGTTTAACTCCTGGTTCCTTACCCATGGTCTTGTAGTTAGGAGATACTTGAACCCAAGTGTGTGTGTGTGTGTGTGTGTGTGTGTACAGACAGAAATAACTACTCTTTTCAAGCCTTCCTAACCATTGTGGAAGATGGTGGCCCAGTCTTAATGGGTTTCACCATCAAGTATCATCAATCATGGAAGTTTTTAAAAAGATGATTTTCTTCACTGTGTAAAGTACAGTATCTCTGACTGAAAGCAACCTCCTGAAAGAGAATGAGCTTTCTTTTGTTTCCTCAGCACAAATGATATGTAAGCCAAGACTTCTCAGAACCTGGGTCTCTGTTCAGGGGGGATTCAAGAGCATGCTGCAGTCAACTCTGGGGAAAGCAAAGCCTGTTTTCCCTCCTTTGTCTTGGAAATACAGATGCTGGGGAGTGTAGGAGAGAGGTCATTTGTTCTTCCCAGCTGCCAGGCTAGCTTAGACCTGAAATAATCACACAGAAACTATATTAATTAAATCACTGCTTGGCCCATTAGCTCTAGTTTCTTATTGGCTAACTCTTATATTAATTTAACCCATTTCTATTCATCTGTATATTGCCACATGGCTGTGGCTTACCAAGTAAAGATCCTAGCATCTGTCTCTGGAGGTTCCATGGCTTCTCTCTGACTCTGCCCTTCTTTCTCCTAGCATTCAGTTTAGTCTTCCCCGCCTACCTAAGTTCTACCCTATCAAACCAAGGCAGTTTCTTTATTCATTAACCAATAAAAGCAACACATAGACAAAAGGACCTCCCACATCAAGGGAGGCTTGAAGAGAGGGCTTCAGAACCCTTGAAACTAGAGTTACAGACAGTTGTGAACTTGGAATTCAATTCAGGTTTTCTAAAAGATCAGTCAGTACTCTTCAGCACTGACCATCTCTTCAGCCCCCATTTGATGTTTCCAACCTTGCTCCTAGCTACAAAATTCCTCGATGGTTCTATCATCCTGGAAGCAAGAATGACTAGAAAGCTGCACTATTATGAGTGCTCACATTAAAGCCACAGTGAGATGGCAGGGGCACACCTGGACAGTTGGCTACTGCACAATTAAAGGAGCGACTAGAATGTTTTTTAAGTAGCCAGTTTTTCTGGTTTCCTGCAGAATACAGAATGTAGGATGTTCAGTGCTCAGATTGTAGGACAGTCAGTCCTAAAAAACCAAGATGGGCGGTCACCCCAGCACTGGCCTGGGATTGAACATAAAGTCAGGCTACAAAAGTCCCAGAATGGTTACAAGAGTGCACACGCTCACCGCAGGCAAACCCTGCAGCTCTGTATACTGTGGTAGACAGCCAGGATGAACAAGGGCCAGAAAGGGGCTACACTGTCTTGAGTGAGCCTGGCCTTGCTCACGGCCTTCTTATGCATGGCCTCAGCAGGCTCTTCCTCTGCTGGTCCCTCCTGCACACATCCCCCATGTGTGGCCCCTAGCATGGTGAGGCTGGGGGACAGTTAATCAAGGCAATAGCATGGAGCCTGCATGAGCACAGAGATGAGCACTTGTTTCCTCAGGGGAGGCACTTCTGTTTCTGAGTCTCCAGCTTTCTTTGGCAAAAAAATATTGTCTGGGGTAGATGTGTGCCAAATGGAAGGACAGTCATAGGGTAAATTTTCCAAACAAACCACAAGGCGAGGCCCACCACAGTGGTGGTTTGAGTCCTTGGGCAGCTCACACAAAGGTCTCCCGCCTCGCCTTCTTCTTTCCTCAGCCACTGCTGCGAGCTTCCCAGGGAGAGCTTTCTGTTTTTTAATCTCGAGCCTTCCCTCTCATGTCTCAGCAAATCGGTGAGGCTTAGAATCTCTTCATTCCGCCCTGACAGCCCTTATCAATCTCCCCCTTAATTAAAGTGAGCAGCCTTGGTAGCAGGTCTCTCCCACGTCATCTGGGACTGGCTTGCAGCTGCACCATTGGATCGGCCTTTCTTCTGCCTCCACGGCGTCCCCAGGGCTGGCAGCAAGGATGCCTGTTGGATACAAGAATAGAATCTTAGCGGCATAGATGGAGAGGGACATGGATGTACGGCTCCAGCTGGAGAGATGTGTAGACAGGCAGGAGGGCTGAGAGAGAAAGGGCACAATGGCCCCAGGTCTGCAGTGGAGTGGGTGAGACAGCCCGCGTGCTATCACTGTTCTGAATCCTGAGCCAGGAAGGACCTTCAGGGCTTTGGGGATTCATTAACCAAATGGAGCATTTGGACAGCCAATTTATAAAACAAATTAAAGGCAGTTTTAGTCAGCCAAAAGGGGGTGAGGAAGCCAGAGGGAACTGGTTCAGTAGGTGAATTTTGAGGGTGGCTTCAACCTCTCTACAGACCCCTCTTTAAGGTCACATTTGTGACCAGATAAACCCAGTCATCAGAAACACCCACATACTGCTGCCCAGGTGCCAGCACTTTTGCTTTTTTTTTCTAGCATTTTGGGGCTGTGGTTTTATGTCCCGAAATTGGTGATGGTGGCAATGCCTGGGACCCCTCAGATGTGAGTGAGTTTCCCTGCCCCCAGGAGCTTTTGGCACACTTATCAAAACAGACCACATCTAGGAATCGTGGGCAAACAAAGAGCTTTGTAGTCTGCTAGGACTGGGCCAAGTTCTCAGAAGTTGGCTGAGACTCCCTCTGCTTTTTTCCTGTCTTTTGATGAGTGAGGTCAGCGAGGTGGGTCTGTGGATGCCTGTAATGGAATTAGAGTCTGATATGATGAAGCCAGTAGGGTTGCATGGGGGCTTGGTACATGTGCTTTTCCTATAAATGGGGTTTCTGGTGAGATGCCTACAGAATTGCAGGCTTGTAGCTGGGAAGGGGGAACGGCCTTGAGTAGTTACCTGTGCTCTGATTCCTGCCTCTCTGCAGCTAGAGCCATCAGCCAGACTCCAAGGCAAGGGGCTCTTTTTGTCTTTCCACATCCTCCAAACTTTCCTGTCCTTCCCTGCTGCAACAGAACATCACTTAGTTCTCAAAGATTCCCCAATAGTGAAGGAGCCTTAGACTGTTTTAGACAGCTTTAGTTTCCTCTCCATTTTACATCAGAGGTTCGCAGGCTCTATGCCCATGGTTGGAAGGCTGGGCAGCTGTGTGATCCCAGGCCATCCCAAGCCAGCACCTGTGTCCCCCACTGCTAGAGTACCTACCCATGGACACCACTCCTTATTCTGATCCCTGTTAACGCACGGTGGGCCTGGAGTCCTGAAGCTGCTTGCTGTGACTACAGATGACATCAAGTATGGCCCTGCTTCCCCACCCTCCCTCAGTGCAGAGATTCATTCCTTCTCCTTCCTGCCCGTGACTCCAAATGAAGCTGAGTCATCCTGATGGCAGGTATACCTCTTCTCATGAGAAAGTCATGCCTGCCAGAATCGTACAGTTCTGTCTAGAATGCCTTGTTTTCTCTACCAGTTTTGGTGTATTCTGTGGAGAGGACAGACCTGGGGGAGGGGTGTAAGGTGAGCCAGGCAAATGCTATGTTGAGAAGAGACCTAAGCACTATATGAGGAGGATGCTTCTTTAGTCTTCAGTACATATACCCTCCCTACCTCTGAAGCCACCCTAAGTACCATCAGCAACTCCTAGGCCAGAGGGACCAAAGCCAGCTAGTTCTCACCAGGAACACACTTTGCTGAGCAGGTGGCAGGGCAGTTCTCATGGGAAACTAAGGCAGAAGACACTGCCATTGACAGGATCTTAAAGCTCAGAGAAACCACCTAGTCTCAGAGCCTCAAGCTTCCCAAAGGTTCCCCTCTCATTAGTCCAAGGCTACACTTATTCTCACCTGGAGGTTCTGGGAAATCTGCCAGCAATCCCATTCTTGTCAGAACTCAGGTCCTTGTCAGCTGAAGGGCTGAGGCTCTGGCCATGTTGTCGTCAGCTAGGGTCCTGCCAGCTCCCAACAGCCACCCTCATTGCTTAAATCCTTTGGTACCAACATCGATGGGTGGAACCCTTCCTGTGTCTCCCTTCTCTGCAATCAATGGGAGAGAATGACCTATTCTTAAGAGTCGGCCTTGGGATGTTAAACCCTTCCCACACATCATCCACTTTGGGCTGAGTCGTGAGCCCTAATTTCAGGGGTCCTGTATAGCATACTGTCCTCACAAGTGTCCCATGCCAGCACCACATGCATGCAAGAATGTTTTCTAAGGGTGGGTGGTCATCTTAGACACTTCCACAGGGTGTGACACCCAATTTCACTGAACTACAGGTTTGTGGGCATCAAGGGTCAAAGTTGGGTCTCCAACTTACAAGCCACTGTTGCCTAAACAGCACAGATGTTTCATCTCTGTCAGCTCTTGGATGTTAAAGGAAGGCTCCATGCCAGTGGTTCTCAGCCTTCACAATGCTGCAACCCTTTTATACAGTTCCTCATGTTGTGGTTACCACCCCCATCATAAAATTATTGTGTTGCTACTTCATAACTGTGATTTTGTTAATGTTATGAATTGTAACATAGATGTCTAATATGTGACCTCAGAGGGTCGGGCCCTGCATGTTGAGAATCACTGCACTATGGGCCAGCCATCAACTGCTGTCTTACAAACAGGAAGGTGGAGGAAGAAAGGGCTGTTTGCACTTTGTTTAAAAAACATCATCACAGTATCTCAGACTTGACTCAGTGGGACCCAGGTGTCTAGGGTGTTCCAGAATCCCCTTCTCTGGGATGTCTGAGGGTTAGAATACTTCATGCAGCTAGATCCTGGAAGGGATGTTGGAGATAGCAGAAAATGGTAACCACTTAGCACAGGCACCTCAGGAGGAAAGTAAGATACGGCAGAGGTAGGATAATGGTCACTTCTCACAGACAATAACTGGAAACTGAGTCAATCACTCTAGAACAGCAAGTGATTCTCAGAGGCCTGCAGTGCACAGATTTCCTCCTGTAGGCTAGACGCCGCTGCCAACAAGCAGCTGGACCAGCCTAGGCCTCAGTTTCCCTTCTTTTAAGTCCCCGAGAGTAATGCTTTCTGTGCCAGATGTTCATGTTGAGTGACAGATGAGATTGAGTTTGAGGCGCCTTCTGTGTGATGTCTAATTCCTCACTCAGAAAAATACATAATCATCCCGTATAGCTGAGGCAATTAGTGTGTGTGCATACTTATGTGTATAAGCTATGGTTTTTCCCGTGGCCTGTTAGGATTAAATATCAGGAGACTCCGCTAATGTCTAGGAGTGCCCATCCCTCACACCACATCCCTGGTTGCTTATCTAAGGCTGAATACTCACTACACAGTGGACTAACAAAAGTCTGTAGGGTGTGGGCAACCTTCACCTGGAACACATCACTGCGGCCCTGTGTTTGATCGTGAACTTCTAGAGGCTCCATTCCCAGCTCCTGCCTTGCAAGGTTCTTCAGGCACTAAATGTACATGAGGCTTTCAGCACAGGCCTGTCACAGGGTCAACAAGCAATCAGCACTGCTGGCAATGTGATTAGTGGTGTCCACTCTGTCACCATTAGTCAGCCCTGACATTTCAGTCTCCACCTGTCATCATGCCTGTTGGAGAGCTGGGTGCTGCTGATGTACCCTGGGGCTGTGCTTGCCTGGCCATTGACTGTAGCCAACAGCCTAAAGGGTATAGGTAGCTGGGGGTCAGGTGTCATAAGCTGGGCCTTCCTTGTGGCTGCAGCCAACTTTGGCCTCTAGAGTGCGCCTGGCAGTTCTTTGGTGACAGCAGTCTAAGCCTGAATTTGGCATTGTCTTGGGACAACTCCTTCTGGGGTCTGAGCATGTGTGCATACGTATGTGCTGTGTTATATGCTGAGCTAGGCTCCTCCTAGATTCACAAATTTAAGTGCTTCCCATCTCTGGACCTTAGAAAGCATCTGCATCTAGATACAGGCATAGAATGAGGTCATAAGGATGGGCCATAATCCAACGGTTGGTGTCCCCATAAGAAGAAATTTGGGTGAGGGCTGGTGAGATTGCTCACCAGGGACAATTGATTGCCTGAGTTCAATTTCTGGAACCCATATAAAGGTGGGAGGAGGGAAACGACTCCACAGTTTTTCCTCTGCACATACTATGGACACACATGCCTACGCCCCATGCATATCATACATGATAAAAATATTTTTAAATTATAAAAGAAGAAATTTGGATAGAGATCTATACAGAGGGAAGACCCTGGGAGGAGGCAGGAGAGTGGCCTCAAAAGAAGCCACTTGATGTCTTGAGCTGGGACTTCCAGCCTCTATAAGGACATTCTGTGAAGTCATATAGTTTATGGCACTTTCTTCTGGCCATCCTGGAAAACTGACTGTGTCTGTGGAATGTGTGTGGTGTAGTGGTAGTTGTGTGTGTGTGTGAATTAGGATGTGATGGTGTTTCAGGGTGGTAGTTGTCGGGGGTGTGTATGTTTTGGTGTGTGTATGTTAAGATGTGTGATGGTGTTTTGGGATGGTAGTTGTGCATGTGTGTGGTAGGGCATTTGATGGTATTTTAGGGTAGTAGTTGTGATGTGTATGTGAGTATGTGTTTGTATGTGTTTAGTGTGTATGATGGTGTTTTAAGGTGGTAGTTGTGTGTGTATGTGAGTGTGTATGTATGTTTTAAGGAGTATGATGGTATTGGGTGGTAGTTGTGGTGTGTGTTAGTGTGTGTATGGGTTTTAGTGTGTGATAGTGTTGTGAGGTGGTAGTTGTGTGTGTATGTGAGTGTGTATGTATATTTTAAGGTATGTGATGGTGTTGGGGTGGTAGTTGTGTGTGTATGTGAGTGTGTTGGGGTGTGTGGTAGTGTTGGCAGTAGTTGTAGTGTGTGTGTATGAATGTGTGAAGCTGGAGGTTGCAGCGCACCTCTGCTTTGATACTTAGGGACCATTTCTATTTTTAACTAACTTGAATTTGTTCCAGCTCAGTCTGTGTTGGTCATCACTCATACCCATCTCCCCTCATTCTGCCCCTTGCCACTTTCCCTTCTGTGCACATACAGTGACAAGTTCTCTCACATGTAGCAACAGGAAGTGCCTGGTGTTTTGGTTCAGACCCAGATGGATTGCAGTCTCGTTTCTGTCACTCAAGAGACTTGTCCCTTGGCCAGTCACATCATCTCCCCATGCTGTCCTTAGTCTCCTGGCTCCTGAATGGGGTGCTCAGATTCCCTCCTTTGTGGGTCCTGAAGTCTGTTGGGAGGCTGAGAGAGCATGCTAGTGGGTTAGCTGCATATCCTCCATCCAGGTGGACATTGGGACTTTGTTCCAGTGCATGAACCACAGACACCATAGAACACCCATGTCCACTCTTTCCATATTTGTGTTTAGAATCATAACCCAGCATGCACAGCGGCTAGACAGGTCTCTGTGCTATATTACAGGAACGGGTATCTACCTCTCCTTCAGCTCCCTTCACAGCACCTGCTGGGAATCACAGTCATGATGCCCACACCTGTTCACACGCGAGGCTGTACATGTGGTAGGCTCCTGGTGGAGTGATAGAGACTGCAGCTCCAGACAGGGAATTTCATGTGGTTGAGTATGGCTCAGGCCGGTTGTAGCTGCCCTGTGGCTTTCCCCTCATGTCATGTGCACAGGATGGCTATGAGAGGTCAGTGCCATGGTAGCTTTAAAACGGGGTGCATGTGCAGAACCAGTGGCAGGCCCCTATGCAGAAGAGGAAGACTTTGTACCATCCTGGAGTGTTAACATATCCTCGTGCTATAGTCCCAATGTCTGTATTATATCAGAAGGAACGCTGTCTGAGCAGTGAAGGAAAGCCATGTGACCATGCTGATCTATAGAAAATTATGTACAGGATATGGGGGGGGGGGGAACAGGACTGTCTGTTCTGAGTGTTACTCCTATAACTGCGGAATATAGACGCTCTAATCCTGTCAATCAACTTTAGAGTTTCTACTCTTTGGATGGTACAGAGTGAGCCACATTCAGTAGAAAGCCTGTCTTTAGGTTTGAATTTGGACCCTTTCTGTCCAGCAATGTGTGGTGAGATATCCTCTCGATGCTTGGCATACTGTGACCTTTGGCTCCAAAGTCATCTCAGATTCTGAGTGGAGCAGCTGAAATGGCAGAGGATGGAGTGGCTCGGTTTTGATGGGGAGTAGGGTAGGATGCTCGGTGCATTTCTGACTTACAGTGGGTGTGTCAAGAAAGAACCTCACCCAAGATCTAGTTTGCTAGTACGTGTGTGCACACTGATGAACTGATACCTACAGTGGGCTCTGGGTGGCAGAAGGGCCAGTGTCATAGTTCTCAGGTGCCAGAACAGACAGTTCTCAGAAGCCAGACAGACCAGGCTGGGTTCAAGTTGTTCACTGGCCAGCAATTGCACAGAGACAAAGTGATACCCTAAGTGGCCTCATACGTCCATCCTTAAGACAAATTTCAGGCTAGTGTCAGGCACCTAGGGCATCTGAATCAAAGGAGTTCATTGTGTTAGTTAGATCCAGGTCAAGATACCCCAGGATCCTCCTTCAAAGGGCCATTTCCAGTCTACACACCACTTTTCTCAATGGAACCTCTAGGGTCCCTTCAAGTCCCCTCCCACTCTTCCCTCTACAGAGCAGATGGATGTAAATGTATGGGAAGGGAGAGTAGTGAAGCTGGGAGATCTGGTATGTGGGCCTTCTAGGACAGGGCCCAGAAGAACAACTGTGGAGTTCCAGAACTGTGGACTACTGAAGGGGGCCGCTCTTAGGGACCGTGCTCAAGTTTACTGTAGTGACAGTAGATGACAACCTGTGACAGATGAAGAAAATACCTCCACGGGAAAGCAAGACTGCAATTCTACCATCACCGGTGGGACTGTCCTCAGAGTCCTGGGCCTTGGGCTCAACTGCCAACACCAAAGAGCCCATCTGATGCATTTGCTGGCCTTAAGAGGACATCTAAGGGGCCCTAGTGGCAGGTAATATGGACGAGTCACAGGCCAGGGTGGTAGCAGGCAAGGCTTGGCCCTCTTTTACTCCAAGCAATGGGAGAGCGTGGATGGGGAAGTAGATCTGTGGTCTTCAGTTGAGTCTGGAATTGTGAGAACTCATAGATTCCCCAGACTCTATCTCTATCCATCTTTGAAAACATGCCATGAGTCTAATTTAGGTTGCGTGAATCTGCCATTTCCTCTCTCTCACATTGCAGCCTTGGCCCCAATCTCCATTTCTGACAATTAGGCGAACAGGCTCTTTTTTTTATCTACTTGAAAGACTACCCCACACAGTAGGGTCCTAGCACCAGACTTCTCTAAGAATCACCCCCCACTCAGGGGGAGCACCCTGGTTTCATAGGGAGATCATGATTACAGCCTTCCAGAGGCCTGTGAGTGACATCGACTCACGTAGGGCCTGTGTGGAGTGTGTGTGTCCATGTGTATGATCTGGAGTGTTTCCTGGTCCTGGCAGGTGGCTTCAGCCATGGCCCTGGTCCTGTGAATATGGCAGATGTGGTGTCAACACTCTCCCGAGCTGCATGTTGTATTCGGAGCTAGAAAGGGCTCAAGGAGGCTCCTAGTGGGCAAGTGGAGAAGCACAGAGATCCCCCCCCCCAACTCAGGTGCCATTGCCTTCTCACTGTGCCTTTAACATGGGAGGGTCTGAGGCTGCCAACTCAAGTGTCCCAGGACTTATTGGCAGGGTCTAGTTTCTCGGCAGATGTCTTTATGTGTAGGTGACAGAGTCGTTGTAAAAGAGCCGTAGAGATGGGGCTATACATTCCTGGTCCTGGGGCCCTAGTTTATTGCTGAGCCTTTCCAGATGGGAATCCCTATAGAAGCATGATGTGACTCACTTCTTCAGAGGCTGCTGGACTGTGTCCTGGGCAAACTGGATGTCTATACCTTTCTGTTGCATTTAGTTGCCAGTCCTGTCCTGTAGGATATCTGGCTCCAGACAAACCAACCGGCCGTGAAATTTCCCATGGGTGGAAGTGACCTTCTCCTCAGATCTTATTAAGGAAATTAAATTTCCATTTTATTGGGAACATTAATTGATCCCCAAAGAATTGAGGGCAGAGTGCCTATATGTAGAGTTTCAGGTCGTCGGGAGGGGTGAAATTGTGATCAGCCATGTTGTCCTTCCACAGCCTGAGCATCCAAGGAGGGATGCCACGCTTTTGCCCTAGCCCCCAGCATTCATAATGTCCTTCCTAGACACCTGTGTCTGGTATCAGAGATTTTCTATCTTGTGAATTACCAGGAATAAAAAGGCCCTGGACTTAGAAGGCAACAGTGCTTCCCCCGACTCCAGTCCTGCTCCAGCCGTCAACTCTGCTGGAGGAGCCTGGCTTCCGAGCCCTTCTGAGGCTCACATGCCTGGTCATATGTCAGGATCCCAGGCCCATTGATGTGATCCTTAGACTTAGGCCACTGCTCCCAGAATTCAACTGGGACACTCAAAGCTGTTTGGAGCTCAGTGGGAAGGAAGACAGGGTCAGAAGCCTGTGTGCTCAGCGTGCCCTATCTGAGGGGAGAGGGCAGCTTTGCTGTGAACAGGTATCGGAGCCAGTAACCGAACAGCGATCATCCCTTCCATGCCAGAGAGCCAGTGACAGGGTTGTTTCCAGCATCTGCCATCCTCTTTGATTCTCTCCCTTTCTCTGTGGGGTCAGGGGTGTGGATGAGGAGAAAATACCACAGAGACGTAGAATGATGTACCCCCAAATCACAGCATCCTGATGCTGGAGTCAACCTCAGGTCCTCCTGGCTGTCACAGCCTTAAGAGGAGCAGCGTTATGAGACTCACACCAGTCTTCCCTAGGACCCCAGCCTCAAGAGCTCTCTCCAGCTCTGCACCTATTCCCAAGTCCAGTAGCTCTGCCTACTGCTCTCAGTTTGTCTCAGCAAGGACAGCTCTTGGTACAGTCCCAGCATACCCCTTTGGGAAATGAATGTTGTTTTGGTTTAAATGTGAAATATACCTATAGACTCATTTGTTTCAACACTTGGTCTTTCTTTAGCTGGTGGTAATATTTGGGGAGGTTCTAGAAACCTTTAAGGTCATATAGCTCAGTCCCTTGCCCTATTTCTGGACTTTCGGATGCTACTAGAGCTGTAGGCTAAAATAAACCTCTTCTCTCTTAAGTTCCTTTTGTCAGGGCACTTTGTCAACACAGCAAAAGTGGAACCAGTGCACCCACCCGTTAACGATGGTGATGCAGTACCCAGCATGCTCTGCAATCTCAGAAGCATGCACAGGAGCCCAGCTGTAGAAACCTCACAGTGACCTGTCTGCTTTGCCACCTATCCATTCCATAGACAAGGAAACCGAGTTTAAGAGATTGCATAACATAGCCCCATGACTGCCCAGCCTTTTCTAATCTCTAAGAGCCATTTCTCAAATCCAGAATAAAATGTCCAAAGCTTGGCCAGTTCCCCAGCATCCTAAGTAGAATCTTTGATCTATTTCCAGCATGATGAGACTACAACCTATCTCTGCAAGGCTCTGAACTCAGTGAAAACAGGCTATCTCAAACATGTAAGCTATTCCTAATCCAGTATATAGAGGCCTGGCTCTGTCTTTGTCCCCATAGACCTAACTGTTACCAGCCAGTCTGTCCTTCTTTGACTTCCCGAGAGACCTCCTGTGTGAAGCAGTCAGTATGAAAGACCAGATCAAGTACACGAAGGTCTGATCAGGCCAGCAGGCTGGCAAGATGCCAGCCTACTAATGTTCCATTCTCCTGAGGTGGCCCATCCCAGTCTTCTCCCTGCAGAAAAGGAGCTTCCAAAGGGCAGCCACTCAAGACAGATGAGCTTCTTTGCTCATTTCTGGAGCCATGTCTGCTGGAGCAGCGTCTGGACAGGGTAGTCAGGAATGGGTAGATACAGCTCACAAACTCAGCCCAGAGGGGGTTCTCAAAGCCCAAGCCTGCAGTTTACCAGGTATGGTGGGTCTATGGCAGGCCACAAACCCCACCCATCAAAGCTGAATACATGGCAGAAATTGCTGATCTTCTCTTCTTGGCGTCTTCTTGACTCCCCACCCCCATTGAGTCTCAGTTCTTCCCGGGGCTGAAGGCTGAAACCTAAGCTCCTTAGCATGGTGTCCTAGACCTTCCTTAATGTCTCGCTGGGTTCCTCACCTGCTCCTGGCTGTGGGCACCTAAATCACTTCCCTCTGCTAACCCCGTGTTTGACAAGGACTCAGCCAGGCCTCACCCTAGACACTCTGAAGACCTGACTCTCTGTCTCCATTTGTCCCTTCTCTCTCCATGTCAGGCCACTTCTTGTACCTAGAGCTGTCGTTTCTATGTTGTGTGAAGTGCTACCCCCCTCACTGTGCCTTTGAGGTGACCAGGCACAGGAAAGGGTGGCTACAGACTAAAGGCTTCCAGCCCCCAATTGTTTATGTTGACGTTCTACTCACCACAGTTGAATTTGGAGACCAGGCCTCTAAGGAAGACACTGAGCTTACCTGAAGTCCTAGGGCAGAGGTCCTGAACCAGCAGAATTAATGGCCTTGCAAGATAAGGCACTCAGAGCTAGATAAGCCTCAAGGAGAGGCCTAGTGGAAATTGAGCACAGGGTGAGCTAGTCTTGTGCTGGCCAAAAGGAGGGTCTCACCAGACATTCGTCCTGTGTCACTTTGATTGAACCTCAACCTTGGGAACCACAGATGCCCACACCCACTGTCCAGGCCACACAGTCTATGGTGTACCGTGATCACTGTCCAAGATGAGCCCTCTCTGGCATGTGGCACAGTGTCTAAAGATTTGTTCCTGCTGGTGGCAGGTGGCGCTCATGAGAGGACACCTGTACACATAGCTTCATGCTCAGTAGGCGACCTTGGCATATGGAAGCCCACTCTATTCTTTCTGAAGTTGAGGCAAAGGGCTCCCCTCTTCACAATCTGTTCAAACCCCTCTGCTTGGAGGTGGTAGTTGTGGGGCATCTTTGGCACCTACCTGGCCTGTGGCCTGAGCTACCATGCACTCGGAGGATGTCCAAAAGGTGTAGATGTAGTTGTGGATCCTCGCTGTCCCCTAGGCTCACGTGGTAGGACTGGACTGTTTTGAACAGGGCTGCTGGAGTGGTCAAGTAAGGGCCGGTGCTTCAGGCTCTGCACAGCAGTCCATAGGCCCTGCCAGGGCAGAAGCCAAGCCATTGTGCTGAGAAAGAACTCTCAAATCTCTCTTCTTTATTGTTCAGCCACTTGATGAATTCTCAGAGTGAGGAACAATTTGGGCCCAACCAATAGCCAAGCACGGCTCTGATTCTTCTCTCACTGTAGCGCTCCCTGGGGGAGCGGGGGTGACAGCTGCTCCCACTTTGATTCCTATTTACCGGGTTGTTCCAGTGCCTGTGGCTGCTGCTCTCTGCTCAGGCACCCCAACAGGCTCACGGGCCGTAAACAATGGTGTTGCTCATCCACTGCAGCGAGCCTGGCTCGGCTGGTGGTGCTCAGCCTAGAAGGCTCGTAAAAGGCACTCACTAGTAGCTGCATTTTTTAATTATTTAAAGGATCCTCGCTCATGGTAGTTGGTGAAATAATACAAAGCCATGTAAAATGTATCAACATCCCCCCACACACACACACTGTCTCCCTTGTCTGCCTTCAGAGGAGAAACTCGGCCCTAGCTCCTGGCTGTCTCCTACACACACAAAGGCGTATGCCCGCCTGTATGAAACATGCCTGCTTTATAAAATGGGGTGCTGCTGTCAACCCATATGCTGTTCTGCCACCTGTGCAATGCAGCCATTGGAACACCATTCCTAGGATTTGGGGGTGAGACGTGCACCCAGAAGGCCGATCTATAAAAGTGGTCATCCCCAGTGCAGCTAGTTCAGAGGTGGCACTTTAGAGAAGTTATTAGGCCACCCGTGGATGGATATGTAATCAAATGGCACAAACTGTGAGTCACAGTGGCCATGGGGGCAGAGGGGACACGGGTGCCTGGCTCTGAGTCACTCATGGGTGCAGGGAGCAGCTGGTATAGAGTTCAGTCTTTTAGCAGAGGTGAAGGGCTTTGGCCCCCTTTTAGGAGTTTGCTGCATTTTGGCTTTAGCTCTGCAACTCATTAGCTGCATGGCCCAGATACCTAGGTCACTCATAACCTCAGTTTTACAGCTGCAGGAAGGGGCTGAAGTCTAAGCCTAGATCCTGCTGAGGCTCTGATTGGTGGACCCCCCCTTATTATCCTTTGTCACCCAGTCTCAGGACCTTGGGGTTGCCGGTGGCATCCTTCCTCCTTCCTGCCTCATGAGCTAAGTCATCTCTCCTTGGGAGCCCCATGTCTGAGCAGGATGCTGGCCAGCAGCCATTTGGCTTCCCTCTCCCATCTCTTCTGGGAAGCCCGTTGGCATGGGAAAGACACTGCTGCGGGCTTTGACTCTGTCCCTGCTCATGGTGGCTGTGGTCTCCCTGTTTGATATCATAGTTGGCCCCTTACCTCTTTGGAAGCGAGCAATTGTCATGGACACTGGAGGGCCATAATTCAGCTTTCCCAGCCTCCATCCCAGAGGTGGAAGCTCAAGGTGGTGGGGGACATCCTGAGCCCCGAGGCAGCCTGCAGCCCCCACAGGGGGCTGTTTGCCTCACTCCACTCAGAGACATAGACTGTAAAGACCATGGGCAGGTCTATTACCTTCTGGCTTGGCCCTGCCAAGTACCAAGTCTCCGAGTTGTTACCATGAGCTCTGTTGAGAGCTTGTATCAGTCATCCTTCAGAAAGAAGGCTCTAAGTTGTCTCCTCTCCAGAGCATGGTGGGAGAGATACAGCAGCAAGTGGCTAAAGGGACAGGAGACTTCACACCAGCCTCCTCTGTGAGCCTTGTACCAGCTCCACAGGTGCGGGGATGGCAGACATGGGGGAGAAAGCTGGGCTACGAGGAGGCAAATGATTCACCCCAGATCGGGCAGATGAGAAACCTCATCAGGAATGTCCCCAGAACCCATGTGACTCTGCTTCTGCTTGCCTGGCTATGGAGAGGCCAGAAGGTGGGCAGATGCAGATCTCAGAGGAGCTGACTTGGAATCCAGGTCTCACCCAGCGTTTGGGCACAAGTTGTCATCCACTGACTTCTTAGCTCTGTTCTTCTACATCCCTGTCACCACATTTGTTTAAATCACCAGAGTCCTTCAGTTTTATATGATGATGTGGTTTTCTTGTAGCAGAGCCAAGCGTGTACTGCAGTTTAAGTTTTTTTCTAGTTGTTCATTTTTTAAAGTTATTCTTGAGGCAGGGTCCCCTGTAGCTCAGGCTGGTTTCCCAACTCCCCGTGTAGCCGAGGATGACTTTAGACTCCCGATCCTCTCACGTAGTGGGATAGCAAGAGTGTGCAACCATTCTCAGTCTACACTGGGATGAAACCCAGGGCTTTGTACATGCCAGGCACGAACTCTGCCACTGAGTTATATCGTAAACTCTAGTTCCTTTTTATAGAGAATTAACAACTGTCTGTTTTTTCTTGTTCATTTTTTCTATGAGTTTTGCTTTGTTTGAAATTCCCAGAAGAGCCATGATGCCCCTCTCAATAGCACCACATCCATCAGCTAAGCTACCCGTGGCCTGCTTCATCCTTAGCACACGGCCAGGGCCTGGTTCTCCCAGGTTCTGATCCTGGGTAGTTGCTGTCCTTCAGGCTCACCATGGGAATGCTGCCCCCAGCATGCCCTCCCGCTCATTCTTTTTCTTTTTCTTCATCCCTCCTCTGTGCCAGTCCCCATGGTCTATTCTGTCTCTCTCATCATAGGTTTATTTGTTCTGTTTTACTGGAGTATGTCCTCTGATGCATGAAAAAATTATACTTCTAGATGTCTGGGAAAAGATACTCTCATTCTCTCTTGAACTTAATGGATCATTTGGCTGAATATGGAGTTTAGAATCCTTTCTTGCTTAGTATTTTGAAAGTGATGCCCATGTCTTCCAAAATTACATCTCTTAACTTTCAAAATGAATAGCTTATATAAAGAGCTTGCGACGCTGCAGTCTTGTACGATCCCACGATGACTGAGGCTCTGTCAGTGACCTGCTTCCTCCCCTGGGGGTTAGCAGACATTACTGCCTCGCTGTCCAGTATTCTGCAGTCTCCTGAACAATGTTCTGATGGTGTCCTTTCGGAATTCACCTCTAGGCCCTCGATGGTTATTCTGAAAAGGGGTATTTTCTTTCATTCTTTCTCACTCAGTAGATTATAAGTCACACTTAGTTCTCTGAGGCCAGCTTCTTGGGGTCTGTGGTTGATCTTCCCACCCCAGAGAGTTTCTCTGTGTATTCCTGGCTGTCCTGGAACTTGCTCTGTAGACCAGGCTGGTCTTGAACTCAGAGATTCACCTACCTCTCCCTCATGAGTCCTGGGATTAAAGGCGTGCACCACCACCACTCAACTGTGACTGATCTTAAGGCAGGAATTGCCAGCCCTTTTCAGTCTGACTAAGACTTCTTTTAATGATTTCTCTCATAGACTGGATTTTGAAAGGCTTTATCTATCAGCACACACACACACACACACACACACACACACACATACTAATTAGAAATAGTGAGCTCACTGTCACTGAAGAGCAGGCTAGGCCAGCTTGGCCTTCCAGAGGTTAGTGCCAAGTGCAGTGCCTGGCACACACTGGAGCTATTAGACACTGTCTTCTCAGCAAGTGAGAGAATAAAGCACTTGATATATTGGGCATGCCTCCTGGGTGCACAGCTGATGACTGGCAGAACCACTAAGTCTGGGAACTCCTGGTGCTGGATCTGCCACTCTCTCGCACCGTGAGGAGGCTGGGTGAGTGGGCTCCATTGGTGAGGTCGCAGCCTTGAGCCTTCATACTTCCTGGCAGTTAGAAGGCAGCTCATGCACACTCTCCCCTCTCCCCCAAATGCCACCCTTGTCGTTTACAGAAATACTGAGACTGCAGAAGACGATGCCATTGGGAAGATGCCTGTGACCCACTAGGGCCAATAGCAGAGCTCTGGTTGCTGGATGTCTCTGGATAGTCCTTTGTAGGTCTACTGCTCAGAGATAGTGTGGCACAGGGAGTTGTAGTCTGACCTCACTGTGTGTTCGGCCTTGTACATGGTCCAGAGATGCTTCCTTGGCCTCCATTGTGCCTTGGGTCCCCACCCTGAGAATTTCCCCTTGAGACTAGTCTGCATGAGTTCCCAAATGGGACATACTATAGTGTGGCTGTCTAAGCAGAGGGACAACCTGGCTCCTGCCCATCCCTCCCAGCTGTGAGTGCTGAGGACCACTCCTGTCTGCGGTTGTCATACTCCTGTCTATGAACCAAGTGGTATAGGTGTGACATTGTGGTCAGAGACCCCAGAGAGGACAACCCTGGATGGGTATGGGGCTTGTCAGCAGTGCTTGCAGACCCGAGCCCTCCAGCAGTGACTCAGGAGGCCTTGTGGCCAACTCCACACAAAGCTCCAGCGACACATTTAGAAAGCATTTATTTCTCATGGCTGCTGTCTTGGTTTCTCTCCCTTTGTCTGCGAGTCTATTTACTCTGACAAAAGCACTTAAAGGAGCAAGGTTTATTTATATTGTACGACAGGAAAGTCACAGCATCAGGAACTTGAACCCACTAGTCATGCTACACCCACAGTCAGAAGAGCATAATGAATGCATGCATGCCTAGGGAATAGTGCCACCCACACTGGGAAAGTCTTCTCGTATTGATTAGTACTCCCCATAGACATGGAAAGAGGTCAATCTTGAAGGCGAGTCTAGATTTTTTTTTGATAAGTGGACTATTAAAATCAATGATCACAGTTGCCAAAGCCCCAGCTGGGTCAGGCATCCCAGGAAAGACAGCAATAATGGTCTAGTTCTCAGAGGAGAGGGTAGGAGCTATATTCATCCTGAGAAAGAGCCTATCTCCTGACCCTGGGGAGAGTGGCACCATCTCTACTAATGAAGATGGATTTGTGCTCATGAGTTGTGAGACTTCTCTTTATTAAGAATGTCCAAATTCACCCAAGCTGCCCAACAGACTCAGCCAAATCCCTGTCCAAAGTGATGACCCTTCAAATCATATGGAAATTCAAGCAACTAAGAGTGGCCAAAATAATCTTGAAGAAGAACAAAATTGGACAATTTGTTCTTCCAAGTCCTGAAGAGTTGTTGCTTCCAGCTGCAATAACCAAGCATGGTATTGGCATAAGGATGGAGATCTCAATCAATTCAACAAGTCAGAGCCCAGAAATAAGCCCTATGTTTATGCTCAATTAATTTTCTTCAAGGGTGCCAAAACAGTTTAATAGAGAAAGAAAAGGAATTTCTACAGTGCTTGAGCAAGTGAATATCCATTTGCAGAAGAACAAGGTTAATCAAATACCCGAATCTACACTATGCGAATATAAAACTCTCAGAAGAAAACACAGATGTAACAGCTTCACAGCCTTGGATTCAGGAGCAGTTCCTAGGTAGACATTAAACATATAAGCAAAACAACAACAAAAAAAGAAAAAAAAAAGTAGCTTAAGATGTCATGAAAAAAAATTGTTCAGAGTGTTTGTAAGTGTCAGAAGTGGTTGTAGAAGGTGGTATTGGAAATGGTCTCAAGAAAATGACCATACAACGCAGAGTACTTCAGGAAGGCGGAGAGTCTTCTGCAGAAGGGGCACAGCTGTAGAATTCAGGTTAACAAACACACCCAGCTGAACAACTGTGGAGCTTTCATCCCTATTGCAAGGGATCCTATGTCTCATTCTGGTTGGTCAGAGGTTGATCTCCTGTTCCAATGGGAGTGGTTACTAAGGGCACACTGTTTTAGCGGGGGAATGAACCTGAGCACACCTTCGGATTCCAGGAACCGCTCCTTTAGGAGGGACTTACACCCTGTTGGAAATGCAGGCCCCTTGTCTTATTTGATAGAAAGAATATTACATCTTTTCACACTTCTCATACCTCTCCCCTCTTTTACCTTACATTTCTCTTTCTTACATCTATTTAACATTGTCACACTCCCTCATTCTGAGGTATTCATTAATAACAAATTGAGTGAATGCAGGGGTTTGATTGTTACACCTGTTTTTATTTAATCTTTGGACTAATCCTTGTACACATGGGATCTCGCAACTGATTGTGCTCATGGCTCTTGGGACTGTAGCAAGGGAAGTCGGGCCTGAGTTCTGGTGATGGGCGGCTCTTTATCTAATTCTTGTATCATTCAAAGGAGGGATTATATCGGAGGTCCTGGCAATTTCTTGGAGCTCCTCCCATTACTATTTGAGTATTTTCCTGGAGGTGTCTAAGTCAGTGCCATAAAGGGAAGAAGTGTATCCCTAGGGAGTAGGCCCCTCTCTGCTACAGAGTCATCCGCTAACATGTCATCTGATTCTAAACATGGGGAAAACTCATGGAGAGAGGAAGTGGGTACAAATATATCTGTCTATCCCAGAAGGTTTTCTGTGTCTACTATGTTTCTAGAGGGTAAAACTATCAAACTGAACAGTTAGCAGAAAGATTGTTTAATCGTATTAATGAGTTTCCCATCATCTTGGCCCATAATAAGCAGGCTTAAACCAGACCTTTTTTAATTTTAAAGGATCCCTTTGAGCCAAGGTTGCCCATTTCCGTTGTTGTCGAAGCATTTCCAGCTTCCTTCAGGCATCAGGGTGAATGGGACCTGAAAGGGCCCCTTTCATGTCGCTGCCAATGTATTCTCTTTTCCATGCTCCTCAGCAATCACTTTCCAGGTTGGAAGGGGTGATCTGTAAATTCAAGTGAAGGGTCTAGATGAGGAGGCCTTGTAACCTAGGAGAAAGCAGAGGGGACGAGAGCCCCAACATGTAGTTTTTGAAACATTGATCTCTAGTTTCCATGGTGGGAAGGTCAGTGTTCCTTCTCAGGTATGACAGTCCATTACAGCATTTCATGAGGGGACAGTCCGGGTCCTTCTGAGGGGCTGTGTAGATTTCAAGCAAAACTATAGGCAAATGCTTGGTCCAAGGCAATTCAGACTCTTTAATTTATTACTTAAGGGTCCAGCTCATTCTTTCTAAGTTACTGGAGGAGGGAGGGTACCAAGGAGTATGTAGTCCCATTTGGTGTCCAAGGCCTCATGGGAGCTTTGGGATAGTAGCAGCCAATGGCTCCAGTTAGCCAGTAACCCAAATCTCTGACTATTGACTCAGAGAGTGGATTTGTTATGTGGTCGGCCATAGTATTGGGGAACGGGAACACGTGTTTCAGCTGACTCTTCTTAGGCATCTCCACACAGTTCGATAGATAACTTCTGAGCGGCCTGGCCAGGATTCCCTGCCCGCACCGTCACCATTGAGACATTCTGATTATTAACTGTGTGACAGGCCACACAGCATCTGTGATCTGTTTTGCTGTAGTATAGATCCCCCACACATCCCTAAATCCTCAAAATGGCTTCCCATGTATCTGATGCTCAGGTACTTCCTCTATGCAATTGAGACCTCAGTCCCCTCCTTTTTGGTTTGGACAGCATTTCCCAGCACAGGGAAGAACCCACTTTCCCTCTGTTGTTTTGGTAGCACCTATTTTGGAGTAGCTATGGGTTCAGGGAAGGGAGGGATGAGAGTGACTTGAAAACCTCAGAATCCATCACAGTTTCTTCTGCTATTTCATCTGTCAGTCTGTGCTTCAATCATGTGTCCCCTTTAATGTCAGGGCACGGGCTAGGGCCGTTTCCTCAGACAGTTGTAAGTTTCTAGTAACTGGGCAGTTAGTTCCCTATGCATCAAATCCTTTCCTTTACTCTTAATTAGCCCTTTTCTATCATTTGCTCAAAGCCTGAACCACTCCAAATGCATACCTGTGACCAGCGTGCACGCCCCTTCCCTTTTCCTTCCCGTTTTCTCTTTCTCAGGGCTGGTGGGGTCCTGGTGGTTTAAGTTGTATAACACAAGGGTCTGGGCTGACTAGTTATTTGGCAATTGTCCACACTCAATAATTTTTAATTTAGTCCCACCAATCACAGAGCACTTGTTAGCATCTTTCCTCTTGAATTACATGGGAGGCCCACCTATAAATAGTGTAGTCTCTGCGGAAAGGGGTCTCTCTTAGCTCAGAGCAAATCTCACTTTAGTTCAACCAAATCTAGACAATAATGCTCACTGGGTATCAAGGGATTCCTTCTGGTTAGGAATTCAGCAGGATTTAAACAGTTATCAGTGCCTGCAATTAAATCGCTCTTTTCTAGAATAGTCTCATACTTTGGTGCGTTAGAGTCTGTCAACCTCCTCCTGGCTTTCTGCTGTCAGATCGCTCTTACTTGATGAAGTGTGCTCACAGTTAAACAGCCAAAAAGGTTATTAACTCATGGCTCTGCTCAGTGAGGAGGGTGGTGGCGGCTGCTGACGAAGTGCATTCTGGGAATCCTCAGCACAGTTTTACAGACAGGCCATCTGCTGCCCACAAAGAGAGTAGCTTTGTCTATACTCACAAAAAGGTGACAGGGCTTTTGTAGAGAGAGGGCAAGGCCGGAATCAGGGCAGCTACTAGTTCCTGTGTGAAGACTTCTGTAGCTTTCATTTCTTCTGCCTCCCACAGGAGGCAAGCAGAGTCCCTGCCGAGGAGTTCGCCATGTAAACCTTTGGCTTTGGTAACTTAAGGGTCAATCCAGAGTCTACAGTACCCCACCAACCCTGGCAATTTTCTGAGTTCTTTTCCAGTTTGGAGGAGTGGGGTCTCACTTCCTCTGGACACCCTTTCTGGATTTATTTTTGTCTCCTGCATGGATTAGATGACCCAGGAACTCCACTTCCTTTTCTGCAAAATCATGACTTCATTTTGGAGATCCTGAGTCCCTCTTCTCCCAGGAAGTTTAAAAGTTCTGTTGTTGAATTAATGATATCATTCTTTCATTCTCCTGGCAGTGATGAATCATCCAGAGATTGAAGGAGTTTCATTTCTGAGCTTTGACCAGAAATTCTTCTAATATTCCTTCTAAAACATCACCGAATAAACCAGGGGCTTCTGCAAACCCCTAGGAAAGACAGCACCTCTGTACTGTTTCTTTCTCCTGGTGTCTGAATCTTCCCATCCAAAGGTACACAAAGCCCTAATTTCTTCTGCCAAAGGACAAGTCCAGAAAGCACTCTTAAGGTTGATCATATGAAGCCATTTGTGACCATTAGAACTCTTTGATAAGAAGGTTTAGGGGCTGGAATACTAGATGCTCACATTGGATGATCTAGTGTATAATTCTCAGATCCCAGGCCAGTCCCATCTGATTTTCTTCCAGAGAGGATGGAAGTGTTGCAGAGGGAGCATGTAGGTGTTGAGAAGTCCACCATCATGAAGACCTTTGATAATCAGAACCATCTTTTCTCCCTCCCTGAGGAATAGTATACCATTTAACCATTTCCCCTGGGTTCTAGGACTGATTTGGATGGGGTAACCTTTAGCCCCTTCCCTCTGTTTCCTGATTCTCCCCAGACCTCATGGTTTATTCTGTCTCTGGGCTTAGCAGTTAGATGTTCTAAGGGATACCCAGTCCAGCTTTATCTGTCTTCAGTCCACCCTCAACTGAGACATTAGGTCTCTTCCTAAGAGATTTGTTCCTCCTTTGGGGATAGAAACAATTGAACACAGGTTTTTCCTCTCTTTTTGTTTCTAACTATAGCACCTTCTAGTACAGAGACTCTAAACCCTTACCTTTAGTTCCTGAAAACTGTAGATATTGTCTATGGAGAGAAGAGGCAGAGATAGGCAGGAGCAGTTTGCCCCAGAATCTATCAAAATGGGTGTTTCTTTCCTCAGTTGTTTCCCTAAATTTATCAAGGGCTCTTGGTGAGAGTCTTCCAGATAATAGGGTCCCCAACCTCACCACACCCACACTGGGGTCCCAGCACCCAGACTTCTCATTCCTCAGGGGAGGGTACCCTGGCTTCACAGGGCAGTCATAGCGATGACTAAGGCAGCCCTTCAGAGGCCTGTAAGTGATGTCATCTCACGTAGGTCTTGTGGAGTGTGAATATCCATCTGTTTGATTGGGAATGTCCCCTGGTCCTGGTGGGTGTCCATCTGTCTGATTGTCAGTATCTCCTGGTCCTGGCAGTTGGGTTCTTCAAAAGCACAAGGTGATGTTTCCTTTTGCTTTTATAAGAAGAAGCTTTTGCTGTCTCCCTTCTGTCTGGAATCCCTTTCTATTGTAGTCTCATTGTGGGTCCCTTTATTTGATGACCTGCACTTTAAGTTCTTGTACCCTGATCTTCCCCCCATTGGCTCGGGGGAATATAGTAGCTATATTAGTTAGTGTTATTATAGCTGTGATGAAACACCAAAGGCAACTTGGGTGAGAAAAGGATTTATTTCATCTACACTTCACACCATTATTCATTATTGAAGGAAGTCAGGGCAGGAACTGAAACAGGGCAGGAACCTGGAGGCAGGAACTGATGCAGAGGCCATGGAGGAGTGCTGCTTACTGGCTTGCTTCTTGTGGCTTCCTCAGCCTCCTTTCTTACAGAACCCAAAGACGGCAGTCCAGGGATGGCACCACCCACAATAGGTTGGTCCCTCCTTCATGAATCACTAATTAAGAAATTGCCCTACAGACTTGCCTACAGCCTGATCTAATGGAAACATTTTCTCAAGTGAGTCTTTTCTCACCGGTTCTGTTGACCTTTCTAGAGACTTTGTAGGCCTCTCTTTCTTCCCTGCTGTAATTGAAGGCTTTGTTCAGATTTCAGAACCAGGTATTGATTCTCTCACCCTTCCTCATGATGAAGTCTCAGAGATCCCTCACATGGCTCCAACTGACCTCATTGTCTCATGCTGGTTGTGGCTTAGGGAATTGTTCATTTGCTATTACAACTGGTCCAGTTTAAGTTTTTTTTCTTTCCCAGGCAGCCATGGTATCTCTCATTATCCTCCTCTCTTCATCAGAGAAGAGCATATCCTATATAGGTATCAGCTTGGGACAGGAACAGAGTTGGGACCCAAGGAATTGACCCAACTGCTCAGCCTCCTCATATGGATCGTCTATCAGAGGCCTCAGTTCTCCTTTTAAATTTTGGACTTCTGACCTGGTAAAGGGGATGGATGTTGACAAATCCTGCTCCTTCCTGACCTAGGGAAACCTGCCTGAAAGGGAAGGTCCTTGCAGGGACTTCTCTTTTGGGAAGGGAAGATTTTGAATATCCTTCTGGCATTGTTCAAGTCCCTTTCTTAATCTGAGGCATGATGGGTAAAAAGGAGCTTCACAAAGAGGGGGGAAGGAAAGGGAGATCTTCAAAGGAGGAGAAAAGAGATCAAGATGAACCCAGGGTGGGTGATAAGTTCAGCCCTAGATGGCGTTCTAGCCCAAGATGGGAAGGGCAGTGATCAAGAGAATACCATTGAGAAGGTGGACTCTTCTCCCCCTTTTTAGGTTATTTATCCAGCAAAGCACACAATCTCTCTTCCAGATCATGGGACTTTTATACATAATACTTCTATGAGAATCTGACACGCCAATCTTCATTGGACCCAAATTTTAGCCAAAAAAGTTAGAGGTTTAAGAATGGGCCCCTGGATCTACATAAGACAGCAGTATTCACTCATCTGCTGTTGCTTTTCCCTTTTTGTTTGGGGTGAATCTCCCTAGTACTTGAGCATGTGCCCCAGAAGACTGTCTAGGGGGCATTTTATCTTACAGGCCTCTAATCTCCAGTTGTTCCTCTTACCCACAGTAGAAGGCTGGTTTCGCATCGCTGTCTTGTATCTGTGCTTTCTCAATCTCAATACCCCTCATCCCAACCATGAAAATGCTTAGCAAGCATCACAGAGGTCCTGCTTAGTTATTGGTGGATCTGTAGAAGCTCCAGACTAGCTTGCTCCCAAACAGAGTCCATGCAGACCACTTTATGCTGTCTGAGGATATTCTCTAGAACAGCTGGATTCCACTTGGGGGTTTCCTGCACTCTGTCCAAACCTTGCTCCATTGCTAGCCATGTTCCTTGTGGAAGACAGCAGTTGTGGAGAGCAGGCTACATTCACACCATAGTTCAAAACTTCTCTTAGCCACACTCACATAGTTTCCAGGATGTTCTGACTGCCAGGGCAATACTAAAACTTCATTTTTTCCCTACCTTGATTTGTGCACAAAATCACCTGATCACTCAGTGCTCACTTAAGGCCTTTATCCCCAACTTGCTGTTCTATTTTTGATATCTAGCTTCCATAGAGGGAGTGTTCCCATGCCCAGGGCCACTGCAGCAAGGCCACATTGTGCACCTCCCAGTTTGGGCATGACTTACTAAGCCCCCTGGTCATGGATAATGCCCCTCATTGGGCACCAGGTGTTAGAAATGGGTCTAGGATCTCAGCAAAATCATCACACGATCAAAAGTGTTTCAATAAGGCAAAAAGTTTTTACTTCTGCAGAAGGGTGTTCAGGCATGACGGTTCAGTTGAGCAAGCACACGAGGGGTGGTTTTTATCCCTAAAGCAAGGGGAACCTGTGTCTCACTCTGATTGGTCAGAGTTTAGCCTCTCATTTTAATGTAGTTGCTCAAAGTGTGGCATAGTTTTGAGGAAAAAACTGAAACCCAAGCAACATTTTGATTTCAGGAATTGCAACTCAGGAGGTGCTTTTACCTGATGTTTAGAATGCCGTTTCGTCCCTTTTGACCCTTCCGTAGAAAAGATAATGCATCTTTCCACATTTCTCACTTAATGGCGCCATCAAGAAAGTGAAAGACAACCCAGTCAAATCACACACTGATAAAAATTTGTTATCAAGTGCTGAGAGAGATGGCTTAGCTGATAAAAAAAAGGACAAAACTAAAACCACTTGACACGCAAGCTCTTTTACCCAAATTTAATCTCATGTAAAGGTGGAAGAAGAAAACTGACTCCACAAAGTTGTCCTCTGACTTCCATATGTGTACCCTAACAACACTTGATACCCTCCCCCAAATAATATTAGATAAGATTTAAAACCATGGCGTTTATAAGATAGACAACAGGCAGGCAGACAGACAGATAAATCTTACCCATCAGGAGGAGAAAAGACAAATTACTAATGTAAAAATGTGCCCGAGGAGACATTTCTCCCAAGAGGACTCGAAATGGCCAGGGAGCCGACATGATTCATTAGGCATTTGGGGAAATTCGAACAGCAACCACAGCCAGCTTGTAGCTTTCAGCAGCTGAGATGGCTGGAATCCAGGAGACAGACACTAGCGAGTGCCGCTGAGGAAGTCAGGATGTCCTCACCGGTGCTGGTGGGGAAACGAACGGGCAGCCCTGCAGAAGCTCATCACAGTGCCACCGTAGGGACTCAGCGGTCCTGCTGCTCAATTACAGAGGAAGGAAGACAGCTCCCACAGAAACATGCACTTGGATGCTGGTGGCAGCTCTAATCATAACAGCCCAGAGGTGGACAGTGCAAACGTTTCTCTTCAGGCTGATCAATAGATAAAGGAGAGGTGTCAGGCCCCAGCAGTGGGGTATTGTTCGCCATGGGAAGTGACAGGACAGGGACATGCGCCATGACACCAAGGGCCCGTGAAAACATGTTGCGTGGAAGAAGCTGGCAAGACGAGGGCACGTAGTTATGACTACATGTCAGTGAAATGTCCAGAAGAGACTAAGCTAATAGAGAGACAGACTTCAGGAAGTAGTTGCTAGATACAAAGTGCTGCTGTTGGGGTCACTGCTGCCCCGCCGCTCATGAGTTGCAGAACAACTTGCAGAACCAGCGGCGCAGGAGAGAGCCGGTAGTCCCCTGGACGCCTGTGGGGGCGTTTCTCTCCTCTGTTTGTACAGATCTTGAACCCAGCATCACTCAGTGAATGACCCGGGGTCCTACAGTCACGGCAGAACAGGGTTCTGCTCAAGTATATTCAGGTTTTATGAATGGTTATAGCACAGAAAGAGCCTTGTACAAAGCCGTTCTTGCTGTCTCCTCCTTGTCTTCCTTCCCTCCTTTCCCCATTTCCACCTTCTATCCTCTCTCCTTCCTCCATTTCCTTCATGTCCTCTTCTACTTCCCCCCTTTCTTCTTTCTCCTCTTTTTTCTCTATTCCTTTTTTCTCTCTTTTTCCTTCCTCCTATTCCTCCTTTTGCCTCTTCCCATTCCCTCCTCCTTCTCTTCTTTCTCTTCTAAGCCCATTTCATGCCCTCAGTGAGGGTGTCAGATTCTTAATGACAGCAGTTTGAACTTGGCCACCTCTCCACATTGTGCTCACCCAGTGGCTATTCACAGTGGCTAATGACCCTAAGTCTTGGGATCCTAGTTTCATCTATGCTATTTTGAAGCTCCATCTCAGTCTAGTAAGGTCTGTGCCCCAGCCCAGCATCTTCTGGACCCAAAGAGAGCCCCCTGACACCTCTTATAGTCTTCTATAGCACTTTAATTGTGGACTTTAGGGTGCCTGGTTGGTTTGTGGATGGATTTTTCAGATCACTGGGTGCCTTCTGATGCAGAATGTTGAGCTTAAGTGCTCATCAAAATGCCCACTTCCTGATGAACCTACTTCTACCACCCCCAGCAGCTCTTCCTGGCCGGCTTTGATTACAGATCCAATCAGTTGTATTGCCCAGTAATTAAGCCACGTGGGGCTCCTGGGAAAGGCTGTGTTTGGAGCATGCAAGGCCAGGCCACTGGAGCTAGAGGGTCCCTGCAGAACATCCGGCCAGACTCTCTACCTTGTAGGCACTGTTTGAAGGTCTCTGTCTATGGCAAGCACAGAGCTGCCTGCAGACCTGGGGTGGCTTCTCAGTACTGTCCCCAACTCCTTCCTTAAAAGATGATGGCTGGGTGAATCAGGCCAGGGCAAACTGCAGACCTTACCAAGGAAGATATGATCAGCACTAATCTGAGCATCCGAGGCACTCGCTTAACCCCACCGTGGCCTGAGTCTTGGGTAGAATGGAGAGTCCCCTGAGCAGAGTCAACTTCTGAACCTGCTGTTGTCCCTGTACATACATACCTCCTTTCTTTCTAGGAAGTTGAAAAGACTAAGCTGGCTAGGGTGTGAGAGTTCCTGGCACAGGAAAGCATTTATTCTGTGCTGGGCAAATGCTAGTTCTTGACTTTTTACTCCCTGTGATATTCCTGCTTTGGGTTTACAGGGGAGCTTCTTGAGTTTTAGGGGTGTGGTGAAGAGCACTGGTGATGGGTGATTCACAGAGTAGTCAGGGCTTCCTCCAGGCTCCAAGATGGCCTGACTTGTTATCTCTAGGTTATGAATGACCCTGTACCCGATTGGACCCTCTGTCTTTGCCAAAACCATATGCTAGCTCCTTCGATCAGAAACCACCTGGATCCTGGGTCTCCTGAAACCTGGGCGTTCTCTCTAGGCATGGAGTACTTTGGAGAAGGGAAGGAGGAGACAGATTGAGAGCAAGGACAGTAGCTTTTAGAGCAACCCCACCCACTCACCTTACAGACATCCCTGAACTACATCATCTCTTCGGCAAAAGCTAGAACAGCACAGAGATGCCTGGGGCCTCTATCCAGGCTTCTGTGTGTACTCAATCCAGGGTGGCACCTGTGGGGAACTGATAACAACTCAAGTGGCATCAGCAGAGGACACAGTGGGGCCACAGACTCTCAGGCCCCCACCATGGCATGCCTTGCTGGAAAACAAAGTACCTTCACAGTCTCCGATCAGTTTGTGAAAACCGCAGGGAATCGATAGGCTCAGAACTTCTGAATCTGATTAGCAGAGACGAGCCGTTTGGCATCAGCATTAGCAGAGCGCTCAAGTTCCTGTTCAAACAGGGCTAAGCTTATCTTTCAGAAAATAGACTGGTTTTGAGGCCTAATAACGGGCATTAAAGCCATTAATGAGCGGTATGATTCAATTTCCCTGGTGTCCTTGCCCATGCGTGTGTCCTGATGCAGAGACTGTGCCTCGGGCACTTTCCACAGACGCATCAGCAGACACCTGCTGTCCCAGTTGGACAGTGACACGTGGTAATAATATTCTCCAGCCCAGCTAGGCCCCCAAATAAATAACTCCATTACAGAGAAGGGTGAACCCATCCCAAAATGCCCCCCCCATGGGTTGAGAGTAGCGGGAAGAAGGCAGTAGCTGGCAAGCTTGCCCTAATCTGATTACCGGCTTCAAAACAAGCGTGGTTCGTTAACACAGTGCTGGTTGACAGGCCTTGGCTCAGGATGGTGGCTGTTTCTTCTCCCTCAGTGACAGGGCTCTCAACTCCTGCCTGATTCCAGGGTCTCAGGTGTCCTTGTTCTTCACCCTAGCCTGGGCGATGAAGGAGCCAATAGCCAAAGCTGTGGATGACTCAAAGGAGGGATCTGGGTCCTCAGACTCCAGAGTATTCAGCCCTAATCCCTGACAGTGGGGTGATCAGTGGCTGTGTATTCTGCCAACCCTCTGTCTCCGAGCTAGACATGAGATCCCAGCCACAAAGGCATATCGTCAGCTTTCAGAGACTGACGAGGCTAAAGTGGGGGACCTCAAGAAAGTCCTTGAGGGACCTCCTTTCCCTGTTGTAAAGTGGTATTAGGAGGCATGCCACCACTAGATCCAATCACACCTATGAAGATAGGTGTGTGAGGCTACTGTGATGACTAGTGGCACCTCTGTGCTTGGGCAAGGCTGTGTCCCTGCCCCTGCTGCCTCACCCATAGCTCACAGCTTCTCAGTGGCATCTCAGAGCTTGGGGCAGGCTTTGGGACCTGAGAGCAGAGTAGCTCCCACATCCCTGACCTGTACTGTTTGAGCAGATGTGGGTCACACCTTCCGCTAGATAGGGAAGCCACATTCTTCTTTGGGTACCCTGTGGGAATGGAAGGGGTGGCTGCTGACTCATTTGGAAGAGACACATGAATTTTCCCCCCAAAAGACCCAGGCTGGCGTTCCCAGCGGCTTTTGCATGCGTTGATGATATGCATGTCGACCTGCGCGCTGGTTTTCATCGTGTCTTCTTCGGTTCGCAGTTCGTTCACGTCTTATGCATCCAGTGTTCCTCGAGAAGAACTGCTGAATGCTTAATATTTGAGCTTTTGCTTTTCTTTCCGTGTGTATGTGGTGCACACATGTTACTTGTATATTCAGCTGTGTGTACGCATGTGGAAGCCAGAGGTTGCTGCTGAAGCATCCTCTATTGCTCTTCAGCCTGTTGTCTGATCCAGGTCTCTCACTGAGCCTTGAGCTCACCATTTCTACTATTGGGCGGCCAATAAGCTCAAGGTTCCACCTGTCTCCATCCCCTTAGAGCTGGAGTTATAGGCAGGCACGCCCAGCATTTATGTAGATGGGAGGGATCCGAACTTAGTTCCTCATACTTGTATAGCCAGTACTTTAGCTGCTGAGCATCTCCCCAGCCTGTATCAGGGTTTTTTTTTTTTTTTTTTTAAAAAAAAAAAAAAACAAGATGCTTGGACCTAGTGTGACCTGTAGAATACCTGCATGGAGCCTCCTGCTGGGCTCTGACCCCTGGAAGGCAAGATGATTTTGACCATTAGTGTGACTTGTGGCTTCTGTTGGTTTGATTTGGATGTGCAGGGGCTTCTCCAGCAGCTATGCCTTCGAAACCTCCTTCTTCTGTTCTCTGTCCGCGTCTCTTTTCCCATCCTGAAGAGTCTTCTTTACTCGAAGAGGAAAACAGGTTGTGAGTAGAGTCCTGGTCTAGCATAAACCCCAGGCTCTTCCAGAGGAACTGGGAGCCATGGCGACACACACTAACACCCTTGGAGTATAAAGGCTTGCAGCCTCACTTACCTGTGGTCCAGCTGGATGCCCACCTGATTGATGGTGGAGCTACGGTGACTTCATCTGTGAGTGACTGCGAGAGGGAGGTGGGAAAAGAAAGCACATCTGGGCAGGGTGGGACATAGACCAGCCATTCCATCTTTCTGCCGTGACAGTGGCCATCAGAAGGCATTTGTGGGTCTTGTCCCACAAATACCCACAGGACAGCAGTCTGTCCTGACTGGCTGTGCCAGGGGGATGAGCCCCAGGGCTGCGGCCCAGGGAAGGTCCCTCATGGAGCTGTCTCCCCAGTGCTCTCTCCCCGGCAGCATCTTCGCCCTGCCTGATCCTTAGCAGTTTTGACAGGCCAGCCTATTTTTAGCAACCTGTTCCCACTCCTTCTCCCTGTGGGAAAAGGAAAGCAAGTTAAATTTTAGAATTAACCCACCACCCTCCCTCCTCCAGTGTGTGCTAGTATATAAACCAGCCTTTAAGGCGGGACTGAACTGGGGCGGCAGGCAGCAGGGGGCTGGGAAGGCTGCTGCGGGCTCACCACACTGTTCATCTCTGCTCTGGGTCTTGTCATTTGGGTACCAGTGGGGCACAGTTCAGAGAAGTAAGCAGCTTGCCTGGCCATAGCCTGTTCTGGAATCTGGCAACTTCTGTGCTATTTCAGGTGGCTATGAGGTGGCCCCATGAGTAGTTGACTGGCGGCATGTTTGCTATGAGGGTGAGGACTGGTGCCGCCTCATGGTCCCCCAGATACTTCAACCTTCCAAAGCTCTCACACCCCAACCAGTTTGGTCCTGATAGTAGCCCTAAAGGAAAGGCCAAACCAAGATTTTCAGCTTCTGTGCTCCCTGGAACTAACCTCCAGCTGTCCAGTGATGAAACCAAAGAACAGATTTCCTTTGGTGCCTGAGACAGGGGTGGCATCTCCTGGTCCCTGGGCAGAAACTGGCCATGAATATATTAGCATGTAGGACCTACCCCAGTGCAGGGAGCCTCCCAAGAAACAGTCAACTTGAAAAGAAAAAAATTAAGGCCAAGGTTAGACATTAATTTTACAACAATGAACATGACCAAGATTATAAAAAAATCAAGTGATATCAATGTCCTTAGTTTGGCCTATTTACATTTAAGCTTGAGTGGACCCTCTTACCTTCGGAGGTTTGAAACTGCCCCTTCAAGGTCACCGCAGCAGGGAGTGGGGAGAAAGGCAGGCCGGGGTCCTGGCTCCCCCAGCTCTGCCCTACAGGAAGACTTTCAGAAAATAAACATAGCATCTTCCACAATGCCTAGGGATGCGACAAGGCCAAAAGGATCATCACTGTCCACAGCTCTGTCCTGCCCTCCCCTTGCACCTTTCCCTAACCTGTACCACATGAGAGACACCGCAGCTCCATTACCTCTCAACAATATGGTTCCTTCTTAAATTCAGGCCAGACAGCGAGTGACCCAAGTCTTGGCCACACTAGGTGGTCACGCTCCCTCACACCTGTCAGCTTGGTGCCCTTTCAGAGGACAAACCCAACCTTTGTGAGCATGTAGTCCTGTCAGAGATGGCTTGGTGTCTGGCACTTTTTAGGGCTTTTGCCATGTCAAGTTGTCTTACACTTTTCCCGTCCATAGTCACTGTTGCCTGGTAAACTTTTATACAATCCTGGAGGAGATATCATACACACACATACATATGCACACACGCACACATGTACACACATGCACACACACACATGCACACGCAAACACGCACATGCCCACACACACACAGGCCCACACGCAGACATGCAGATAAATGAAAAAATTTACTGATAAACATGTTTTATCTTAAAACAATTTTTGATACACATATCATTTTATTGTTAACTACAAAAGACAATTTGAGAAAGTGGTCATGGCTGTTTGTTTTCAGAGAGAATTACACCTTGGCAGATTGTTTACTGCTGCAGGACATAGAGCATAATCGGTGTTTTTCAGAGACGACTGATACCTTGATTTGTAATTGTGCTAAGAACACCACTTCACATACACACGTAGTTTCAAACAGCAGGAGGATGTTTAGGGCCATTTCAGAAACCATTAGAGATTCTGTTCTAGTCCCAAACCAAAAGTTTTTAAATAATTTTTTGTAATTTATTTTAATCACTATCCTCCATCCCTCCTTATTCATGACCTTATTTTCAATTATTATTGTTTTAAATAGATGCGTAAATATATACAGCTACAACCTGCTGCGTCCATTTAGTGCTGCTTGTATTGACGTTTTTAGGGTCCACTATTTGCTATTGGATAACCGATGAGAGGGCTTGTCCCTAAGGAAGATCAGTTTTCCCTCCCTCGGCAGTCGTTAATTGCATATGGCTCTTCATCTAGCAGTGGACCTGTAAGATTTTCTCCCATTCTCATTGGCATGTCAACTGGCGTCATTGTTCAGGTCTTGTTTCTGATGACCATATTGTCATTTCTAAGAGAACACAGTCCCAAGGCAGACTTGTTGGTCCTCTGGATCTTACAGTCCTCCTGCCCCATTCAACCTTGGTCCTTGGGGTTAGATCATAGCTGTATCAGCGAGGGCCAGGCACCCCATGAACAGTTGTTCTCTGTGTTTTGCCCAGCTGTGGCTTTCTCTAATGATCTCAGTCTCCTTCAAAAAGATGCTGCTTTGATGAGGGCCGGGAGTGACGCTGATCTGCGGGTATGAGGGAAAGCATTTAGAATGCAGTTAGGATTAAATTAGTCTAGGAAGGTGTCGGTAGTAGGATCTCCTCTAAGATCCATGACCTCGCTAGCCCGAAGTCGTTGGCTAGTTTTGCAGTACCAGAAATGATTTCCCTCCTGTTGAGTGGTCCGAAGGTCCAGTTAGATAGCAGTTGGTTACTGAAAAGATATTTGTGCCATCATGAATCTTTAGAGATATCTTGCCTTTCTGATCATAGCTGTCAAAGCTGAGTAAGACTTTTGGCTGCTTCCTTCTCTTGGTAGTTTGCATAGCAACTTCTAGTTCAAGGAAAGCTAGTCCTCATAGGGGAGGTTTTCAGGTCAGATCCAGCTCAAGTCCTCTGAGTACTATGTCTAAAGCCCATGGTGATTTTTTTTTTCAAATAAGAACTTACATTCAACTCCTGGGGGGCAGCCAAGGGCAACAGCGATAGCCTGTCTTGTTTCAGGAGTCTCTTGGACTTCCCTGACCAACAACTCTAAGGAGGTTTCTCAGGCTTGGTACTGGTGTTTTTGTTAAGATAGTCTATGGTTCTGGTGGGGAGGATTATCACCCCAAGTAGAGTAACTTCATTTAAAATACATACCACACACACACACACACACACACACTATATGTAATCTTTGGTAAATACAAAATAATAATATTTATTGTGACTTTTCAGGCATCTTCAGTGTTATCTCCCCCTCCTCTGTAATTAAGGTACTCTCCCTATTTTTTTTATTTCCCTCTTCATGTCATCTGTATCCTGCTGTTATTCCTCTTTATAGAGCTTCCAAAAGCCATGGTCCCTTTTTACTTTCTTGGTTTCTGTGGTTACTGCAGGTTATATACTCACATCTAAAATTTTGGCATTAAGAAACAGAGATGAAAGAGAACATGTGGTATTTGTATTTCTGGGTCTGTGCTACCCCACTCAGTATATTTCCTAGTTCCGTCTATTTACCTGTAAATTTCCTGATTTGGCCTTTCTTTCCAGCTGAATAGTGTGGCATACTGTACATGTACCACATTCTCATTATTCTGGAAGTCATTGTTTCTATTCCCTACTTATTGTGAATAGATCAGCAATGGACTCGGCCGAGCCAGGATCTGTGGAGTAGATAGATGTCAAGTCCTTTAGACATATGCCAAGGAGTAGTATAGCTGCATATGGCAGATGTATTTTTAGCTTTTTGAGTGTTCTCCACATTGGTTTTCAGAGTGGCTGCACCAGTTTACAATCTTCACCAACAGCAGATGCAGCCTCCCCTTTCCCCAAGCCCTCCTTCCCCAGTATTTGTTGTTGACTGTTTTATTGATCTTTGCCATTCTGGATGGGATGAGACAAAATCTCCAAGATGTTTTACTCTGAGTTTCTGTAATTCATAAGAATGTTGAAACTTTTTGAAATACTTTTTCTTTTGAGAACTCTGTTTAGACACATAGTCTTATTTTTTGAATGAGTCCTTTCATTATTTTTAGCTGTTTGTTTATTCTAGATATGAATCCCCTGTCAGATGCGTAGCTGGCAAAGATTCTCTCCCATTCTGTGGGCTTCTTCCTGCAGTTGATTGTTTCCTTAACTGTACAGAAGCTATTTAGTTTTCTAAAGTCCCACATGTCAGTCGTTGGCCTTCATTCCCGGGCAAATGGAGTCTTATCAGAAAGTCCACACCCATGTCTAAGGATGCTGCCTCTGTTTCCTTCTGGCAGTTTCATCAGCTCAGGTTTACACTGAGGTCTTCGGCCCACTCAGAGTTCATTTTTGTTCAGGGTGATAGATATGGATCTAATTTCCTTCTTCTGCATCTTGACATACTGCTTTTTAGACATTTTTTGAAGATGCTTTCCTTTCTCCAGTGTGTTTTTGACAATTTGGTCAAATGTAACCTAGCTGTAGTTACGAGTAGTCATGTTTGGGTCTTCTGCTTTGTTCCATCGGCCTACGTGCCTGTTTTTGTGACAGTACCATACATTTTTTAAAATTGCTGTGGCTCTAATATATCTTAAAAATCTGGCATGGTTCCACTGTCACAGTGGGTGGGTGCACCCCTCGTGGTCCTGACTTCCTTGCTCATGTTCTCCCTCCTTCTTCTCCTCATTTGGAACTTAAGAGCTCAGTCTGGTGCTCCAATTTGGGTCTCTGTCTCTATCTCGATCCATCGCCAGATGAAGGTTCTAGGGTGATATGCAAGATATTCATCAGTATGGCTATAGGATAGGGTCATTTCAGGTTCCCTCTCCTCAGTTGCTCAAGGTACTATCTATTGGGAGCTCACCAAGGCCAGCGGGACTGAATAAGCATGGGATGAAACCGGACTTTCTGAACGTGGCGGACAATGAAGGCTGATGAGAAGCCAAGGACAATGGCACTAGGTTTTGATCCTAATACATGAACTGGCTTTGTGGGAGCCTAGCCTGTTTGGATGCTCACCTTCCTGGTCTTGGATAGAAGTGGGAGGACCTTGGACTTCCTGCAGGGAATCTGAACTGCTCTTCATTCTTGAGAGGGAGGGGGAATGGAGTGGGGGGGAGGGGGAGAGGGTGAGGGGAGAGGGGGAGGGGGCGATGTGTGCAAGGAAGGGGAGGGAAATGGGAAATGGGGAGGAGGCGGTAATTTTTTTTTTCGACAACTAAAAAAAATCTGGCATGGTAATCCTTTCAACATTTTTTTTTTGCTCAGGTTTGCTTTAAATATCCAGGATATTTTGTGGTTCAATCTGAATTTTATAATTTTTTCTATCTTTTATGAAGAATGTTGTGGTGATTTTGATTGAGGTTGTTTCTCTGAATTTCTTTTGGTAGAAGGCTGTAACTCTCACAATATTAACTATGCCAATCCATGAACATGGGCTGCCTTTCTATCTCCTAGTGTCTTTCTCAATCTATTTCTTCAGAGATTTAAAGTTTTCATTGCAGATGTCTTTCACCTCCTTGCAAATGTTTATTTCCAGGATGTTTTATTGTCGTTGGGACTATCATGAACTGGAATGTATTCATGATCTCCTTAGCATGTTTGTTGGTGGTGATAGGCTGTCTAGTTTTGTGAACTTTTTTTTTAACGTTTTATAAATTGATTTTGTATACTGCCACTTTGCTGAAATTATTGATTGTTTCTAGTGGAATTTTTGGGATCTTTTGTATAATTTATCATCTCCAAATAGAGCTAATGTGACCTTTTTCTCCTACTTATTTCCAGTAAGTTTCCTTCTCTTGCCCTAGTGTACCAGCAAGTGCCTTGAGCGCTATAGTAGAAGGGAGTGGGGACAGCAAGCAGCTCTGACTCATTCCTGATTTCAGTGGGATTACTTCTTCATTTCTCTGGGTTTGTCATATGGTATATTTATTTTTAGTTTTTTGAGAATTTTCCACACTGACTCCTTTATTTTACTTATATATAGGCTCTATTAGATTGGGATATGTTCCCTCCAGGCCTGTTCTCTAGGACTTGTATCCTGAAGGCACACTGGATTTTGTCAAGGGCTTTTTTTTTCTGCATCTCTTAAGATGATCATGTGATTTTTGTCTTTATTTTGTCCATTTATTTACTTTGTTACATTTATTGACTTGTGTGTGTTGACCCATCCGTGCATCTCTGGGATAAAACCAACCGGATCATGGTGAATGATTTCTTTGGTACATGCCTGGATTCAGTTTGCTAGTATTTTATTGAGGATTTTTGCATCTATGTTCATCAAGGATTTTGACCTGCAGTATGTCAGACGATGAATCCATCACCATGTCAAGGAGCACCCCAGCCCCAAGGTTTCCTCTTGATCCTTCCTAACATCTGTACCCTGCCACTCCTTCCCCTACCACACGGACACACTTTGTGTCAGGTAGACTCCTTCTCACACTTTAGAGTTTGTAGAGGTAGACTCAGGCACAGTTCACTCCTTGTTCCCACCGGATGTGTTCATACTAATCATTTTCAAATCCATATTTTTGAGTATATAAGTAGGTTACTCATTTTACTACTAAATATGAAGCCATGGTACCTATATATCATGTTGCTCTCCCTTTAACTGGATGGATACTTGACATGCTCTTTGCTTCAGCCTGTTGCACATAAATTGTTCATCATCATTTGTTTAAATCCCTAGTAGACATATGTTGTAGGAGGCTGCTTATTCATTTCTTGGCCACCCAGACCTGAAATAATCACACAGAAACTGTGTTATTATAACACTGCTTGGTCTATTAGCTCACATTTCTTATTGGTTAGCTCTTATATCTTAAATTAACCCATTTATATTATCTTATATTTTACCAAGAGGCTCGTGGTTTACTGGCAAGATTTCATCTGGCACCTGGGTCTCTCTCCTGCAGCAGCTACATGGCTTCTTTCTGACTCTGCCTACTCTCTCCTCTTCTATCTGCTTGGAATTTCCACCTTGCCTTATTCTGCACTGCAATAGGCCCAAAGCAGATTCTTTATTAACCAATGGTATTCACAGCATACAGAGGGGAATCCCACATCAGACGTATAGTTTTGTCTAGATAATAATAGCTGTCTAGGAGTGGAGTTGCTGGGTTGCATTCTAGCCATGTATGTATGATGTATGATGTATGTATGTATGTATGTATGTATGTATGTATATGTATGTATGAACAAGCTACCAAACCGTTATCCATTGTGGCTCTACCCTTTCAATTCCAACAGCCCTGTGTGGGGATTCCAGCTACTCCACACCCTCTACTGCGTTTGGTCATTTTCACATCTGCTAGTTACAGCAGGTGGTGAGGGGTATGCCCTGTAGCTCTTACTTACATTTCCTGCAGATAGAGTGTCAAGCATCTTATCTGATGCCCTTTTTCCATCCATGTTTTCTTCTTCAGTAAGGCATCTACTCTCCTTTGTCCATCATTTTACTGTGCTCTTTTCTTGCCATTAGCTCTTGAGAGAGATTTCCTGGGTACAAAGAGTCCTTCATCAAATTTGTGATTTTTTTTTAAAACACATCCTCTGGGGCCACACCTATATTTATTTATTTATTACTTCTAATTGTGTCTTATAAGATCAGAGTGTTGATTTTTGAAGTCCTACTTACCAAGCCTTGGTTTTAAAAAATATGCTTTTTTGTGGTTGTTTTTAATTGTGTGTGTGTGTGTGTGTGTGATTCCTCAGGGGTTGTTTTGTTTTGTTTTTGAGATGGGGTCACTAGGACCTGGTGCTCACCAACCAGACTGGCCAGAGAACCCCAGGGATCCACCCTTTCTCCAGCTCCCCAGGGCTGGGACTACAGACATGCAGCACCATGGTTTTCACATGGGTGCTTGTATGCTAACACATGGAGGAAACATGAAAAACCCAATGGAGTAGTTTAGACCGTGAGTGAACCCAAATTTGAACTCTCCACTTCTCCTCTGTCTTCCATCTGTCTGTGTTCTGTGGCCCATGACCTGTCTGTAGTGTGTGTCTAATCTGCCCCTGTTACCCATGATGCCTGTCCCTCACAAAGGGATTTGCTCTGTATTTATTGAATAACACAGAGGCACACAACATGAGAAAGCAATGAGGGGATGCTATTCTATAGAACTGTTTAGTAGTTTTACAAGGAGGAACTTACTGACCCCAGTTGACCCAAAAGAGCATTCAAAACCACAGATACTATTAACCTATCTCCACACGCTGCTTCTCATATTCATGGGGTATTTGTTGTTTGCAGTTCCTTTCAGCCTGCTGACTGTTTTCAGCAAACGATTTACAACACACACATGCTATTCTGGGTCAGGGCATAGTAAGGGTGCATTGCTTAAGATTAAAACTTTGCATTCACTTAGGTGATAAATGTAGGTTACATAGGAAATCCAAGGCATGGCGAGATTGCTTACATTGTTTTCTTAATGACAGGTTAAACTTAGCAGTGTAAGCACACAGTAGGACAACAGGGTAAGTACACAGTCTTAAATGATCCTAAGGTGTGTTATTAACTTGGCTGTACGGTCTGGCAAAAGTCCCGTGTCTTTGAAAGCAAGAGAGATTTTTGGAAGAAAACGTTAAGGCAGTTTGTTAGGAGTGAAACTCTGGTCTTATGTTTGTACAGCAAACACTTCCCGAACTGAGCCAAGTCTCCAGCCTGAGGGATGGTGGTTCCGGAGTAGGTATCTAAGAAATCTTGCTTAGCCTAAGGCCACAAAGGCTCCTACTTGTCTCCTTCCAGAAGCTTTAGAGCAGTGGTTCTTAACCTGTGGGTCACGGCCCCTCTGAAGGTTGGCTGACCGTTTCTCAGGGGTCGCCGACGACCATCAGAAGACACAGATATTTAACATTGTGATTCGTGAGAGGAGCACAATTACAGTTACGAAGTAGCAAGGAAGATAATTTGGTGGTCGGGGGTCACCACAACACGAGGTCGCACTAAAGGGTCACAGCATTAGGAGGGCTGAGAGTGGCTGCTGTAGAGTGGGGTGGTCTGATTGGGTCATTTTGAGTTCTCTTTTGTACGTGGTACCGAGCATGGAGTGACATTAACTGAACATGCCTATGTTTGGTATTTATAACAGCGGTCATGGAAGACAGTCTTTGCTCTGACTAAATGGCCTTTGTGCTTTGGTCAGAAACCATTCGCAGGTCTGGTTCTGTACAGTTCTCTTTCATTTATCTCTCTGTCTTGAGGCTAACACTACTAGGTCTTCATTATTGGAGCTGTGTGGGAACTCTTGCTTTCAGACGGCATTTCGGCTGTTCTGGGCCTTTTGTGTTTTTGCATGAATCTCTTAATTAGTTTGTTGCTTTCAGTTTTCAAAACAAGCTTGTTGGGATTTTAATCAGAGTTATATTGAATAAATAGTTCAGTTTGCGCTCTTCCTAATCACAGGCAAGATGTATCTCTCTGCTGACTTCTCTAAGGAGTGATTTGTGGATTTCCGTGCAGCAAGCCACTTTTTCACATCCGTAGGACTTATTGCTAGCTGCTTCCTATTTGTGTGTATTACCATGAATGGCAATTACATATTCAGTTGTAATTTGCAATTGTTTGTCGCCAGCATATATAAACAAAGTGGGCATCCGCAGTCGATCATGTACCCTAAACCCTCCTAAGTCCACTTAGTTCTAGTAGCTGTTTTCGTAGATTCCATGGATTTTCTCAGAAGTCAATAATCATGTCAGTGGAGGATAAAGGCAATTCCACTTCTTTTCTGGTCTGCTGCATTGCATTTGCTCATTCCTCCCCAACACTCCCCATGCTGAGTTGTATAGCAATGGCGAGCGCAAGGCCTTTCCCCACTGCCTAGTCTCGGGAAAGCATTGAGTCGTTCAGCCTGATGTGTGGTGCCAGTCGGTTCTCGTCACTGCCCTTTTCCTAGTCTCTGCCATTCTCTCCGAGTCCTGGTGTGTGTGACATTTGTGGGGAACGAGTATCCATTTCTACCAAAGGCCTTTTCTGCCTGGATTCTGATAACGATATGCTTTCTCTTTCTTAATTTGTGAACATGGTGGATTACATTGATTGATTTTCGGGTACTAAACCAGCCTTGCGTTTCTTAATTCAGCATCTTGTGGGTCATGAAACAGCATATTATATATAAATAGATATCCATTTCCTTAACGAGGAAAGATATTTGTATCTATATATCTTGAAGGAATATCTGTGATTTTATTTTACCTACCTAATTTTAGCATCAAGGTAAAACTGGGTGCATTTGAGAGTATTCCTCCATGCGTTTTTCTGGAACAGTTTATGAAAACTCAGTGTATTTCTTTATTATACCCTTAGTAGAATTTTCCAGTTATAAACCTGGACCACCTGGTGTGTCTTCGATGTGAAGGCTGTCAACTTATTTGGTTTAACATAATAAAGAATGGTCTAGTCATCCATTTCTACTCTGGTCAGCTTTAGTAACATGTCTTTCAAAGAATGTGTTCTGTTCTACGTTGTCAGAACCAATGAAAGAAAGCTTTTCATGACATTCTTTTCCTTTAATATTATAGAATCTGAGGTGGTGTGGCTGTATTCATTCCTGTATTGATAATCCACGTCTCCTCTCAGCCTTTCTGCTCATTCTGGCTAGAGGCTTGTCAAATCTATTGAGCTTCTTGAAGAACCAGCTTGGGTTGCATTGATTTTTCTCTATTGATTTTCTGTTTTCTATTTCATTGATTTCCACTTTGCTGGTCATTATTTACTCCCCTACTCCCCTTTGGATTTCAGTTCTTCTTCTGGTTTCTTAAAGCAGAAGCAGATCATATATTTGAGTACTGTTTTCTCTAATGGGATTTAGTACCACGAAGGTCCCTGTTGGTAGTGCCCGAGTGATGCTTCATAGACCTTATGTGCTGTGCTTTTATTTTCACTCCACAATGATTTCTAACTTCCAATTCAATTTCTCTTTTGATCTGGGAGTTATTTGGAAATGTCTTGTTCAGTTTCTAAATAGTTGGAGATTGTCCAGATAGATGCCTGCTTTAATTTCATCACTGCTGGAGAACACACTTTGCGACTTCAACTCTGTTATAGCTGGGGAAATGGTCTGTATTGATGAATATTCAATGCATACTTGCAAAGGATGCAATGGTTCTGCAAACATTAATTATATCATTTTTGGTTAGTACCCCTCAAGCCTTTTGTGCTGTGGCTGGTTTTTCTTTTCTTTTTTTTTGTTGTTTGTTTGTTTGTTTTATTGCTCAAGAGTTAAAATATTCAACAGCCATTGTGGTTTTGTTTGTTTGCATTCAGTTCTGTCATATTCGACTTCAAGAATCTTAGGGCAGTATTCTTATGCCTTCTGCATGGATTGGCCTTTACTTAGAAGAAGAGTTTTATAACTTCCCGTTGCTCTGGTAGTAATGAAACAGTGTGACTTTTTCTGTGTAAAATGACTTACCTCTTTCTATACTTTCAATCTTATCATGTTCACTTCTGTGTATTTAAGGTGATCCTTCATAAATGCTACCCTTTTCTCATCCTGGCAGTGCCTGGCTCTTATTGAGTCCATTACTGTGACTATTAGTACGCTTAGGCTTGTGTCTTCCATCTTCTGTTTGCTCCTGCTGCTCTTTGTTCTACTTTCCTCTCTTCCTGCCCTCTTTCGAGTCAATTCATTGATGACTTTTATGGGTCCCTTATTTTTAATAGATGCTACTTTTAAAGATCACATAAAATCAAGCCACAAGTAAAGAGGTCCGGTCACCTCCCATCCTACCCCCAAACACACAGAGTAGCTTCAGTTCCCAGCATCCGGTCCTAGAGTGGAGTATCTGGCACAGCCAGGGGCCCATGCTGGGCTCACCAGCAGCTTCACAGCTTCACCCTCACCCTCAGCCCTCTCCTTGCACAAGAGCTCCCTCCCTCCCAGTGTTGTATGTCCCATGCCTTTGCCCAAGTGTATTATGGCACAAATCTACCACAAGAGCCCCACACCGGAATAGTCTGGTTGCCCCCAAACCCTGGTGTGCTCTGCCCTCTCATCTTTCCTTCCTGACTCTCTGGTCTTACCCATTCTAGAATGTCATAAAGCCTTTCAGAATAGTTCATTTCATCTAAGTCCCCACCTCACATGCCCTTGTTTCTCAATAACTCATTTCCATTTGGTGATGAATAGTGCCCCATCTACCAGGTCACCACTGGAGAACATTGTAGTTACTTTTCAGTTATAGTGGTTGTAGATTAAGCCACTGTGGTGGCTAGCTATCTGTTGCTCTACAAAGTGCCTAAAACAATCAAGAAGGAAAAGCTTGTACCATATTATAGTTTCAAGTCCATGGTCAGCTGTCTCTGTTGATTTTTAGCCTGTATCAAGGCCAGACTACCATGGTGGAAAGGTTTGGTGGAAGAGAGCCACTCACCTTGGGGCAGGCAGGAAGCAGAGAGGGGAAGAGGCCAGGACAAAATAGCCTTCCAGCATGTGTTCCAAGTGACCTGCATCCTACAACTGGCCTCACCTTCTAGAGTTTCCACCACCTCCCAACAGCACCACCTGCTGGGAGCCAAGCACACATGGGGTCAAGCCAGAGCCAAACTGGAACCCCCTACTATAACGTCCATGGGAAGGTTCCTACATGGACCTAAGTTGTCCAGGTCATTTGGGCAACAACAAGGAACATGCTTGCCAGATCCTATGATAGGAATATCTTTATGTTTTTGACCTCCACAGTGGCTGAACCATGTCACATCCCAACTAGTCACAACTGAGCTCTCTCCTGCAGGTCCTCTATGTATTTGGTAACATTGTGTGTGAGATCTTGGTCTTTGTGGCAAATGTGTGGTGGCAGCTCATTGCTGTTTAAGTTTTCAACTCCATAGTGACATGTGACACCGAGAGCTTTTCATGCCATCTTCTCTACTTTGGCAGGGGTGTCTTTTCAGGTCTGTAGCCTGTCTCTTATGTCAAGTCATTGGCTTCTATCACTGAGTTTTTAGAACTCTTTGTATATGTTGAACAGCATCCTTGACTTGATGCATCTTTGGAAATTCTTTCTGTCCATTCTTTCTGTTCACCTTACCATTTCATTTGTGGCTCAGGTCTTGAACCAGGCCTTTGGTTCAACAGTTACTCAAGTGTCATTTGCAGCACACCTACCGTTGTCTAGAATTTTCTCCTGTGCTATCTTTTGGGAGTTAGTTTTACATTTTACATGTAGGTTAATGATCTATTTTGAGGGAAACTTTGCGAAGTACCTAAGTCTGCACATCAGTGACTTTCTTTGTGTGTGTATTCTCACAGCATTTGTTGAAGAGGCTACCATTGTCTTGATTTTATTTCATTGCCTTTTCTCTTCGCCGAAGGCCAAGTCCATATGTGCATTAGTGTATTTCTGAGCTCCCTGCTCTATTCCCTTGATCTTTTTCTGCGTTTTTTCACTAGCACACACTGATGCGCTTGCTGTTGTGCTACTGAGCAGGTCTTGAACTTTGAATAGTACCAGCTCTCTAACTTTGTGCTTCTTCTGCAATGGGATAGCTATTCTGAGGTTCTTTTCTTCTTCCTGTATACCTTAGAGCCAGCATCTCAATGCCCACATCAGAACCTGATGTGATTTTGTTTGTGGTTGCATTGAATCTATTAATCCAGCTGGAAAGGATCAATATGTTGACCACTCCAAGCCTTTCTCTCTACCAGCATGGGATAGCTCTCCATTTACTTTGCCTTTTTTTTTGATTCTTTCAGCAGAGTTTTGTAGTTTTTGTTATGATGTCAATCCTGTACATCCTGTTAGAGTTAGGGCCCAACATCTCATTTTTTGTGAAGGTGTTAATGTTGCTATGTTTCTGATTTCAATCTCTACTTGCTCATTGCTGCTTACAGGCAAGTCTAACTTTTTTGCATTAACCATATATCTTGGAGCATTTCGACATGTCCTAAGGGAGTTGGGTTTTTGTTTGTTCATTTTGAGGGGAGTGGCTGAGAGGGAGAGTTGAAAGGATTGGTTCTTTTAGATTTCCTAAACAGACAATCATGTTGTATTTGTCAGGGTTCTCTAAAGGAACATAACTAATAGAATGATAGGATGAAGATTTATTAGATCAGCTTATGGGATGCAATTTGGGTAGTTCAGTCATGACTGCCTTGTGTCAGAAAGACAGAGAATCCAGTAACTGTTTAGTCCTTGGGGCTGGATGTCTCAGTAGTCCCAGTCTGGCGCGGGAGTCCTGGGGGATTCCTGGGAAGCTGCTGATTTTCAGTTTGCTTTGGAATCCCAGAGAAGTTGGTTATAATACAGACAAAGGAATGCCGCAGCAGCAGCACAGATGGACTTGTCAGCAAGAGTGAGGGCAAGCAGGCAAAAAGCAAAGGTTCCTTTTCTGTGGCCCTTTTTGTAGCTGCCACCAGAAGGTGCTGCCCAGATTTAAGGTGGGTTTTCCTGCCTCAAATCAACTTATCAAGAAAATTACCCACAGGGTTGCCCAGAGTTTAGGTTTTAGTTGAGTTCAGTCAAGTTGACACCCAACATTAGCCATTAGAAGTGTCACCTGTGATCTCCTTCATTGACTTAATAGTGATAATCGTTTGGTTATTTCTAGTGAACACGTTGTAAATTAGAGTCCAGCCTATAACTTACCACAGCCTGTCTCGAAGTGGCATCATATAAGTACACATACACTCCAAAAATCTCACCCTAGGACAGTTCTCGCCCTTCCCTGTGGTCCCAGGTACTGTTGTTGTCTGGAACTTTGTTTGTCCACATGTAGTATGTCCCACAGAAATGTTATTCATTTAAATATTTCAGATATCAGAGGTTGTATGGATTTGCCTGGGTAGTTACCAGTTCCTGCTAGGCTCTCACTAGATTCCAGACTTCATTTTTCCTTGCTGGCTGTGAGTGTGAACATCCTCATGCTCCCGAGACACAACAGGTTACTTAGAAATAATTAAATCCTTTCAGATACTGCTTTAAGATTTTTTTCTTTTTAAAAGCAAGATCAGAATAGCATATAGTTGAGGACTACTTACCTCCTCTGAACAGAAGAGCTCTCCAAACATGCTTTCCAGTGCCTTGTTTGGCTGATGCTTCATTGTCTGACTTCAGGGAGCAAATACTGTACCTCATCCTGTGCACCCTTAGCCCTCTTCCCTGAAATCCTCATGCCTGCATCCTTGACTACTTTTAGACAGATCTCTATGGTTCCTCCCCTCCCTGCCCATCTCATATTCTGTTCCACTTGTTCCTGCTCCCCACAACCCTGTGTATGGCCTCACTGTTCTCAAAGCCTGTGGAATGGGAACCACATCTCATATGTTAATGCCTTGTCTCGCATTGTTCTTTTCTGCTTAATGGTCAGAGTCGTGAGAACCATATTTCACACATGTGTTTCGTCTGTCCTGGGCCTGTTTTGTTTGCTGCAGAGGAGAACAAAAATGGCCTGTTTCTCCATCTTGGCTGGAAGATGCTGTTTGCTCTACTGTGATTTTGTTTTGTGATATGTGCATAATATAGAAAGTATCATAGCCAGGCTGAGTGTCCATCTAGGGAATCCCCTTGTTGAGGAGAAACCATTCACTAATTCTTTTGCTCACTGAGGAAACGTTCTACAGGGCCGTAGGATGGCCCAGTAGGTCCATGTGCACGCTGTTCCCACTGGGGCCTATTTGGATCCAGAACTAAGGAATTCAAACAGATGTCTTGAGTAAACTTAAGAAAAATAAAGTACCTGACATCTGCCAGGCCCTGCTCATGTCACCTCTAAGGGGCTTGTGTTCCAGTAGAAGTGGATGTATGACAGTCAGATGCGTGACTGTTAAATGCTGAATGAACAGTCACAGAAGGGCAGACCCTGTTGAAGACAGCCTTGCCTTAGGAAAAGGGCACTCCCCCGGGATGGCCACTGCAAATGAAGCTTGAAATGTGACCTAGAGGCTGAGGAAGGTTGTGGATGTCAGAAATCAACCCAAAGTGGGAGAACTGCATTCTGGGTTAGGCCAGGGACCCGGTCAAGGGGCACCTCCATGATCACAGAGAGGCAAAGGTGTCTTACAGGAGCCAATGGGTTAAAGGCATAACCCAGCTCCATCAATCTGCAGCTGAGGAAAACCATCCTCCTGTCAGTGAATTCCTCCAAGGAGCTTGGTTTACAGTGGTTTCCCCAATAAAATTTAGAGTACTTTGATTGGCTAAGATCCCACTGAAGCCAAGTTCTTGAAGCCGAGGTCTTTCTTTATGCGACTGCACTGCATTTGCAAGCAGGTGATAGGACCTGCAGCTTCTAAGCCCTCAGCAGGCCCTGTGATGGCCAGGAGCAGGACACAGCTCTAAATGGGGCTATAGCGCCTCTGTACCCAGCTGGCTAGAGATTTGGTAACCAAGTTGTGGCTTCTTATACCAGCTGCTGTGTAGAAGACAACCTCAGCCACCTGTGCAGGTTGGGTACATTCACCTTTGTCATTTGTCCTTTTCAGGCCTCCTCACCTTCTTCTTGGGTCACATAGGACGTATCTGTCCACCTGGACCTCAGGTCCCTGGGTTTATCAGATGAGTTTATCTGATCCAAAGCGGCCTGGAGTAGAGCAATAACCCCACCCTCACCCCTTTCCCTGAAGACGATAACGTGGCTCCTGCTGAGCCTGCCCATCCTTGTCTTCTCATCCTAGGGATGAAGTTTTGAGGCTGACTAGCACCCAGGACCAGATGAGGAGGGAGACACCTGTCCCGTCCCATGTGTGTACCAAGGTGCTGTCAGCAGGGAGGACCTTAAGTCACAAAGGCAGAGCTGAATGTAAACGGAGGATATGGAGGGAGCACAAGAGCAGGGTCCAGTGCAGCCTAAGTGCACCGGAGAGACAGAAACTATGGGAGAGAATGGCCTCTAAAGAATTTAAACTTTAACCTTGCAGGCATATCAGCAAAGAAAGAAGGTATGTAAGGCTACACAGGCATGAGCCAGCATGCAGGATTTGAGCCCTGGCTCCAGGCTCATGCTATGGTAAGGCCAGCCTGTATTATCTACGTTAGGGACACACCTGTGGCTGACCCCTTGGAAGCCTGGGTTTACTCCATGTCCCAAGCCAGTCTGCATCTCCCCCTCACAAAGTGGCCCTGGTCCCTCAGCTTCATAGTGCCCTGGAAGAATGGCTATTAACTTCTAGCCCTGTCCAGCCAGGGCCAGAAGCCCTCATCTGAGAGATTCTGGGAAAAGCGAAACTATCGGCTAATGAAAAGATGAACCATTTACAGGAACAGGAGAGTCAAAGTAAATGAATAATGGCTGTCTAGTTCTTGATCCCCAGCTACCGAATTCCTAGCTTCATTTGCTGCTCTGAGAGCCCTAAGCTGAGGAGAGCTCATCAACTAGCCTTTAGACAGCCTTGAATAAAGGCAAGAGGAGCCTGGGGTCCTCCCACCCTTCCATCTCTCTTGTGACTTGGCCTTGTGGTTCACCTAGGTCCCTCCCGCCTCGTGCAGGTGACATTGTCACCTGGGTGTTCTCTGCATTAGCTTCTGCACAGTATTCTGAGTGTGGGCCAGGAGCTGAGTCAGCTCTCCAGTGTTATCTGTGCTCACCCATGGGAGACTGCTTCTTTACTAAGCTGTAAATTCCATAGGGGATGAAATAGTAAGGAGCATAGAAATAAGACATCTCAGAGGTGGGAGGGGCCACAGTGGGGAGAGATAGCTGCTGTCACCGCAAAGCTCTAAGGACCTGGATGTCATGGTGACCTCTGAGGTCTACCTACAAGAAAGGACTTGCTCCCTCAATATTTTGGGCTGCCTGCTCATGTAGGTCTCTGATTCTCACTGTGTGCAGCCTGGTATGTCACCTGCTTTTAGGAAGAGGGGCAATGCTGGGGAGAGCTGGCTTTGGGCCAAGACATGGTTGTTGATGGCCCGCCTCGACAGGTTCATATGTTCCAGGGTCAGGGCATGTGGATTAGAAGTGTTAGGTACAAAAAGACAGAGACACAGAATAGAGTTGGGAGGGCAGCCCAGTGAATACTGAATTCACCTTCGTTTGTTTTCCATATGCTTTACCTATCCCAGTCTAAAGGGTTGGAGGGAAGAAGGCAAGCCTGCTTTACCATGATGCAGACACAGAACAAACAAAGTAATCACCCCTTCAATACCCGAAACATCAAGTGACTATATTCTGAGTTAAGTATTCTGTTGTTTAGGCAGGACGCACAACAACCACTCCTTTGGTCAAGGTGGAATGGACCCACATCCATGGGCACACACACACATGTATACACACACGTGGTATAGTGACTTTAGCCCCTGAGCCACGATGCAGAAACATGCAGAGATACCCCGAGGCTCCCCTTTGGCTCTGGACACTCTGGATGTCATCGAGGACATGGCAAGAGATACTAGGCAGGGTGGTAGGGATGGCCATGGGAGCACCCTATGACAGACCCCTGTGGGGGGCCTATAACACAGTGTGGACAGTATCCTGAGTGTGGGGCTCAGGAGGCATGCGTCAAGAAGGTGGAGTAGCAGGATCTGGGGTGTCAGCTCGCTAACAACCTGGCCCAGGCTGCCTTATCTTTCCTCTTGTCAAACCTTCCTCTGAGTTCCTGAGAGCCGAAGCTACACTGATGGCCCCATGCTCTTTCTCCTCATGCTGTGTCCTAGGCTGCACTGGTCTACCCGTTTAGACCTTGAAGGGCATAGAGGTTGCTCTGGAAAAAAATACACCCTTGACTTCTTCTGAGGCAAGGAGTGCTGGGCATACCCTCGTGTCCAGCTGGGTGGCTACCTACAGCTGCTCACTGAGCTCTGAGCTTCCATTTCCTGTTCTGTGATGTGGGCAGCGCTAGGCCTGTGAAGGAGTGAGGCAGCCTTTCCCACAGCACCAACCCTCAGTGTTCTGCTGGGGCCTCTTCTTTTCTGTCACGGCTTCTCATGCCCATGTGCCAGCCTGTTTTGGGTGTGCTCACCTGGCACACATGTACACAGGTGGCACTGACTAGTACACACGCACGCATGCACATGCACACACACACATGCACTATTTGGCTTGATAAACGATACCTTTCCATTCGGATCCCGAGTGACTTTATAAGCAGGCTATAAATAGCCTAGGAGATTGGCAGGACGAATCGATCGCTATTAGCCACGCACCCTTCCCTCCCTCTGGGCCAGGCTACAGAATAATTAAGTTTCCTCTAAAGGGCTGTCACCATTAGCTGAGTCATCTTCCTGCTCACCCAGCCTGGGCAGCAGTCCTGATCTCTGCCAGGAGGAGAATCTCCCTGCCTGTAGGCTGCTGCCTGGGCTCAGCAATAGGGCTTCAGGCCATGGCCCAGAGGCACAACTGCAGGGACACGGGCAGGAGTCTACTAGCGTGAGGAACTTGCTTCATGCGTGCTGCAGATGGTCCCTGAATGTCCAGGGGGCTGTGGAGCTGTCGGGGTTCCCACTGGAGTCCCAGTGCCCACTGCTTTGCCAGTTAGAGATACTCTTCCAGTGTATGCTGGATTAAAGTATTTTATATATTTATTTTTTTTTAAAGAATACTTCCATTAACAAAATATCATTACCAAATTATCTCATTCTCTCCTAAAATATAGTGAATACTTTAAAGATTTGTCCTTAACCCCCTTCCCCAAAGGTGTGACAGTATCTTTTTCTTTAACTTTGAGCCTTTGAGTATTTATCACGTTATTTAATTGTAACTTTAGCTTTATTTTTATTTTGGAAATTGCTACATGCAAGTATACTGTAGACTGTAATATGTCTGCTCAGGCAGCTGCACAGGCCTCTATCTCTCTCCGTGCTGGAGATCAGACATCATGGCTAACATGTCCTCACATGGCTGTCTGTGTGTCTGCCCCGTTTTCCCACTCTCAGAAGGGCAGCAGATCACACAGTACCCGCCTGCCTAGGACCTCATTCTGCTGCAATGACCACTCTCTTTTTTAACCCTGCCCCCCCACCTCTCTCTGTGTGTAGGGAGTTAACTGTGCGCACACATGCCTAGCACACATGATGAGTTCAGAGGACAACCTAGGACTCTTCCCTTCTAATTTATTTGGGGTGGGGTCTCTTGTTTTCTGCCATTCACACCAGGCTTCTAGGATTTCTTCTGTCTCCACCTCCCACCTCCCCTTTGAAGCGTTGGGATTACAGATGTGCCCACCACAGCCTCTGGATTTATGAGCTCTGGGAATTAGAATTTGGTCCTTATGCTTGTGGTGAGTGTTCGACCCACTGGGCCCCATACAGATACTTTGGAAGGCCCCACACTAGGTGCTGCCTCTTTGCAGGTACTTGGGTTTAAAGTTTTAGCAGATGAATCTGGAAGACACAGTCCCACCCACCTGTAGATAGTAGTGAATATTTTCTATAAATAGCACAGCTAGAGGTGAGCTAATTAGAGGCAACCCCTGCTGACAAATTAACCGATGCTTACTGAAGAGCAAAAGACAATTGTAAAGTGGAGAAGAGTGATCTTCAGCAATCCCCACTGCCCAAGGCGGCGGCTCTTCAGGAATAGATGTGTGGCTATAGGCTCTCTTCTGGACAGGTATCGCAAGGCAAATGCTGTCTGTCACCTACTCTAACTCACTGAATGTCGTTATGTTCCTGCATGCTGAGGGCATATCCAAGTCAGAGTCTGCAGTGGCTATGTAGTAGCCTGCTGTGCTGATGCTCCATTATTTATTCAGCCCACCCTGCTGTGCTCCATACTGTGCGGTAGTTTCTAGACTCTGTTCTAACCAGAGTCAGCCCACATTACTAACCTTCCAGGAGCGAAACTGCAAAGTCGGTTCACTAGGTCAAAGGCTATGTGCCATTTGCTGCTCAGCTTATTTCTAGACCTGCCTCCATGAATCTTCCAACCCTTAGTCTCCAAGCGGCCATGTGTGAAAACTCGCATCCCCTTGACTCTTGCCAGCAGTAGCTTGTATTTCCCTTCAAATACTGCGCCAGTCTCCTCAGTCATAAAGAATGGCCCCGAGGCCTTTCCCTGTGTGTTGTTTGATTACTGGACAGGCTTGGCATTTTGCCCCATGCTTACGGGTCGCTTGTGCTTCTTCTTTTGTTGAAGTGTCCGCCAGGCATGCTTATCATTTCCCTAGTCCCCACCCAAGATCTGAACCCAGCCAGAAAGACCACTTTACATAGCCCCGACCCTTTTTTCTACCACTGCACTGTGGCTCATCTCCCCTCTATCCGGACTCTTTCGCCCCCTCCCCAGCCTGTGCTACACCTGTCCAACTTCTCCCCTGGTCCCTCGTATATAGCCTGGCAGTATCTGAGTTCTTCTTCTATGTGGGGACAAACCTGGAACAGAACCTGGAGATCTGGAATTTTTTTTTCTTTCATTTCCTTTATCTATGCTACTGGTGTCTTGAGCCACAAGAATTGGATGAGTTGCCCAAAAGCCTAGTGAGACAAAGGAAAAGCAAGCCAAATATTCTGTCACATTGCTGGGTGACTCTATGTTAGCCATAGTGTGCCTGAGAGTGACTCATTGGTTCTTTTCACTGTGGCTGGGACTGTGTTCAAGGATGCCTAGATAGCCAGAAAAGCCTTCATGCTTTCCCGAGCCACTCTTCCCTATGCCCTTGATCCATGCCCCCGGTCTCCTCACTGCTGACAGCAGCCGCAGGGACTCTGTGTCTCCTTCCACTCAAGCTCAGAACTTCTTGCTCACCCAGCAGTCTGAGTTACTGCTGCTTTGTAACCAAGGGCATCTCCCCCTACATGCTGCATTCCTGCTTCCTGTGCTGTCTTAGATTTACTTCAGTGCCACCACCTCCTCATCACGACCTTTCCTAATGTGCTCTAAGAACAGCCCCTGACCTCTGGCCATCAGTGGACTGTTACCATCTACCATGTGTGTGTACACACACGCATGTGAGCATATGTGCATTCATGTGTCTGTTCACTTATTTGCTGATATCTTCCATCAGAAGTAAACTTGTGGGAGTCAAAGACTTTATTTTCTTCTTAATACTGAGGGACTTCTGTGTCTGGCTTGTGATAGCTGCTCAGTGAGGATCGCTGCGTATATGAGCCAGTGAGTGCATTATGGATGGATGAAGAAACCCCAGGTGCTCTCCCACAGAAGAGAAGCCACGCTTCATCAATCCCAGGTCTCTGGGACTCTATAAAGGTGTTTGACTTCCTTACATAAGTCCAGTATCTTTTCCATTCTTCCCCAAGACTAAGCTGTGTTGCTGAAGGGCAGTGAGCTTTCTCTACACTCGGAGCTTCCTTGGAGTCTCGGCCCTGCCCTGTGGATAGCATCAGTTCCTTTCCTCTGGGTAGCTTAGCTTATAGTTTAATAGGAATGCAGAAAGGGGATATTTAGAAGCCTGTGTTGCATCTAGTACATATCAGGGCCACATCCAGGCCCTAGGAAAGACCATTTCCCTACTCAGTGGCAGAATGAAGAGTTTTCAGCCCATCCCGTGTCTGAGATGTATACTCTACTTTTAGGGATGTGGGAGGTATTAGCCATACCTATCTGTAACAGTGCCCTCCCTGCCCTACACCTGCTGCTGCATGTGTGGGTGCTGCATGTGCCTGCGATCACCCCATCTCTGAGGCCTGGAGCTATAGGGGTAAAAGGAGAGGCCAGAGGTCCCTCCACAGGGTCCCAGATCTCTCACCTGTTTGGCCATCCCTTTCCTGCGCACTTGTGCTTTGCCAGGGCAGAAGGTGACAGTGGAGATGATTAAATTATTGAAAAGAACAGACTGTTTTCCAGAACCCTCATTTGCATAGCAGCTATGACATGCAGATGGCAAGCTGTTCCTGGTTCTCAAAGCAAAGCTCTCTCGACTCTTCCGCTGCCTGGAAAGACTGTTCACTTAGGGCTACAAGGATAAGAAACATCATGTCAGCAGGGGTCAGGGTGCCCAGCCAGACTTGTCTGTAGAGGGAGTCTGAGCTAGACGCAAATGACCAGTGACTGTAGGACAATCCGGGCACAGTATTCTAGGAGGGACATCACTTGCAAAGGCGCTGAGGTTGGAATAAGCTCGGTGTGTTGAGACTCATGTTACCCTTGGGTTGTGGGAGGAGCCAAGGGTAGAGTGGAGTCTATGGAGGTTGCCAAAGACTGGGTTTCATGCTACACAAACTGGAAATCCACTGGAGGCTTGTAAACAGAACCAGGACATGCTGCGCGATGGGGAAGCAAGCAGCAACTCAGGTGGCAGCTAAGACAAGGATGGTACAGTACACAGCGACCACCACCCAGCTCTCCTAGAGACTGCAGGGGTGAGGAGGGAGAAGCATAGAGGAGCCTTTTTATAAAATAACATTTATTCTGATCATCTTCCCCCTCAGTCAACTCTTCCACCTCTCTACCTACCTAACTTGATGTTCTTTCTCTTCAAAATTAATGGAGTCCAGTTGGTATTGGCCAACCACTTATGAGCATGGGGGCCTGTTCCGGGGTGTGGGTACCCAGTGTCACTCCAAGAGAACTGATTGTTTCCCTCAACCGGAGGCTATCATTTAGAAAAAGCTTCTTGGCTAGGGGTGGGACCTCATGCCCACTTCCCTTCCTCCGTCTGGCTCGCATTTGTGCAAGTCTTGTGCGGTGTCAGTCTCTGAGTGCATATGTGCATCTGCCCTGTTGTGTGTGGAAACCACTGTTTCCTTGACGTCATCCACCACTCCTCACTCTTACAGTCTTTCCGTCCTGTCTTCCACACAGATCCTGAGCTTTGAGGGGAGGGGTTTGATAGAGACATCCCATTCAGGGCTGAGCATTCCAAAGTTGCTTATTCTCTTTACATTGACCAGTTGTGGCTTTCTGTGTTTGTCGTCACCTACTGCAAAGAGAATCTTTTGTGATGAGTGTTGAGCAATGCATTGGTCTGTGGGTAAAACAAGTCATTAGCAGAATAATAGAAATGGTTCTTTCCTATGTCCCTTGATATATCTAGCCTCAGGGTCTTGGCCTCATGAACAGTATCAGATACGGGTTCCATTTCAAGTAACAAGTCTTAAATCCAATAAGAAGGTTATTTCCATAATATTAATGCCACCATTGTAGAGATGGACTTATCCTACAGGCAGATTGTTATTCTAGCAGATGAAATTATTTTCTCCTCCAGAAGTTTGTATGGCACCTTCAAGTAGTATGAATACTGGCCAGTAGGGATTAAGTTCCCACACAAGTACCAGCTAGATTTCTCCATGTTCTATGACTCAATTATGTGGTGTCTTCAGCAGTAGTGTCTTGATGTCAATAGCAGTGGCAATAGCCTATAATTTTGGGGGTTCTATAGTATCCCACTGGCCAACAACTCAAAAAGATGTTACCCATTCCTGGTACTGGGGTTTTTTATTTGGTAGCATATGCTTAGTTGGGGTATTGGTCTCCATTATATAGCATGCTCCTTCCATGGGGATGTCAGGTAGGTGGCTGAATGGGATCTGAATGCAGCTCTGTGTGCAAAATGAAGGCTCCATGTGGAGAACTGAGCCTCTGTGTGGACATCTAGGGCTCCATGTAGACAGCACATTTTGTGTGGATAGCTAGGGCTCTGTGAAGAGAGTTGGGTCCCAGAATGAAGGTCCTGGAAAGAACTGGTGGTCTATTTCCAGACCTCAGAGGCAAGGACCGAGGAACTGACCACTGTGGAAATGGCAATGTTGTTTTGTCTGTGGGCCTGGTAGGGTTCCAAGAGTGGGTGGAAAAAAGCTTGGACTGGCTGAGATTCATGGATAGAAGAGCCAAGCTAGGCTGGCCAGAATGGGCAAAGGTTTTGAGGTGCTACCGCTGGGACATCTAGCTTTGCTGCAAGAATCCAGTGAACACGAATCAGGGTTCACCTTTTATCCACTGTCCAGCACATAGGATCAGTTGTAGGAGTGAAGCTGTGTAACACTGGGAGTAACCCCAAGGACCACACAGTGCACACATCCCTCTCCCCATGCATTGCCTCACATAAATATCAGGTAATTCCCCTTTCTTTGCAGTCATGTCCATCTCTCTCCATGGGGTTTGCTCTGGCCGCAGGTGACAAGTCCAGTGTAACATGGTCCCTGCAGTTACTCCCAATCCTGAGGTCTAAGCACTTGTCCCTTCGAACTGTAGAAAGACAAAAAGAGATGGCCTTGAGGCCCGCATACTGGGGGATGAGAGCCCCATCGCATCTTCATAGCAACCCTCAGTTCTGGTGAAGATTCCTGACTCACCAAAAGACAGTTAACAATGGTAAATGGCAGGCTTAATGTGGCAAGCAAGTAAGAGTACCACCAAGTCCCTTGGGAGTCATGGAGAAACTTAGCAAGGAAGGCTTGTGGTAGTGACATTTGTGGATCCATACTTAAGAGGATAAAAGAGGGCTGCAGGTTCTGGAAGCCGTCTCTTCTCTCAGAACGAAAAAACTGTGGCAAAACAAGGAAGTACAAACAAGATGGACAGAGGATGGATGGCTAAATGATGGATAATTGGTAGATGGATGATGGAATAGATGAGTGGGTTAGAAAATAGATGAATGCTAGGTGGATGGATGGTGACTAGGTGATAGAAGGTGGACTAATGCATAATACATAGATGGATGGTGTGATGATGGATTGGTGATGTGTAGATGGAAGGTGGATGATGAACGGATGCTGACTAGATGGAGGCATGATAAATGGGGGCTGGATGGATAGAAGGATAGTTGATAGGTAAAAGAATGATGGTCAGATGTTGTTATACATTGCACATCTCAGGGGAAGGCCAAGACGAGCTCAAGTTCAAGACTAGCTGGGATATATATATATAGAGAGAGGGGGGGTGGATGTAAAGATCGATAGATTGCTTGGTGGCCTGTAGTCTAGTGTTCTTTGGGTAGTATCTTAGCTTTGTGCTATTAACAGTTAGGGGGACCCATACAATTTCTTTTTACCTACCTAATTAGTCTTCATTAAAACAGAACAAAAGTTTGAGTTTGTGGAGAAAGAAAAGGCCCCCAGTCTGGCTTCCCGTGGCTCTGAGCAGTATTAGAAGTGAGTGGGCACTGCCGAGAAGTCAGTCTTGGAGCTGCTCCCAGTTTATGTGGTTTCTGAAAAATCAGATTTGCTTAAAAGTCAAGGTTAAGTTCAATCCCAAGTTCTAAAGGCTTGGCCTCTGGGCATCCCTAGCTTCCAGACACCTGGAAAGAGGCATTTTCTTCAGGGCTGGCCATTGAGCCTGTCGTGAAGTAATGCCCTGAACTTTCCTGACTATGCCTGACAGAACTGGGCCACAGGTTCCAGACACAAGCCAGGTCAGCCGACTGCATTAACCACTGTGACCTTTCTCCTGGGCTCATTTTAAATGGCATATTGATCTGCTGGAACCAGGAGCAGCCTAGCTGTTCCCCAGGATGACCCCAGCCCCTGTGTTTGTGGAGGGATACTGTCTTATCTTTCATATACATTTGTGAACAGACAGACCCAGGCATGTGGACTTCTTTTGTTAGACCGGTGTTTGGTATGGGCCCAACAGGCTGGGCAGAGCCCAGAATGTATGAGACAGGTCGGCCTATCTAGTACCCCCTGATCAAGGCATGGTAGTACTGGCCTGTAATCCCAGTGTGAGGAGAAGCTGAAGGTCATCGCCTGCTAGAGAGTAAGCTCAAGCAGCCTGGGACACATTAGGGCCTAGCTCAAGGAATGAACAGCAGGGAACGGGTCTCTGGCTTCTGGGAATGTAGAGGGACATCCTGGGGCCCTGCCTCTGCCACAGATTAGCACCCACATAACAGGGTCCTGACCTACAGTGTGGCCTCATGTGGATAGTGGTGATAGACATTTATAGTACTGTTAGAGATAGTGAGACCAGGGACCACAGTCCCCAATCAGTATGGGCACTGGGTTGTGGGCACCCAGAGGCTTTGTGCTGAGGAGCCTGGACCCTTCAGAGCTCAGCCTGCAGTCTCTGAAACCCATAGGCTAGGATAAGGCCTGACAGCCTCTCCTCTGAAAGAGGACTGCACACTCAGCCCTCTTCTTGAACTCCAGTTCACCTTAATTTTAATTTAATTCTCTTTAATCTTTAATGAAAAGTTGTAAAAGTAAATTATTTCCTCAGGAGCTCCCCTTGACTCGAGGGTGATTACATGTGCAGGTCTGGTGCAGCCTCCATGCCAAGGAGCGGCATTCTGGCTTAGGAGCTAATTAGCTACCCAAGTAATTGTTAAAAACACATGCTATTTGGTCGATGGAGTGTGTGGTGGCACCAACTCCACAGAGCATAGACCCTGGCAGTGACTCAGGGACAAAAAGCCACTGTCTGCTCTCAATCAGGCCACTGCAAGCTTTTGCTTCGGGGGGTTTGGAGCCAACTACCTGGACTCTCCTGTCCTCCGGACTCCTCCCCTCCACCTCCGAGCCTGCCCTAGACTTCAGCATGCTGACAGAGGCCATCTTCCCAGGAACAAGGAGCCCAGAGTGTAGATGTAGGGATGGCGGTGTATGATATCACTTACCCAAGAACCGGAACCACAGCCTCTGAGTCAGATCCTCATTCTACCTAAAACCCCCCGGGCCACTGGAATTGGCAAGTGGGCAGGCATGGAGGTGTGGACGTCCATGAATATGCAGGGGGCTAGTCTGTGTGAGGACGGTGGGGCAGGTGTGGAGGTTAGGGGAACTAAATTACAGTTACTGGGCACCAATGTGTCTGGTTCTGAGCTTCCTAACAACCAAAGTGAAAACTTCAGTTACTTGAATCTTATCAGTAAAGAAGAAAGTCAATACATTTTGTTGGTTAGGCACCTAGCCATCGGCCCCATTGGCTTTGGAGGAGGAGGACTGCTTGTCCTGGATGGTTAGAAGTGAGATCTTATGCTAAATCTGCCTCTGCTTCCCTCAGAGGACAGCCGGTAGTTGGTGTTGAGTAGGACACCTCAGTGAGTTCTAGTGTCACCTCTCTGGCTTATTCCCTTTCCTGTCTTTCAACTCATCTATGGAATGATGAGTTGCTCCCTTGACCTCTTCCAAAGCCAAGTCCCTTCCAGATCAACCTTGACTGTCCAGTTTAGGTCTATCCCCTCACCTGGAGTAGGCTTTGAGGCTGGAGCACCAACCCCCAAGCTGTCCCTCCCTTCCCCTGCCTTCCCCTGAAGACATGCTCTTTATCCCAAAGGGGACTTTTGCTACTAAGCTATGCTTAGCAGTCCCCTGTTTTCCAGGGCATTGGAGCAAAATAGGGGAGGTGTGTGAGAGGCGGGGCTGATGGGCTTCCTAGATCTGTAGCCATGAATGAAAAGTAATCCTTCCAGTCCTGGCTGTGGGGGCTCTGTGCTAATGGGGGGGGTAAGCTTTGGGGGTGGGAGAATGTTTAGTTGGGCAGGAAACTACAGGTCATTCTCAGCCACCATGCAGTCCTGGGTCTGCAGGCATTTGAGCTCTTGGGGTTGGGGGGAAGAGAGGAACATTGCTCTGCCCTGAGGAGCTCCTGCCCTTCCCGTCCTCCTCACTGCCCACTGAGTGACTCAGGACGTTGGTGAGTTGGACCCAGGTTTACAGACATGTACCTGTTGGAACCTGTCACTCAACACCACCCAAAATAGGAAGACATTTCATTCTCTGGGACACAGGTAGCGCAGCCTCTGGAATCCATGATTCAGAGCCACTGCCAGGGGTGATCTGGATAGACTCAACCATTTTGTCATGTGGTTCCTGAGAGACCAAATTCTTTTGCTGGTACCTCAGGTGCCCAGTGCCTTGACTTATCCAGTCCATGGAGACCAGATGGGAAAGACAGCTATACATTTAGAGTACCCTGAGGATCTAGAGCCCTCAGGACTGGGTTCAGCTGGCCCTGTCATGTGACCCTTTGACCTCTATGCCTCTTAACTCCTCTCAAGTAGTCTGACTTGCCTGGTCCATGCTACTATCCATCCTCCTAAGAAGACATGGTGACTTGGGGCTACATAAGACACATAGAGACCAGGATCATCTACCTGTCTCCTGTTCCTTCAGGCCATAGGACTGCCTATGACCAGCCACCTTCCTGTATCCTGGGATACAGGATGCCTGCAGGATGGACCCCACTAGATTTGGTTCCCTTATTGTCTTCTATTTATAGACCTGGTTTCTGCAGAGCCAGCACCATGCCATCATGGTGTTAGCAGCAGCAGCTGCAGGTGGTATTTGGAATCAGAGATGAAAAAGTACAGGACTGGCCAAGGAGGAGACAGTGGTCCATGGTCCTGAGGGCTTCCCAAGATGCTATTCCTGGGATCCTACATGGGATGGTCAGTTACTCCAAGACAGGCTAGAGCAGGCAGTCCTCCTGGGGAGCCTCCTGTCTTCTATGTGTGAATACGCTAGGGTGCCAGAAGGAAGTTGATAGTTGGGGAGAGCCTTACCCTCATTCTTCTCCCCAGGAAGTCGGGACACTTATGCCAGCTTTCAGTCTCAGTCACCAGGAAGAAGGCTGGGCGTATCAAGGGTCTCTCCTGACTTGATAGGGTAGACGTGAGGCCGAGGTCCCAGCTGGTCTACCTTGGGCTGTGCAGAGTCAGGGCTGGAAAAGGTTAACAGGCAGACAGGAAAGGCTGGAAGATGAACCACAGCCCAAGCTGCCCTGACAGTCCACACAGTCTTCTGCAGAGAAAAAAAAACCGAAGAGCTGTAATGAGCCAGCCACCCTTCGCTGGTTTGCTTATAATCATCTCTCCCTTAACGGAACCAGCCACTCTGCCAGCTGCTCTCCCCGTTTCATTCAAGAAGCTGCAACTGCACCTGGTTGGGCTTACTGCTCAGGAAACGGTCATGATGACCTGGCCCGTGTGAAGTGGAGAAAGAGGTGGAAGACTGTTGGGTACCTTTCTGCAGGAGGCTCCATGCCACAGGGAGAAACTGAGGCTGGAGACAGAAGTCACTGAGCTGCCCTGCAGACTTAGCAGGTGCTGTGACGGATGCTGGGACAGGACCACCACTGGGTCCTTCTAGAGGGGCATTTCTGGAGCCTGCATACACAGCTCTCACGCTGTTGCCCACAGCGTCACGCAGCTTGACCTTTAATGTTCTCATCCTAGCTGTTAGTGCTGGCATCTGCTCCACTGGACCAAAGAGAGAGCTGGGGCTCAGCAAGATAGTGATAAGCCTCACAGGCGGGAACATGCACACTCAGGTCCCCTGGATCCTCTGTGGGCTCAAGAGAGCTAGACAGCTAGCAGAAGGAGCAGTCCACCCTTGCACCGGACAGACTAGTGGCCAGGGACCCAGGACCACCCCAGAGCCTGTCCTGATCAGGCCTAGGCCAGATGGTCTTCTGCATTCAAAAATGAAAGATGGAGCTAAAACCAGACTTTAGAGACAAATAATACCCAGGAGAATGTCAATTTGAGAAGAAGTATCTTTTCTCACTTCCCTATGCCTGTGATGAGCCCTCTATCAGATGGAGTCTCAGTATTGTCCCCTTCCTGGCTGACCCCACTTTTCCCTTGCTAGATTATACTTTCCCTCCAGGAGGGTTTGTTTACATCCACGTTCCTCATTGCCATACCTGGTAGTCAGTGTTGGGATGGATGAGGCTACTGAGGGGTTTCTATAGCTCCAGCTCACCTGTAGATGGAGGATGGGTACAAGTCCAGAGAGTAGCCATAACAGGAGGCAGGCAGGAGATGTGTGTGCATCTGGGAAGGTTTAAGAGAGAGAGTGCCATTTTCCCCAGATCCCCCCCCCCTTTGGGGACTCTGCACAGGTCATTCTCCCAAGACCCTCTGTTTGATGAAACCTGACCCTGACCTCGGGCATTGTGGGTATCAGAAGGTGAGTGTGGCCGGGCCAAGGTCATGGTCCTCCTGCCTTTGCAGTTTCTAAGTTCTTCACCTGCAGAGGAAAGAGTAGCTGTGACTGGAATAGGCCAAGAGGAACACCATAGATCTGGGCTCTCCCCAAGTGGACAGCCTCCCTCGGTGACAGCTCTACTAGACTATTTCAGGAAAAGAGGGTCCAGTCAGACACAGAGCAAGAAGTGAGGCGACAGACCGGTTACCTCTGATCGTCTTCCATCTCTTGCAGATGTGCTGGTGGATGGGCAGCCATGTGACTGTGAGGCAGCAGCTGCCTGCCAGGTTGGTGACCCTGTGCACCTGGAAGTGCGACTGACTAACCGGAGTCCCCGTAGCGTGGGGCCCTTCGCCCTCACCGTGGTCCCCTTCCAGGACCACCAGAATGGCGTGCACAACTACGATCTGCACGACGTCATCTCCTTTGTGGGCTCCAGCACCTTCTACCTTGACACGGTGAGTACGAGCTGCGGCGCAGTCTCCATGTTCAAACTATAGAGCTTCACAACCAGGGATCAGGTCAATGGTGGTGCTTCTACCTGTATGCACCCACAGCTCCTCCCTGCCCATCCAACCCAGCCCCAGAGGAATCAGCCCTAGAGCTTGGTTCAGACTCTTGTCCTCAAGTCAGCCCAACACTCAACTTCCTGCACTCCCTCTCTCGCTAAACTCAAACAGTTCAGGAAGTGAAACAGCGGTAGCTACCTTCAAAGGCGGAAACGGCTTCTCAGATTTGTGCAGCCCCTCATCCAAGGAAGCACAGCCAAAAACGCTTTGGATGGGGGCAGAGCCAGTGTGTCCTGCCCCTCTCATTACTGGAAGTCAGGCTCTCCCAGTAGCTTTGGGGGTGGAGCCACTGATCCAGCATGACACCATTTCCTTTTTCCCACTCCAGGTGCAGCCATCAGGCCAGTCAGCCTGCCTTGGAGCCCTCCTCTTCCTCTACACAGGTGACTTCTTCCTCCACATCCGCTTTCATGAGGACTGCAAGAGCAAGGAGCTGCCACCGTCCTGGTTCTGTTTACCCAGTGTGCATGTGCGGGCCCTGGAGGCACAGGCCTGAGCCTCTCAGCCCCAAAGTCTGTGTCCTTGCACCATATCCAGCTCTCCTTCTCCCTCCCAGAAGTCACTCCATTTGCCGTCTGCCTATTATGCCAGTGACCTCACACCCAGTGCCAGCCTTGGTGGCCCTGCTCTATAGCCGGGACTGTGGAGGGTCTTTCCTGGTCTGTCATCTCCCTGTGTTCTTAAGAGGAAATGCCGAGCCATCCCTGTCAATCTCCTTAGGTTTGGCTCACCCCTGTGAATACCGCTGACAACCCAAGCATGGGAGGTGACACTGTGGATGACGAAGGGAGCGGGTGTCAGGATGTCCCCTGCCGATGTGTTCTGGGATCCAGATCTGTATATGTATGTTGTCATGTTCTCCAATAAAGGCCTACCTTGCTCTCTTCACATTGCGTCACTAACAAGCTGTGGGCTAGTGGGAGACAGGAATAGGATTAAGACCAAACCTACACAGCCACGCCCTGCCAGGCGAGGCATCCGGCTCATGGGTCCCATGGCTGGCAGGGCAGACCAATCTGTCTCTGAGACAGCCAAGGATACTAGGTCGCCTCTACACCTAAGGCTCCAGGGGTCCTCCTTGCTTCCCCCTCAGAGCAGTTACTCAAGTCACCTATGGCTCTGTTAGCATCTTGCCACTCCAAGTTGCCCAGTGGTGTGGGTAGGGTCTCATCTACCCTGTTTCTGTCTTGATCTCATGAATTTGAAAATTCACTCAAGTTCTAGGAGTGGGGGGGGCTGTGGTCCCTGAAATATGCTGCTAAATATACTCTGTAGCTTGCAGACTCGGGGTCACAGCCAACACCACTCCCATCAACAGCTCCTCACAGCTTGCGCATGTTCTACCCATGAAAATATGCCTGCATAAACATGTTAGAAAGACAGAAGGGTACACACCTACCCTAGAGAGTGTCGTCCTGCCAAGGTACAAGTGAAGCTATGCTGGTGTCAGCATGAGGGCAGGCACCATGAAGAACTGCAGTGACATTATGATTTCTTTTTAAAAGGACATGATCTTGATCGGTGCAATACAGACAGACAGACACAGTTGCCACTGCAGGCCTGGGAAGGCTGATGTGGATGCAGCTCAACTTGATTCTTAGTAGAAGCATGTTGAGCATTGGTCCCAGTCATTCCAAATACACATTCTCAGATGGTCTATTGAGAGGCAACCCAAAGGGCAAGGCAGCCCTCTTAGGAGATATAGAAATAGCCCATGTTAAAAAAAAAAAGCTGGGTGGTGGTGGGTGGTGGTGGCACACACTTTTAATCCCAGCACTCAGGAGGCAGGCAGATCTCTGCGAGTTTGAGGCCAGTCTGGTCTAGAAGAGCTCGTTCCAGGACAGGCTCCAACATTACAGAGAAACCTTGTCTCAAAAAAACAAAAAGAAGAAGAGGAGGAGGAAAAGGAAGAAGGAGAAGAAAATAAGCCATGTACCTTGCAAAACCGCCCACAGAATTATCTGCGTTGCCCAGGTTTCTACCCTCTATCCTGGCAGAGGAGGTGATTAGAGTCAAGACAAGGAGACCCAGAGTGTTGAGGATACTTAGACTCTTCTTGTGAGCAGACAGGGAGCCAGGAACTGCTATAGGATGGCTGCCCCTTGTAATGATAGGTGTCCCTTGCTGGAACACATAGCTCTGGAACACATGGGTCTTCTAGCTCTATTAGTAGGTGGGAATTGATCCAGGGTTGGGAGAGACCCTCTTGGATCTGGGCCTTACACTGTCTATCCCAGTGCACTCAGTAGGTGCTTCCCAGGCCTGAGCAAGGGATATACCAAGCCATGCCCACTCACCTGTGTGGCTGAATGGGTTGCTCTCATATTGCCTGTTCCTCTCTGAGTAATAGCTTTCACACTCAAAATGCCAGGAAGAACCAGGATCCAGAAGATGATGTCAGAGAGGCTGGATTCTACCTCAGCCAGTTGTCAACTCCATGACTCCAGAGGGGCTGTTAGGGCGGTTGAGTCTTGGCTTTCTGGGTAGGAATAAAAATGCTATTGTCATGGACACTTTTATATGAATGGCCTCTTTGCTTTCATCTCCTCAGCGTTGCTAGCAAGGCTTCAGTGCGCATGGGTTCCCTCTCCCGCACCCTTACTGCTTTCTTTTTCAATCACATCTGTATGTCCTGCCATGCCTGAAATCCCACCTCCTCCAGGGACTCTTAATATTTGTCCTTGCTGGGCTCCCTCAGTCCTTCACATGGGCTCATTTTGTTCGCTAACCTGCAGCAGAAAACTTGGGTTGGTGACACAAATGCTCCAACAGGAAAGTGACAGCATAAGGAAGATGGTGAGCTGCCCCTGATGGGATTCGAGCCCAAGTTGAACTTGACCTTAGATGTTTTCAGAAGATGTAAGCATTGTACGGGGCTGTTGAGCCCACAAACCCAGAAAACCGCTGTCATTATGACACCCCAAAAGGCAGTCCCCTTGTTTCTATAAGCAGACATGAGAATTGTGTGGGCATCTAGCCCTGGGGCCATCAAAAAGTGTTTTAGATGATTAAAACAAATGCTAGGTATGGATCAGAAGAGGTTACCAACAAAGTGGATGAGCCGCCCAAATGAAGTCTTCCACTGAAATTGGCTAAGAAAGACCAAAGCTACGCACCACAAATAGACATCAGGAAGCTGTAGTGAGGTGAAGAATACTAGGTCCAGGGCTGAGTATATGGTTCAGTGGTTCTTCATGTGGTTCTTGCCACAAAAACAGCAAGCATGAGGATCAGGGTTTGGATCCCCAGAACCCAAGCAAATGTCAGGTGGATGTAGGAGCCTATTTGTAATTCTGGCATAGAAGGCAGAGGCAGGGATCCCTGGAGTAAACTGGCTAGCAAAGCTAGCGGCATCAATGAGCTCTGGATTCGACTGAGAGACCCTGCCCCGATAATAAGGTAGATCACAATCAAGAAAGAGTACTAGGCCTTCACATGCACACACGTGTATACATTTGCTCACACACAGAAACATGTACACACATATACATAAAGCAATAATAATTCAGGGCCTAGTACTCGTGAGGGGACAAAATCCAGAAAGGGAAGCTGTTTGTCCTGCCTTTTTTCTCAGGGGTGGAAGGGGAGAAGAAGCGTCCATTTCTCACCTCTATAAAACTGGGGACAGATCCAGGGCTATCTCACAGGGTGCAGTTAGGAAGCTGCTTTCACTAGCTGGGGAGCCAGATGACCACAAGCATTGCCTTCTCACTTTCCTAACAGTAGAAATAAACCTGGCCCATCCTCATCTGCTGGCTTCAACTCTCTCCTGTGAACCCAAAGTCCTGAGCCACATGCCCTAAGTGCCTTCCTTAAGCCCCAAATCACTCAGTCATTTCAGAGTGGCCAGAGACAGCTAGCACCTGCCTCTCACATGTACCAAACACGTTAAAGACAAACATTTTCAGGGACGGCTCCATTTCTGTCCCTAAGGCACAGCATTTGCATGTGTAAAATGGATAATTCCGTTTTAAAATGGGTCAACACACCAGGAAACACTTCATTATGGCGAGATCCATACAAAACAGAATTAGAAGACACCAGCTCAAGGAAGAGTCAGATGGTGGGGTATACTGCACGAAGACTGTGAAAGAGTGTGGTAGGTTTGGGAAGTGAAAAAAACTAATATGGGGAAAATATAGCTCATAAAAAAGAATCAAATGGAACCCCCATAACTGGAAATAAGAACTGAGCTGAAATGTGTAACACCTAAGCTGAATTGAATAGTAAACTCAGCTCAAGAACAAACCAGACAATTGGAGTTGGAACTGAAGGTGTTACTTAGCAAAGGCACCCACAAAGAGCAGAAAATATCAAAGCATGAAGGACATGGGAGGAAACTCATCTATGTGTGTCTAAGAGTTCTCAGAGGAAAAATCAAGAGAAGGGAGGCAAAGCTGTGAAGGAAATGATGCCTGAGGGCTTCTCAGAGCAAGGCAAAACAGAAGCCCCAGACTCAAGAAGCCCAGCCAATTCCAAGTGTTAGAGTAACACATTGGCTGTCATGTAGTGTCAGAAGACCGTATGGTGAGGGGTGACCCTAACAGGAGCTAGAAAGACTCAGACGATCAGAGAGATAGCACTCCGATGGACAGATGTCTTCTTGCCAGCAGCAATGGTATCCAAAAGTCAGTGGAATAATTTCAATCCTGAATGATAACAGTACTTTCCCGTGTGTGAAATAGTGACACTGGTACACAAACCAAGAGTTTTCTACAGATAAAATTTCACTAAAGGGAATTAGAAAGAATAACCTAAGGCAGGGAAAAAATACTGGGTACTTAGATGGATAGCAGAGGTGCATAGAAGAAAGGATAAGATAGGACATAAGAGAAAAATCTGGGTACAACAATAATAAATATAATAACAGGGGAATGGATTGAAAGCATGGTGGTGTGTGTAAATACAGTGAACCGGCACATAAATGTTCGGGGAATGAGTGCAATCAGGGAGCTGCAGAGTGCTCTCACTCTGGAAGGTGGTGAAGATGATTTCGGGCTTTAGACTTGGGGATGGTACTGTGCCTAACCAAGTTTCCATCTGTGGCACACCCGTAAGAAATGAACAATAGTGCAGACAACTTTTAAATTAGCAATCCCCATCCCTAAGTGGAATGAGGGAAACTAGCCAACCAGCCCCAAAGAAAGTATGAAAGGAAAAAATTTAAAAAGTGGCGGGGCGGGGGGGGGGGGGGATTTCCCACTCAGAACTCAGATTTCCTGTGTCCTCCTCCAGGGTCTAACCCGGGGGCTTCCCCTGACCACACAACACACTTTTTCTGCAGTCTACCAGATAGATCTACCTTGCACCCCACAACCAGTGCCCAAGTCGAGTCTGGCCACAGCTTTCTACTGAGACCTACCACCCTACCTGCAACTACCCACAGGTCCCTTCTGCACAGCTGCCCACCACCCCACCCTACCCAGACTTCCCGCGTCCTCCCACAGCGTCTAGTCTGAGTTCCTCTGATCACCTCTTCTGCACCTTCTCCCCAATCTGCCAGATCTAGTCTGGGTTCCACAACCAGTACCCGCTTTTCAAAGGAGTCTAAGCTTCAACCAGGATGCTCCCTACCTGCCCCCAAGCCCTACCTGCCCCCAACCCACAGGACCCTCTCTTGCCTCATCTAACCTTCCTACCCATCCAGATCTAACCCACACTCCAGGCTTTAACCCAGAAGCACTGTGTCCCTTATATATTGAAGGTGCTCCAGATGATGTTTTTATCCTACAGAAAGAGTGGATCTTTGTCTTAAGCAGAGGCCTTAGTTAAAAGTTATGCTGAGTCATGCTGTGTTTGAACGCTTCTATTTTTATTTAGGAATCATCCAGACATCCCAATGAGTATCTAGCAATTCATCCAGTTTACTTTTCAGTTTTACTTTCAGTCCAATGTTGCCAGATACCTAGAGAGCCAACAACTTACAACACAGCATCAAAAATGCAGCCTTACAATTGTAACGGTTTGCTTCAAACACAGATGTGAACCCCGTGTGGCAGCACTTACCAGTAATCACAGCACTTGGGGTGGGTAGAAGCAAGAAGATTATGAGTTCACGGTCATCCTTGGCTGCACAATGAATTTGGGGCTAACCTGGGCTATGTAAGACCATGTCTAACTAACCATCCAGCCAAGCACAACACAGTTATGCTTTTCATAGACAAAGGAATGTTTATTCCTTAGATCAATATACCTGCATTGGTTTAGGAAGGACATAGTGTGGCAGAGAGGTCAGGGAGAGTCACAGGGCTATACCCTGGAGGAGGACTCAGGAAGTCTGGGTACTGAGAACAAACACACACATTATTTTACGTAGTGCTGATGAATCAGAATATAAAGTTCATTTTTATTAAGATAAAATTAGAATGCCAATGGGTAGTATTTACCTAAATGTGAACCTATTTAAAGAATTTTTAGATTTTTAAAAATAGCTTGGGACTATTACATAAAAATGTTACTGTTTTACGTGTACTGCTAAGTTAATGCTTTGCTATATTCATAAAGTGGTATACAAATGCCCATAATGTAACTTCAAACTATAGGCATAAAAGAATCCTAAGACCATAGACCAGATCTTTAGCAAAATCACAGAAAAAAAATCCATACAAATACTAAAAGCACACAGAACACCAAATAGACCAGAAAAGAAAAATCCTCATGCCATATTATAGATAGAACATGAAGTGTACAAAACAAAGTGTACTGAAAGCTGCGAGAGGGGAAGAGGGTGGGGGAATATAAAGTAACTCATATATAAAAGAAAACTCATTAGAACAACAGCTGATGTCTCAATGGAAACTTTGAAAGCTGATGCATTCCAAGTCCTAAAGGACCATGATGACTAACCTGGACTAATACACCCAGTAAAATTATCTGCCATAATTGAAGGAGAAAGGAAAGCTTTCTACAATATAAACAGCCTTTAAAAATTACCCAAATCAAATATAAAGAAAATACAGGAAGCATTCATTTGGGATGAAGATAAAAATGAGTACAGCAGAGATACTATGGAAAGAAATATGAAACCATAATTGCTAAAAAAAAAAACACCACCAAAAACACAAACACTGCTACCAAAAACAACACTATGGCCATAATTAACACACACATTTCAATAATAACTTTGAACATCAATTACCTCAATTCTATAATCAAAAGACACAGACTAACTGAATGGATCAAGAACAAAATCCATCTATCAGTTGCCTACAGAAAACACATTTTAGTTTAAAGGATAAGTACCACCTTTAGACTAAAAGGATGCTCCAATCAAATGAGACTGGGAGGCAAGCAGGGTTCATTAATCTAATATCTGACAAATAGACTTCACATTAAAACTAATCAGAAGATTTAGGGGATATTTCACTAATCAAGAGAACAGTTACACCATAAGACATTCCTATCCTGAACATATGCACCTAATTTCATAAAAAAAAAAAATTCTACTGCTGGATTTAAAGACAAAGGTTAACAAACATCTCTGTTACTAGTAGGTAATTTCAATACCCCACTTTCTCTAATAGACAGGTTATATGGACAAAAAAAACCCAGAAAATCCAGAATTAATTGACATCATATATCAAAATAGATTCAATAGATATCTACAAAATATTCCAACAAAACCCCAAAGGATTCATGTTCTACTCAGGAGCACAGAAGCGTCTTTAAAACAGATCACACAATGAGCTTCAAACAAATCTTTACACATTTAAGAAGGTAGAAACCAATCCTTGTATTCTATCTGATTGTTATGCAATAAAACTTAAAGTTTACAGCAAACACATATCTAATAAATACAAAATCTCATGGAGATTAAAAAACAACTCATTACTGATGAATGGGTAAAGAAGAAACCAAGAAAGAAAATTTAAGAAATCCTGGAATTAAATGAAAATGAAAATAGGACACAAAAAACCTCTGGGACACATCAAAAGTAGTCCTATGAGAGAAATGTATAGCTCTAAGTGCCTAACATAAAAAAAAAAATCAGAAGGCTGGCATGGTGGAGCTTGCCTTCAATCCCAGCACTCGGGAGGCAGAGATAGGTGAATCTCTGAATTTGAGGCCAGCTTGATCTATAGAGTGAGTTCCAGGACAGCCAGGGCTGCACAGAGAAAACCTGTCTCAAACCAAAACAAACAACAACAACAACAAAAAATTAAAATACTTGGCTTAATGATGCAACTCAAGAAGTTAGAAAAAAACAAAAACATGAACAACCAAATATAAACACAGCAGAAAGAATAAAAATCAGAGCAGAAATCAATGAACTAGAAACAAAGAACACAATAAGCCAACCTAAGAGCTAATTCTTTGAGAAAATAAACAAGATTGACAACAGACCCTTGGCCCAACTAATAGACAGGATATGAATTAACAAATCAGAAATGAATAGAGAAACATTGCAAAGAACACTAAAGAAATTCAGGCGATTATAATGTTTTAAAAACCTGATTCCATGAAGCTGTAAACCTGAAAGAAATTGATAAATTTCTAGACTCAGCCACAAATTAAAAAGAACAGAGACCAACAACCTAAACAGACCCATAACAAATCATAACAAATGAGGAAATTTAAGTAGTAATAAAAAGCCTTCTAGAAAAAAATTCCAAGTCGAGATGGCCATATGGATTCACAGGAAAATTTGACCAGAGATTCAAAGAACTACAGCCATCCTTCTTAAACTATTAAAAGAATAGAAATAGAATCACTCCCAAACATCTTCTACAAAAATCAGTATTATCACTGTAATGCCTAAACCAGGTAAAGACAAAACGAACAAAGAAAGAAAACTATAGGCCAATGTACATGATAGATTTAGACTCAAATTACTATATATCAAAACTATTATACAGCATGATCAGGTTGACTTTATCTCCAAAACACAGAGATGTCACAACATATGCAAGTCAATAACCGTAATAAACCATATAAATGGATTAAAACAAAAACCACATGTTCATCTCAATAGATGCAGAGCTATCCTTTGACAAAATCCAACATGCTTTATGATAAAAGACATGGAGAATGTGGGGCTAGTGAGAAGAGACCACAAACACAATAAAAAGCTGTCTATGAGAAACCCGCAGCCAATGTCATCTTAGATGAAGAAAAGCTTGAAGCAATCCCAACGAAGTCATGAAGGAGTCAGGGTTGTCTACTATCCACACTCCTCAGCACTGTGCTCAAAGTACTAGCTGGAGCAATAAGGTAAGAGAAAGAAACTAAAGGGATACACATGGAGAAAAAAGTCAAACTATCTTCTATTTGCAAATGATATGATATTCTACATTAGAGATCCTAAAAAGCCTACCATAAAAACAAATTCAATAATGTGGTAGGATAAAGTACCAACTGGCATAAATCAATACCTTTTCTGTACACTAACGACAAACATACAGAGAATGAGACCATGAATACACTTCCAGTCACAACAGCCTCAAAGAAAATAAAATATCTAGGAATAAATATAACCAAAGGATGTGAAGGACCTTTACAATGAGAACTTTAAACCTTTGTTTAGAGTGAGAAAGACACTAAAGAACGGAATGACATCCAGTGTTCATGAATTGGCAGAATTAATATTGTGAAAATGATCATCTAACCAAAACCTATTTACAGATTCAATGCAATCCCAATATCTCATTCTTTACAGAAATAGAAAAAAAAACTATTCTAAAATATGGAACCACAAAAGATCCCAGATAATCACAACTCTGAGCAAAACCACAATGCTGGAGGGATTACCATGGCAGATTTTAAGATATATCACAGAGCCATAGCAATAAAAAAACAACAGTCTGCTACAGTAGGAAAAAAAGACATGGAGAACAATATAGAAGACCCAAACACCAGTTCTTGCAGCTTCAGCCACTTAGCATTTGACAAAGCAGCCAGAAACATACACTGAAGTAAGGACAGCCCCTTCGACAAATGGTGCTGAGCAACCCGATGTCCACACGCAGAAGAATGAGATTCGACTTGTATGTATCACATTGCACAGAAACTAACTCCAAATGGGTTAAAGACTTAAACATGAAACCCAAAACACAAACTGCTAGAAGAAAACATCGGCGGTAGCCTCCATGATATAGATGTTGGGAAGGACTTTTTGATAGGATCTCAGTTGCCCAACAATTAACAAGTGGGATTTCATAAAACTAAAGAACTTCTGCAAAGCAAAAGAACCAATCATCTATGTGAAAAGAAGCCCACCAAATGGTAGAGAATCTTTGCCAGCAATATATCTGACAGAGGATTATTATCCAGAATGTACAAAAAATTCAAAAAACAAGGAATAAAAAATGACCCATTTAAAAAAATAGTTCTCTGACAGACACAGATAGTTTTCAAAAGAAAAAAAAATGGATAAGAAATATCTCCAAAAAAAAGTTTATTGTGCCTTGTAATTAGAGAAACATAAATAAAAATGGCTTTTGAGATATCACATAACTTCAGTCCCAGTAGCAAAGATCAACAACAACTGGACGATAAATGCTGGGGGTGGGGGCTTCAGGTTGAAGGGAACCCTCACTCACTGCTGATGGGATTGCAAACTGGTGGAACCACGGTGGAAATCAGTGTGAGAATTCTCAAAAATCTAAAAATAAATCTACCACGTGATACAGCTATACCACTCCTTGGCATAGCCCTAAAGGACCTGACATCCTACTCTACAGGTCCTCGCTCAGCCGTGTTCGTTACTGCTCTAGTCACAATAGTTAGGTAATGGAAAGAACCTAAGTGTCTCTCACCTGAGAAGTGGATAATGAAGTGTAGCAATAGACATCATGGAATGATGTGAAGAAAGACGAAATCATTAACTCTGCAGGGAAATGGATGGAACTATGATTGAGTAAGACAACCCAGACCCAGAAAGACAAATGTCACATTTTCTCTCATTGAAAGCTCCCAGCTCCAAAACTTCAGGGATGAATACTTAGCCTGGAGTAACTACAAAACTCAGGAGAGTAAAGTGAGACCATTGTCAGGATAGGGAGTTTAGGAAGGAATATAGGGTACATGCGATCTGATCAGGAAATGGGGAAAAGGGAGCTCTTTAGGAAGGTAAATACAGAAGGAAGGAGGAAGCCACTGCTCAAAAATAGGGAAATGCCTGGCACTGGAAACCTACTTAATTACTCAGTGCTAATGAAATCATGAATCTTGGAGAAGAAACTACAACCAGCGTAATCCCTAGCTATGTTCCAAACATTTACATTTACATACATAAGTGTAGTCTTCACTCCCCCCTCAATCAAGGAAACTTCTCTTTGCAACAGATGGAGACCACTACATAAAACCACAACCAATCAAAATGTAGAGTTGTGGAGCCCAGTTTCAATGTAATATACAAGCAAAGGACCAGTGAGAAAAAAAAAATTGCCCAAACAAGGCATTATGGGACAAAAAAAAAATCTATAAAAATGTTAGTAAATTCATTTTGTGTTGGCTATGTACTATTGGGCATGGGACCTACATTTAAGTGTGGTTTACATACCCCGTGAGACTCCATTGGAGAAAATTAATTTTTTCTTTACAATCAGTTGTCAAATAGAGATCAATTCTTGGTTAGGGATGCATGATTGTGTCTACTTCTGCTTCTCAGTGCTGGGAACTCATCCGGTTGAACCTCAACAGGTCATGTACATGCTGTCACAGTTTCTATGGGTTCGTATGAGTGTCAATCCTGTTGTGTCTGGAAGACACTGTTTCCTTAGAATCATCAATCACTTCTGATGCAGACTCCTTCGGCCTCCTCTTCTACATAGCATCTGAGCCCTAAGCAGGGAGGGGCTTGATGAGAACACACCTTTTGGGACCAATTGTCCCACGGTCACTCACTCTGCACATTGTCCAGTTGTGCACCTCTGTGTTTGTTCCCATCCACTGCAGGAGGGAGCTTCTCTGATGCTGCCTGCGCAAAACACTGATCCTCAAGGAATGTCACTAAGAGTCATTTTATTGTTATGTTTCTTTAGCAGAACAACAGGATTTGGTTTTTCTCTAGACCCGTGAGGCCATGAATTTGAAAAAGAGCCAGGAGGGGTTTATGGGAAGGTTCTGGGGGAAAAAAGGGAAGGGAAAAATCTTGTAATTATATTATAATCTCAAAAAAATTGAATTGAGGAGAGGAGTGGGGGTGAATGTGATCAAAACATATTGCATAAAATTCTCAAAGCATAAATAAATGTATATCATTTTAAAAAGAAAGGCTTAGGGACTTAGTGGGGGAGTGTTCACTAGCGTGTTACAATATCTTGGTTTCTAATCTCGGTATCACATGATGAAAAATAAAGAAATAGAAACAGCAGCATACAAACCACAATCACAATGGTGTAAGAAAGCCCAGTGCTTACATAAGTGTACCATTATACATCAGGCATTATTCCAAGACCTTCTAAAATCAATTGGTTCTATATGACACACAAAATCTACACAACCATTCCTATATATGTATATGGCTAAAATGATTGTCAGCAAATACTACATATATTTGCCTTTGTTTTTTCTCAACTGTAGGAGTGTTCTTAGTGTGGATTATTTCTTATTCCTTTCATTTTAGTTGACAAAAGAATGAGGCACATACAGTCACATTGCTAGGAAGTGGCTGTAAAATAAATTGTACAAACAAATTAAGTATATTAGTACTTACAGGAAATGAAAATTAATTATTCCAGATGAAAGACTAGGCTAATCTTGCAAGATCTGGGCTATGATGTTTACAAAAGACAGCAAAAGGTGAGAATGTCGAAGATGGGAGCAGGAGAAGATGTGCCCGAAACCTAATAACAGAATTTCAGGACATCAACGCTTACTTTTCTCCTCCAGGAGCATGCAGACTACCTTCCAGTAAACCCATGAGTGCTAGGTAGTGCAGTGAAGCATGTCGTCGGGCACCAGCTCTATTTCTCCATGTTCAATGGCATAAGCAAGCTGTGTCATGCACAGGGCCTTACCATCACGTTAAAGAGAGTAATCGATAGCCTTGGCAATAGTCTGATGTTTCGGGGTATCCATGGGACCCCTATGCCCAATGACTCAACAAGATGCATCCCATTCCTGGCACTGGAGGATTTACTTGGCAGCATAGGTTGTCTAATTGGGGCATTGTCTTCCCTATGATATGGTGGCTCCATTTAAGTTCCTTTGATATGTGTATATATTTTAGAAAGCGTCTACAGTGGTTGGTTTCCATACAGCTTTTCAAAAGGCCTTTAGTGCTGTCTCTCCCCACATTTCCTTCATTGTCCTGCCTTCCCATTACCCCCATTTCATTCTAATCTTGTATCCCCCTTTATTTCTTCTTTGTAACACTAGATTCTATTTCTCCTTCCTCAGGAGATCATTTCCCTTCCTCCTTTCCATGTCCTTACTAGGTACCAGTGGCCTGTCTGAAAAATAGGCTGGTGCAAGATGCTGTAAATATGAGAATAATCAAAAAATATTTTTTTGATATAGATTTAAGACTCTCTCCATGAAATGGGAGCCATACCTAATACTCCTAAAATGGCAAAGAACATGAGACTATACAACCCACCGTTACTCTGTTAAAGGAGCATAGCAATAAAACAAGTCCTGGCTGGGCGGTGGTGATGCACGCCTTTAATCCCAGCACTAGGGAGGCAGAGGCAGGTGGATCTCTGTGAGTTCAAGGCCAGCCTGGTCTACAAGAGCTAGTTCCAGGACAGGAACCAAAAGCTATGGAGAAACCTTGTCCAGAAAATTAATAAAAAAAAAAAACCAAAAATAAACAAGTCTTGTTGGCATATTGCTATACCAATAGGTCAGTTTCTCACTCAGACCACGGCAGAACAGCTCCTTGCAGTAGATGGGGATCAGCACGGTGACTCACAAATGGAACCTGCAGAAAGTGAGAGACTTTGGAGCTTCTCATTGTAAATGCGAGGTCTTCATCACACCTCTTCCTCCAGGCTCAGGGACTTACGTGAAGTGAAGATGAAAAGATTGTTAAGAAATGTGGACTTGGGTCCTATCCCTAAACAAGAAGCTATTTGCAATTGATCTCTGTTGTCAAAGGGAAAATCAGTTTTCTTCAATAGAGTGTCACTGGGTATTTTAACCACATTCCAGGGCAGACCCCATACCCAGGAGTAGTTGGCCAACACAAAATGGATTTCTGTGTTTTGATTTTTCTGTGGGCTTTTTGTTTCTTTGTTTTCTTTTAGCATTTGTCTTATCGGTTTTCCATTTTTTCGTTTATAAGAAGGAAAAAACCAACATGAAATTGGGTGGATAGGAAGGTGGGGAGGATTTGGAAGGAATTGGGGGAGGGGAAATCATGATCAAAATATAGTGTATAAATATTTAATTAAAAAATACAAGACAAAATATATCTAGAAATAGATAATAGCATCATGATAATAAAAGTGATAATTTACCCAAAACTATAATTACTCCAAATCTGCACACAATTGACACTATTTAAATATTTTTTTTTAAAAATTTAAATGGTTAGAATGATTGCCGAGCAGATAAAGGCACTTGCTGCCAAGCCAGATGTCCTGAATCAGATCCCTGGGACTCACATGGTGCAGAGAGAGAACCAACTCTTGTAACCACATGCTGAGGCACATGAACACACATGTACATTCACCTATACCTATGCATCATAAGTTAATAAACGTAATAATTTGTAAAGAGATAAAATAGTTTTAGGGACTTGGGAGATGGTTTAGTCAGTAAAATGCTTTCTGTACAATCACAAGGGCCTGAATGTAATATCCAGCACCCACAAAAGATCCAAGGTCAGAGCCCTGCGATGGTGGCACACGCCTTTAATCCCAGCACTCGGGAGGCAGAGGCAGGCAGATCTCTGTGAGTTCGAGACCAGGACAGGCTCCAAAGAGAAACCCTGTCTCGAAAAACCAAAAAAAAAAAAGATCCAAGGTCAGCTGTGCCACCTCCAGTCTCAGGACTAGTGAGCAGAGGTCAGCCAGGCTAGCCAAATCAGTGAATTCTAGATTCAGTCAAAGACCAAGACTCTGTCTCAAAAATATAGGAAAGATCGTTGAAGACCACACTTGACTTTGCCCTCTACAGACATGAGCACACACATGAACACAAGCATACATAATAACTGTTGTAGGAACAATAACCTGCCAGAAGTTCAAGGAGGAGCAAGTCCACAACTGTGCGGAGACTGTTTGCACACATCTTTGACTATACATGAATGGATAACACAAGCAATGAAAACTACAGAAGGCATGGTCAGGTATACTGACACACGATGATAATCCCAATACTTGGAAGATTGAAGCAGGAGGACTGTGAATTTGGGGATGCTGCTAAAAATTCCTTCCTAGGAAAGGTGTACAACATCTCCCCTTCTCCCAAGGTCCCAACAACAATCTGAGGCGCAATTCCACGCAAGTTCCCTCTGGGCTATGTGAGTTGAATGGACTTTCTTACTGAGTATAGGTGCAGGATTACTTAGACTGGTGTGGGTGCTCCTGCTCAACAGGCCACACCAGAAAGCAGAGATGAGAGCTTTCTTACCACAGCACAGCAGAAGCCTCCACCCTTGTCTCCCCTGACTTTTATACTTTAGTCCCTCTCTGAGGTCGTATGTAGTTAGGGTAGCATTGTAAACAACAGGTGGTCGGGAGTGGTTCAGTACTCAGGTGAGGGTCCGATGACCCTCCCCGCCCATCTAGGAGGGGATATAAATAGTTATCAAGCCCAGCTGGTATGATCGTTTACAAGTGGGCACAGCTGAATGCCCCACCATGATGGTTGTTTGTCTTAGAGGCCAACCTGGGTTAGCCCGTGAGTTGAAGCCCAACCTATACTACACAGTGGTTATAAAGTGTGCAAATATGTAAGTGTGTGTGTGTGAGAGAGAGAGAGAGAGAGGGAGGGAGAGAGAGAGATCATACACAAATGATTTGAAAACTTCATTTTTTGCCATTGAACATTTAGAAAAGTATTTCACTCTGCGTTTGTTAGAGACCTTTGTATCTAGCCCACATAGCTTGTGGCCCATTCTGTAGCTGAAGGAAACTTATCTTGTAGATACCATGTTATATCTTAGTTTTCTCTCTACTGCTTTCATGAAGACCCTGGCCAGAAGCAACTTGGAGAGGAAAGGGTTTGTTTCCACTTACAGTTGTCGGTTGTGAAGGAAAGTCAGGACAGGAACAGAAGCAGAGGGTGTGGAGGAACCCTGCTGACCGGCTCGCTTCTCACGGCTTGTTTCTCACCCTTCATTCTTATATCATCCTAGACCAGGGTAGCACCGCCCACAGTGTATGGAGCCCTCCCACATCAATCACTAATCAAACAAGCTACAGACTTGCCCACAGACAATTGGGTTTTCTCAATCAAAATTCCTCTTTCCAGTTGACTTTAGCTCATGCCACATTGAGGGGAAAAAACCCCAGCCAGGACAGCCTCTCAGAACAGAATGTTTAAAGGTCAATCATCAAAGGAAAAGTATAAGTCTATCTCATATTTGGAAATTAAAAAACATTTTTAGATAACTTATAGTCAAAAGAACAAATAACCATGGAAAATAAATGTTGAAAATGACACAGATAACTCATATTTGATAGGGACATTTTATAGACATAATTCCATCTAATCAAAGGAAGAAAATGCGGAAGTTAATGAGCTGATCACCATCCACAAGAGCAGAGAACAGTGGTAGGAGAGATTAAAGGACATAGAAGGATGTAATTAAAGATAAGACCACAAATTAATAAAATAGGAAAAAAATCCACAATAGCAGAGAGCCAAAGGGTGTTTCTTGGAGAAAGTTGATAAAATAAAAAAACCTCTGACTAGATTAATAAAAAGAAAAGGCACAAATAAATGAGTCACAGATGTCTGGCCCCGCAGACAGCCATCCAAGGAAATTATGAACATGGGAGGAAATTACGAAGAACCTGATTCCAGATCAGTGATTCTCAACCTCCCTAATGTTGAAACCCTTTAATACAGTTCCTCATGCTGTGGTGACCCCAACCAGAAAATTAATTAGTTGACGTTTCGTAACTGTAATTTTGCCACTGTTATGAGTTGTAAATATCTGTGCATTCCAATGTTCTTAGGTGACCCCTGTGAAGGGGTCATTTGACCCCCAAGGGGTTGAGAACCACTGTTTTAGATCATTTGAAAACATTAATTTTCTAGAAAATGTAAGAATAAAATTATGGTAACAAATGGAAAGAGTAAATAATTGAAAAGCTATTACAGAAATCAAGTTTTTAAAAAAAACCTTTTCAAAAAGCAATTATAGCCCCAGATGGGGTGTGCATGTGTATATGGTGGGTGTGTATGTGTGCTCATGCATCTGATGTATATGTGTGTGTATGTGTGCACATGATATGTGTTTGTATATATGTGTGTACATGATGTGCATGTACGTGTTGTGTGCATGTGTGTGCATTTGTTGAGTTCAGAGAACAACCTCAGGTACCAGTCCTCACCTTCCACCTTGTTTGACATAGGGTCCATTGCTGTTTGTCACAGTGTATGTCACAGGCCTGCACAGCCTCAGGCTTGCAGGGATTTTCCAGTTGCCACCTCCTGTCTTGCCTTTAGAAAGACTGGGATTACAGAAGCTCAATGCTGTGTCTGGCTTTACACGGGTTCTCCAGTCCTCTGTCTTCCTCTCTCTGCTTGGTGGCTTTTAACAGTGAATTCTAATAAACATTAAAGGAGTCAATAATTATAGTTCCATAAAATATTTCTCAATTTAGATAAAGGAGATGTGTTAATACCCAAACCCAACAAAGATAGCATGTGAAAAAATAGTTCAGGAATGCAGCGCACATCGCCCATCTGCGCTCTATGTGCTACCATACAATTCGTGAGCTTCGGGCAAGGGGCTGGAGGTTGAAACACACAAAGGCAACACAGACAGAGACAGGGAGACAGACACGGACCTCTAGTCACTGGTAAGAAGCCCTTTATTCAATAGCACCACAGAGGCTTATATACCCAACAGTCAGGTGGGCCAACAGGTGAAAACCTCATCCTCTGATCCTCAAGGTGAAGGCAACACGTTCTCGTGAAGCAGAGCTGGTAAACAACTTTGACACAGCCCTTAGTAACTCAAATCAGAAGGAAAGTCAAGATCTCTAGCAGGGAAGAGCAGCTGGAGGCCGGAACTCCAAATGGTCCCAACACAGGAAAGCTATACATCAAAACTTTTAGGGCTTGATGCTGTCCTTGGTGACAAATAAAGATAGCCTATCATGACCAGGTGTCTTAATTGAGAGGATGCAAGGTTGGTTGAATGGTAGAAAATCAGTTAATGAATCTACTATGTTAACCAAGTAGAGAAGCATTGTCACACAATCCCTGTTATGGGTGTTGTAAGCCTTTGATTCAAGTGCACATCCTCTCATGACTGAAGAAGCCCCAAAGTTCATAAAAGCTCCTCTAAGCTAAAGATGGAAGATGGTTTCTAACTGGTGTAAAAGTAACTATAAAAAATATATGCACAGAGCCAGGTCTGGCGGTACAGGCCTGTCAGCCCATCTGCTTGGGAGGCTAAGGTGGGAAGGTTGCAAATGTAAGGCCTGCATAGGCTACATAGTGGCCTTCAAGTCCTGCTTGAACAACTTTGAGAGCCTGTCTCAAAATAAAATGTTAAAAAGAAGTCTGGGGTGTAGCTCAGTGGTAAAGTGTTTACCCAAAATGCACAAGGCCTGCTATGTTCAATCCCTCACCTCACAAACATAAAACGAAAATAAATAAGAATGCCTAATGCAGATCTGCCTCCGCATTCTCTCTCCTTTAAAACATAAACATACACTTATTGTGTGTGTGCGCGTGCATGTGTGTATATGTGACATTGCAGATGCCCACAGAGTCCAGAAGAGGGAATCAGATTTCTCTGAAGCTGGAATTACAGGCAGTTGTGAGTTGCATGACATGGGAATAGGGAGCAAACTTGAATTGTCTGCAAGAGAAGTTTGTGCTCTTAACCATTGAGCCTTTCCTCCAGTGGTCCCCTAAGTTTTGTCTTTAAGATCAGAACTGAAGCATCTCTGCTTCTAAGTCTTGTTGTGTCCACAGTCCATCCTACAAAAGAAAGGAAAATAACAAAAGTCTGACGTCCAAAGAAGCCAAAAAAAACTGCTCCTAAAGATGTGTATTAATATTATTAACAACACAAAGTCTGGAGGAACATTCATATTTATTAGAATATAAAATCAATTTACAAAATTCGAAGTATTTATATCTCAACACAAACTTCACAAAAATAAGACAATAAGATTGACCACTTATAGATCTACATTTTTTCAGAAAATGAGCCTATGTTTGACAGAATAATTCCTTCCCAAAGACAGCTAAGCTCTATTTCCCAGAACTCATGAATATATTAGATTACACGGGAAAGGAGAATTTATAAGTATACATAAAATTATAGTTGACAATCACTGGACCTTAAGATAAATTATCCAGACAGGATCAAGGGAATTAGAAGGGTTCTTAAAAGGAAAAAGAGGACAAAGAGAACCAGAGAGGGTGACAGGAAGACAATGTAACCCATAGCCTTGGGCTTGAAGATGGAGGAATTGGTCATGAGCCAAGACGATCCTCAAACCCTAGACACTGAGCTAGTCCAGAAAATAGATCCTTTTCTGACCATAGAATTCTCTGCAGAGAATATGCTCCTGCCAGCACCTCAATGTTTGCTCAGTGATATTTTATCTTCGGATCCCAGAACAATTAGATAATGAATTTGTGTTGTATTAAGCCAACTTTGTGGTCATTGGTTGCAACACCAACAGGAAACTGATTCAGAACCACAGAATAAATCATTTCTTTTATATGTAAGGTTTTAAGAGGGAAGATATAAAAATTTATTTAAGTACATTAAAGCACGACTAAGTAAATGGACTGAGAGACTCTTTCTCATAAAGATACAAATTCTTGCTAAGCGGATCTATAGATTGAATGCTATGCCAATAAAAACCTTAATAATTTTAAGGTGGAACTTGACAAGCTGATTCTAAAATGCTTCAGAAATGCAGAGAGGTCCAGTGATAGCCAACATATTCTTCAAGATAAAGCTCTAAAATGCCCATTGGAATAGGACTGAGGAGATGGCTCAAGTGTTTGTCATGGAAGCAGAAAGGCTCTGGTTAGGACCCTAGAGCCCACTTTAAAAGTCCAGGCATGGAGAGACATACATGGATCTAATCTACAAGGGAAATAGAAAAAGACAAAATCTCCTGAATAAATTGGGGGCATGGGGACCATGGGAGAGAGTTGAAGGGGAGGGGAGCAGAGAAAATGTTTAGCTCAATAAAATCAATAAAAAAGAATATAGTATTCTATATTCTAATATAGCTAAAACCATAAAAAAATCCAGGCATGGACATACACTTATAATCCGAGTTCTGGGGAAGTGGTGATGGAGGGATTCTTATGGGCTTTCTAACTGGTCTAGACAAGTTACTCTGATCTCCAGGTTCAGTGAGAGATGTTATCTGAAAAGTAGAGAGAGATTGAGGAAGACAGTGGATATGAATATGGACCTCTGGTCTCCACATACATGCACACATGTGAACACACATTTGGATATAGCCACACATATATACACAATGTATTGTTCCACTAAACCAATTAGTGTAGTGTGTCAAGCCCACAAGTGGACCTGTGAGCAAATGTGCACCTGGTTACTGAGAACACTGCCTGCCAGTATAAATGGGGGAAAAGGTGACTTCTCCTTTACATAACTGTAATGGACATTATATTGGTAGATTGTAATATGTTGTTTGAGCTCAAGAGAATTTGGATGTGGCAGAAGAGTCTCCCCCACTCCATTTCAGACCCAAGCATGTTTATCTTATAGCATATTCCAAGACCCCTTTTCTGTGGATGGACTAACTCCCAACTATAAGACAGGGAAGAAAAAGAAAAGCAAAAACATCCCCGAAGTCAAAACATTATGCCTGTGAGCACAGCTAGAGGGTCAATCATTTTCAACATATAGTACTATTGTCTGTCCCATGGTATAAAAGTACCCACAGAGGGGAATAGAATCCATGGAAGAATTTCCATGGACAGAAAACTCAATCAGGAATATCAACTGATTGCCTCAACTTTCCCAGTCAGTTTCTGCAGGATGTTGTGAGTCATGATTTGATGATGTCGTTCCTACCTGTTACTAATATTTCTTTTATTTAGAAGCCTCAGTTGTTCTGCCTGTGACTCTTTGGATAGGGGACTGCAGCTGCTGCCTCAACAGGCCTTCCCTATTTGGTGTCTGCTGGATGTCTGCAAGCCCTGAGTGGATGGTGCTGTTATTTCTTTTGCTCTCTCTATTGGGCCAGTCCAGCCATCCCTGACGGATGTTGTAAGAACCCAATGTGATGTAGTTTTACCACTTTTTTTTCTGCTGCCTCTTGCTGTTACTTCCTATTTATTCTTTTATATTTAGTTGCTGTGTATGTAATGAACTCACTCATTTAAACGGAAAGAACAGCTTTTGTAGATTGTTCTCTAGACTGTACAGAACAGCACTGCCCAAGCATCTAGGTAGCTGTAGGGAAAGAGAACTGTTGGGATCCACTGTCTACATTAGACACTTCTATCTTAGGGAAGTCCTAAATGTGAAAAGCAAAGTGTAAAAACATTTGGAAGATGTTTGTAGGCATTTCTATAATCTTAGCATAGAGAATAGACATGCTAAATGTGTCACAAAGAACAGAAATGAAAGTGACTCAACAGTATAAAAACTGTCTTCAACTTTTCCTCATTGAAACACATGTTATAATTTTAGAGTAGTATGAATGAGTGATTTTACAAAGACCGTTTTCTGTTGCTGTAACAAAATACCCGAGGTTAGGTATGTTACACAGACAAGTTTATTTAGCTCACATTTCAGGAGGTCAAGAAGCATGGTACCAATATTTGATCAGTGTTGATGAAGGTTTCACAATCTGGCAGATGCCATCATATGAGAGGGAAAGAGCATGGTGAGACCAGAAGTCAGAGACTAGGGAGAAGCCAGGCTCACTCTTTTCATCATAGTCCTCTTATGAGAATTAGCCAGCTTTGGGATGCCAGTACTAATTCCTTCTGAGAGAAATGATGCTGCGACTTGACCACCTGCAGAAGGTGCCATGCCCTCAGCACTGACATACTGAGAACATAGTTCCAGCTCGTGGTCCATGGGGAACACTCTCAAACTATACTAAAGGTATAGTCCATTGTTATAAGATTATTCAACCTAGGAATCGTGCCAGTCACAATGTATGTGAACAGCTTCTGATGTGGCCTACTTTGATCACATGGGGGTATCTCCTGCAGGAAGGAGGGAAGAAAGGGATGTGGCAGCAAACATATACCAATGCCAGTTCAGCTCACAGGGGCATTAACAGAGGATCTGCCTTAATTAAACTTGGTCATGTTAGTGTTAACTCAACAGAATATAGAATAATGTGAACATGGCTGTGATGATTATCTGTGTTATGTTAATTGCTGTGGGAAGACCCATCGTAATTGTAGGCAGGACCATTAACTGGTCAAGGGACTCTGAATGGTTTAAATCAGAGGAAAAGTGAGCACTAGCCTACATTCTCTTACTACTCTCTACTTCATGAGAATGAATTCATCATCACCAGGCATGCTCATGATGTCATGCCTTCCCCACCATGATGGACTCAATGCTTTCTTGAACTGTGATGCAGAGTAAATCTTTTCTTCTTTGGTTTGCTTTTGTTAAATTTTTTGTTGTTGTTGTTAGATCATAGAACAAGAAAAGAAAGAAACAAAGACACAAAAAGGGCACATGTGAAATAAATTACAGAATGTTCATGGCAAAATTATTAACAAAAAGAACACAATCTTTCGCCATACTGAGAATAAGGTGGTTATACACATTGTGAAATTCCTATGTGGTAGAATGTTATACAGCAGTGGATATGTAATAACTGGCTCCATAACAACACTGTGATGCTAAAGACATAGGGCAGAGGACAGGAAGGTACAATCAGTTTAATTCCAGGCACTTGAAATTCCAAAAGTGAATTGATGCATTTACAAGAGATATGTACACTAGTAAAAATAGCAATCTTACCAAAAGTAATCTACAGATTTAGTGCAATGCCCATCAAAATTCTTCACAGACTTTGAAAGAACAATACTCAGCTTCATATGGAAAAGCAAAAAAAAAAAAAGGCTAGCCTAAACAATCCTGTACAATAAAGTAACTTTCTTGAGGTTCACAATTCCTGACTTAAAACTTTACTGCTAGAGCTACAGTACTGAAAACAGCCTGGTATTGGCATAAAAACAGACAGGAGGATCAATGGAACTGCATTGAAGACCCAGATATCAATCCACACACCTACAAACATCTGATTTTTGACAAAGAAACAAAAAATATAAAATGGCAAAAAGAAAGTATATTCAACAAATGGTCCTGGCATAACTGAGTATCAATGTGTAGAAGAATGAAAATAGATCCATAGCTATCACCATGCACAAAACTCAAGTCCAAATGGATCAAAAACCTCAACATCAAGCAAACCACACTGAGCCTCATAGAAGAGAAAGTAGGAAGTATACTTGAATGCATTAGCACAGGAGACCACTCTTCCTAAATATAACCCCAGTTGCACAGACACTGAGAGAAACAATTAATAAATGGGACCTTTTGAAACTGAGAAGCTTTTGTAAATCAAAAGACATGGGCAACAAGACAAAACAACAGCCTACAGAATGGGAAAATATCTTCACCAACCTTACATCAGACAGAGGACTGATCTCCAAAATATACAAAGAACTCAAGAAATTGGTCATCAAAAGAATAATCCAATTAAAAATGGGGTACAGACCTAAACAGAGAACTTTCAACAAAGGAATCTAAAATGGCTGAAAGACACTTAAGGAAATGTTCATCCTTAGTCACCAGAAAAATGCAAATCCAAACAACTCTGAGATTCTATTTTACACCTGTAAGAATGGCCAAGATAAAAAACCCTGTTGACAACTTTTGCTGGAGAGGATGTGGGGTAAAGGAAACACTTCTGCATTGCTGGTGGGAGTGCAAATTTGTACAGCCTCTTTGGATATCAGTATGGTGATTTCTCAGAAAATTAGGAAACAACCTACCTCAAGACCCAGCAATACCACTTTGGGGTATATACCCAAGGGATGCTCAAGTATAACAAAAGGACATGTGCTCAACTATGTTCATAGCAGCATTGTTTTTCATAACTAGAACCTGGAAGTAACCTAAATGCTCCTCAACTGAAGAATAAATAAGGAAAATGTGGTACATTTACACAATGGAGTACTACATAGCAGAAAAAATAATTACATCTTGAAATTCATGGGCAAATGGATGGATCTAGAAAACATATTGAGTGAGGTAACCCAGACCCAGAAAGACAAATATTTTATGTACTCATTCATAATTGACTTTTAGACATAAAGCAAAGAAAAACTAGCCTACAATTCACAATCCCAGAGAACCTAGACAACAATGAGAACCCTAAGAGAAACATACATAGATCTAATCTACATGGGAAGCAGGAAAAAAGACAAGAGCTCCTGAGTAAATTGGGAGCATGGGGGCCATGGAAAGGGAGAGAAAATGGGTTGAGTGGAGAAAAGTATATAGATCAATAAAACAACAACAAATTTAAAAAATAAGAGATACGTACACAAGTAGAAAAGACTAAAAGAGAGAAAGTTTACTTGAATAATGAACACAAAATTTAACACACCAAGGGGAACAAGAATGGGGTTTGTGAGGAGGAAACCGTATCTTTGGAAATTGGATGATGTTTTATTCACATAGTGGAATCTTATTTCTATATCTTGATCCAAGAACCGAGTTGCATTGTACCGATGTGGCTTTGGGGGAAAGGAAGTCCTTTGGCACAGACTCTGGAAACCTTTATAAAAAGCTTCCTTTCTTCCTTCACCTTTATAATTTACTTTGCCATTTCAAACTCACTGATTCATCACATCTTGTTTCTGGTAGTCACCCAAGCCAGTCCCATGCCAAAATGGATGAAGCTGCAGAGGCTTCAGACTGCGAACAGCGATCTGAGACGCTGATGTCAGCACTGTGGACAGAGACCTGCGGTTCCTCTTTCAGCACCGAGGACAGAGACCCGCGGTTGGTCCCCCCCAAGCAGGGAAGCCTTTCACTGGTTCTCAACCTCCCTAAAGCTGCTTGCTACCCGTTATAGCTCCTCATGTTGTGATGAGCCCCAAGCATAAAATTATTTTTGTTGCTACATTATAACTGTAAATTTTGCTACTGTTATGAATCGTTATGTAGATATGTTTTCTGATAGTCTTAGGCGACCCCTGTGAAAGGGTCGTTCGATCCCCATGGGATCGCGACTAACAGGTTGAGAACCCCTGCTAGAGGTGTTAGAAGGGCACAAGCCAACACAGCTAGATTACCTTCCCCAGCTCCCACCAAACTGGTGGATGACTGTGAAATAGAACTCAGGTCTTCTGAACTCTGATCTGTTGCTCAATCTATCTTCCTGGCTTTGTTTAAATTGCACAGGAACTGGCGAAGGTCTCCAAGAGGCTCATGTGATTTCCCTGTGAATCCATGGAAAGGTGGGTTTTGCAGCCAGCGTTCCCAGGCTCAGATCTAGATTCTGCCCTTGTCATTGCAGTGGGCACCTGGGATACCCCAATGTGGACTGTCACTTTTCTGTTGCTGGGAGAATTCAGTGATCTAAAGTAGAAGACGGCAATGTGTGTGACTGAGAAAGGAAAAATTTCCAAAGTCCTTTTTCTTTGGTGAATTTCAAATCAGAAAGAAACTGTTTTTATGGGATGTGTGAACTTGAGAAATGCTAAAACATTATCTAATATTGTCTCCTTTGGAAATTAACCCATGAAAATTACCAAACAAAATTTTGGCCTCTTGTGATTTATAAACTTTAGAGAATGTCTTAACCCTGTCCAGTCCTATTTATTTCAGATCTTCAATGATCCAGTGACCATTGTCTAACAGGTCCTATGTTGCTAAGAGAAACCAAAAAAAAAAAAAAAATACTACAAGAGGAACCACTGTAAGTGGTGGCACAGGGGCAGACAGATTTTCATGAGTTTGAAGTCAGTGTGGTCTACATAATGAGTTCCAGGCCAGAGAACTTCACAGTGAGACTCTTAAAAAAAAATCGAACTATCTCAAGGGTCAGGAATCATTGACTGCACTTAGAATTCCCAGAATAAATTTACACAGGGTAATTGATTCTTTTTATATGTCACTAGATTCCTTATGTTTGTATTTTATGTTGGAATCTTCACCTACATTCATAAATACCTTGGGGTCTGTAATCCATAATCTTTGGCCTTCTTTGGATGAAAGTTACTCTAGATACATGGAATGAATACGGGAATTGCAGGAGTTTAAACACCGTGAAAGTGACTAGCTCTTTAAAGTTAGAGGAGACTGAAATGAGAATCTACCTGAGCCTGGTCCCTTTGCTGACCTCCAATGACTGTCTGATACGGCCTATGATAGCTGCATATTAAAATTTTCCCTTTTATGTTTGATTTTGGCAACATACTTGCACTTGGAAATTGTCCCTTTTTTGAGATTTCCAGTGTGCCATCATACACTTGTTTATTTCTTCTCTCATAACTGTTTTTTATTTCGCCTGTCTCTGCAGTTAAGCTGACCATGTCTGTTTCTTATTCCAGTCCTAATTTCACTCTCCTTCTTTCTTCATTCTCTGTAACTAAAGCCTAGTTACACTCTTAAGCCAAGAGTGCTTTCTAGTCCTACTTTAATGGCCACTTTGAAGAACCAGCTCTTGTACTTACTTCTTTTCACTATTAAATATTAATTTTTTATGAGGCAAAAATCTCACTATGTAGCCCTGGGTGTCATGAAACTCTCTATGTTGTCCAGGGCCTTGAACTCAGATCCTGCGTGCTGGGATTAACTGAACCCAGCTTGATTTCCTTTCTTCCACCAAGTTCAGTCATTATTCTTATAAATCCTCTCCTTATCTCTTGTTGATTCTCCTAATTTCTTGAGACATGTGCCACTATACCCAACCTTTACTTTAATACTTCCCAAGCTATTATTTGAAATATTTTAAAGAAAATGTTGACTGTATTTCTGTAAATGCTTTTGCTCTTTTCTTTATTTTGCATATAACCAGTATAAAAATGTCTGTCTTTTATTATTTATTTTTGGTATGTATGCGTGTATATGCATAACCTGTGTGTGCACATGTGTGTGGAGGACAGAGGTCAGTCTCAAACATTGTTTTTCAGTAGTCATCCACCTTGTATTTTTGCAGCAGGGTCTCTCACTGGCTGGGAGCTCACCAAATAGGCTAGGCTGGCTGGCCAGTGAGCCTTGAGGATCTGCCCACCTTTGCTTCCCCAGAGCTTGGATTACAAGCATTCCCCACTATGCCTGGCTTTTCGAAATGTGAGTTTCTGAGATTGAACTCAGGTTCTTGTGTCTGCCAGGAAAGCACTCCATCAACTTTACCATTACCAACGCTGTCTGTGTTTAATGGAAGATTTTAGTTCTTTCCATTATCATACTAACCTATTGATTGGTTCATTTTTAGACAGTTTTTCTTGGATTCCTGGCTAGAATGGAACTCTCTCTCTCCTTCTGTCTCAGCCCCCCAAGTACTGAGGTTACAAGTGTGCTTTGCCATGCTAAACTTATTTAATGACTTCATTTAAAGTAATTCCTATACTCTCTTTTTTTATTTTTGCACTCTCTGTCCTTGTTTTTCATAGATTAATCTTATTGTCTTCACTTCCTTTCCCTTTAAGCCACTTATTTTTAACTTTTAAGCAATTTTTGCTATGGTTGCATCATCTACCTGTGTTGGCTGAAAATCAGATAGGATGTAAGCTACTTTTTTTTTTTTTTGCAACTTTCTGTTTTCTTGTCTGGTTCTGAGCCCATCCAATACTGCATATATTCTTCACAGGATCCCAGGACTCAGATTGGATTGCTAGCTATCCTTGGGGTAGGATACTGAGAAGAAAATGAATAAATACTGGGGAGGATGCATGGGAGAGAAAACAAGGAGGTGATTGGAAAAGGCCGGTAATGTGGTTACCGTACTATGGTGCCCTTATGTCCTAAGTAGAAAGGGAGAGGGGATGGAAGCTCACACAGGCTCTGGTTTTTGAACCTTGTTGTGAATCTTTTTCCTGTCAGTTTTCCATGGTGCTCTTGGAGAGAGAGAAGCCATAACTGAGAGAGAGGCCCATGTTGGGTTGCTTGCAGGCCAGTATAGGTGCTTCCAAGTGAAAAGGGGAAAGGGAGTGAAGGCAGTAAGATTAATATATGAAAGACAAGGACAGGGAAAGAATGAGATTGCATAAAATAAATTATTGGTGAAAAGAGAGTATAGTAATTACTTTAAATGAAGTCATTAAATAAGTTTAGCATGGCGAAGCACACTTGTAACCTCAGTACTTGGAAGCGCGTTCTAGATCTTTCCATCACATTAAGGACCACATTTCTTCTTTGTCTATGTAACCAACCAGCTTCTCACTATTATTTAAGAGCAAAATTCCAATTATTCTTAAGGTAAGGTGTTCTATTTCTCTGTTATCATTTCTCTTTCCTTCTTAAAGATGACGTTTCTAGAACTATTCTATTTTCTTCTGCTCCCTGCTCAGGTGAAATCTTTGCACTCATCATTACCCAGACATATCCCAAAGGTTGCTGAGCTTTGACATTTATAGGACTATCATTAGACTCTCCCTTCTATTTCGAGAGTCCTCCCTTAGCACTTCTGCTACAGTTAGAGACAAGTCTACTCTTATTTATCTTGGTTGAATTCTTTCACGTGTCAAGGTCTGCTTCTTGCTCCATCCTTCTTTGCTCCCTGGTCTTTATCTGTCTCACAGGTTCCTGAGTGTTCTTTGGAGACTAACCTCATGTGGATACAGGTCACATGCAAGGATGTGAACCCTTAGTATTCCCCTTTGGCTCCCTGGGGTATGTGAGACCCTAAGACAGTATCTTTTCACCAAGGTCACATTGCATAGTCCAGACCTGGCCATGTGACATGCTGTAGCCCTGGAATGTATTCAGAGCAGATTCTGGGTGTTTGGCGGTAGAATCGCCCAGAAATGCCAAATCTGTTACTTTCCCTTTCCCTGTTGGGGATCACAAAGGCCAGAGAGAGCCTCACGTGGAGCTAGGGTGTCTCCATGAGCACCTGCTGACACACAGACAGGAAATGCATCTTTGTCCCTTTAAGCCACTTATTTTTAATTTTTAAGCAATTTTTGCTATGGTTGCATCATCTACCTGTGTTGGTTGGCTGAAAATCAGATAGGATGTAAGCTACTCTTCCCCCCACCACCAAGTTTCTGTTTTCTTGTCTGGCTCTGAGCCTATCCAATACTGCATATATTCTTCACAGGATCCCAGGACTCAGATTGGATTGCTAGCTATCCTTGAGGTAGGATACTGAGAAGAAAATGAATAAATACTAAGGAGGATGCTTGGGAGAGAAAATAAGGAGGTGATTGGAAGAGGCTGGTAATGTGGTTTCCATACTATGGTGCCCTTATGTCCTAAGTAGAAAGGGAGAGGGGATGGAAGCTCACATAGGCTCTGGTTCCTGAACCTTGTTGTGAATCTTTTTACTGTCAGTTTTCCATGGTGCTCTTGGAGAGAGAGAGAAGCCATAACTGAGAGAGGCCATGTTGGGTTGCTTGCAGGTCAGTATAGGTGTCTCTTCCCTCCTATACTGACTGGGCCTTTTGCACAACCATTGCTTTTGAACTAGACTCTTCCTGAAGGGTCCTCAGCAACAGCTGACTTCAGGGAGTGAAAAATCATTGTTTCCCAAAGCTAAGATCCCACTCCTGAGATGGTACCATCAAATTTCCCTGGAGTACTTAGAATCAACTTCCTTTTGGGGTTTTATGCAAAAATAATCAATTTTGTATTTAGAATTATTTTTGAGACAGACCCCCCCCCCCAGTTTAGTTCAGGTTGATTCTCCTGTCTTAGCCTTCTAAGCATCATCAAGACTGGCTAGTGATTTGAACATTTTTTAAAGGGGCCAGAGATTTCAAGCACCAAGTGACTGAGCAGGAGGGTACCTGGTCTCTCTCTGTGTTTTGAGAGCCATCTTGTATTCAGCAGGCCTAATCTAGGTACTGGAAACTCATTGTCAACAGAAGCAGCTGCTGTGGCTTCAGCCATTCTAGTGGCTCTGGTCCCTGTGACTGGCACCATGGAGGTCAGGGTGTCTAGGGATACCCAGCTGTGACACAGTGTCCCCAGCCTGTTTAAAGCCGTAAGAGTTAGGACCATTGTTGCTTTAATTGGCCACTAATTTCTAGGACCTTTTGTCTTCCTCAGTCAGAAAAATTATCAGAGAGCTCTCCAGGCCTGCCCTGTGCTGCCAAGACTAGGGAATGTGGGTACTGAGATGCCATAGCCACCCAGAGAGGTGCCTGTACTTTGGTCCCCTCTTCCATGTGCAGCATTTGTGGATACTGGCATGTGTAGACAAACCCAGCCACCTTCCCATGCTATCTGGGAACTGTATTATCTAATCTTATCTCTTGTCCTCTCAGAAGCCAAAGAGGCCTGACCTCTGACTCTTTCTTTTACCGCTTCCCACGGATGCCCACATTCCAGCCCTATCTGCTTCTTGATTCTCCGTCAGCACACCTGGTGCCAGCTCAGAGTATTTGCAATGGCTTATCCTGCTCTGGTAGCTGCCTTTCCTCCTGGTCTAGATGTCACTCAAGTTTCAATACAAGTACCTTCTCCTCCGGGGAATCCTTCCACTAGCCCACCTGTCACAAATACATGCCACACACAAACTATCTTCCTCAGCCTCTTCAGAGTTACCCAATTGGAAAACTCAGTTACTGTCCATTATACCATAAGAACATCTTTCTCATAAAGGCAGAGATTTTTGTTGGCTTTATTGCTGGGTTATAAGTACCCTCCTATAGGTACTCGGGAAAAAATGGGATGCTGAACTTCTTAGTCACTCTAGCGGACCTCAGGGTACCCTGGGACAGTTGCATTTGACCTTGGGCAGGTCTGGGCTTCTGTGTGCTGTGTGGCCGTGGTTTGTCAAAGGGAAGAGATCCAACTAGCAATTTGCCTCTGGTCGGATGAAAAGAGAGGCAAAGCTTGGGCAAGCTCTTGCCGTTAACAGATATCTCCTCAGGCTCTGCTTCGGCAGCCCTGGGAGCTGGGCCTTCCCCCACCCTGCAGCCTGAGGGAGGCAAGCTAACCTTCTCTACGCTGAGGAGCTCTCTGGGACAGCCTAAACGGCCTTCTGGCTGCCCCCATGTGATCCTTCATGCTTCCGACTCCTGATTCTGTGGTTGCCTTCCACCTTGTATCACCCACAGGTGACATCTGGGGCAGAGAACAGCTCAAAGATGGGGAAAGTAGAGCAGACATGTTGCCTGGACTCCCAGAGGCTTAATTCTTGTTGGTCAGTGTTTCTCCTGATCTAGACGGGGCATCATACCAGGGATGGGGACATAGGTGGTTTGCATCTCCATCCTCCCTGTCCTTTGGAAGCACAGAGGGAAGTGACAGCTATACTGGAAGCAGAAGCTGTTTGAAATGGGATTTTCAAACGCTTGGTGTGTCCCAGAACCAGCTTGGGACCAAGGAGGGCTTCCTGGAAGAAATGACCAAAGAATTGGAGGTAGAGGAGCCTTTGGAGCCTTCTGGAACCTTTGCTTCTCTCTCTCTCTCTCTCTCTCTCTCTCTCTCTCTCTCTCTCTCTCT
>JABTXL010005752.1:29048753-29077907 GCA_025134845.1 Neodon shergylaensis | reverse complement strand
TCTCTCTCTCTCTCTCTCTCTCTCTCTCTCTCTCTCTCTCTCTCTCTTAGGAGTTGACAATGCCCATAAATTGTGTATCTACACAATACACCATTGTCGATCAAAGGTTTATTTGATGCTGGGCAGTGGTGGCGCACGCCTTTACTCCCAGCACTCTGGAGGCAGAGGCTGGCGGATCTCTGTGAGTTTGAGGCCAGCCTGGTCTACAGAGCTAGTACCAGGACAGGCTCCAAAGCGACAGCAAAACCCTATCTCGAAAAACAAAAACAAAGCAAACAAAAACAGGCTAATGTTTACATTTCTACTTTCACAGCATTCAGAGACCCTTCCTGTAGTTTTTTTTTTCTTTTTTTCTTTTTAATCTTTGGTCTTTCGGAGCCCCAATGTTGTGGAATATCATTTTAACTATGCAAAGGTGTGTCACTTTTTTTCCTGCTGTTTTTGTTAATGATACAAAGACGTGTTACATTTGTTTGATTAAATAAAATTAACCTGGGGCCAGGAGGCTGACTCAGCAACTAGCTGACAGTAAGTGGAATGGGGGAACTAAGTATAGCTAGGGTTCTATAAGTGAGGCCTGAACAGAAGGACACCCCCTTTTCAGGAGACATAGGCAAGGAGAGAGGGTTAGCTACTTGCTATTAAGCCTCTCTGAGTGAGCAGATTTCACCTTTAAAAGCAAAACAAAACAAAAAAATCAAAGAAAAACAAAAACCACCAAAAAAAAAAAACCCAAAATGTAGTTGGTTAACTTTTTACTCTTTGGGGGCCTGCCACCTAGCTCCCAGATAAATACCTGGAGACTTATTTTTACTTATGAATGCTCGGTCTTAGCTTGATTTATTTATAGCCAGTTTTTCTTAAATTATCCTATCTAACTTTTGCCTCTGAGATTTTACCTCTATTTCTGTATATCTTTTTGTTCCTTCTTATTCAGTGTCTGGCTGAGTGGCTGGCCCTCAGCATCTTCTCTCCTCTTTTTACTCTCGATATTCTTTTCCCAGATTTCTCCTATTTATTCTCTCTGCCTGCCAGTCCTGCCTGGTTTTCTCTTGCATTGTTATTGGCCATTCTGCTCTTTAGGCCAATCAGGTGTTTTAGACAGGCAAAGTAACACAACTTCAGAGTTAAGCAGATGATGCAACACATTTTTGCATCATCAAACAAATGTTCCCTAGCATAAGCAAATGTAACACATCTTCAATTAATATTCCTCAACACCTTCCTGTACCAAAGATGCTAGCACATGGGGGTGAAGGCTCTATGTAGGCACCAGCTCGGCTTCTCTGGGTTCAATGAATTGTGTAGATGTTGTCTTCAGCAATGGGGCCTTGCTGTCAGTTTGTGGAGAGTAACCTACAGTCTTAGCAACAGCCTGGATTGGTTTGGTAGTTCCTGTGGGACCCTTTTGGCCCACAATTCAATTAGATGGTCCCAATCCAAGTGCAGGGTGCTTCATTTGGTGACAAGAGATGTCTAGTTGGGGCTCTGTCTCACCCATTATTTGGGGGTTTTATTTAAAGTGCCTTCTCATATGTGTATATATCTTAGGAAGTTTCTACTGTTTTATGTTTCCACACTACCTCTCAAATGCCCCTTAATTTTTAGCTTTCTATCCCTGTATTTCCTTCCTCAGCCCCTCTTCCCTTTTACTGTCCATGTGAGGCCCCCATTTCAGTCTTTTACCTCCCATCCACTTGTAATTATTCTTTTCTGCAGCGAACAATGCCTGTCTGCGCTCTATGCGCTAACCATACAGTTTGCGAGCTTCGGGCAAGGGGCTGAAGGTTGAAACACACAAAGACTCACAGAGACAGGACAGACAGAGAGACAGAGACACGGACCTCTAGTCACTGGTAAGAAGCCCTTTATTCAATAGCACCACAGAGGCTTATATACCCAACAGTCAGGTGGGCCAACAGGTGAAAACCTCATCCTCTGATCCTCAAGGCAAGGCAACACGTGCTCGTGAAGCAGAGCTGGTAAACAACTTTGACACAGCTTTCAGTAACTCAAATCAGAAGGAAAGTAAAGATCTCTAGCAGGGAAGAGCAGCTGGAGGCCAGGACTCCAAATGGTCCCAACACTTTTCCTTTCTCTAGGGAAATTTATCTGCCCCTCCCACCAGTCCTTTACTTGATATTTAACCTCAGTGGTTCTATGGTTTGTAGCTTGGTTACCATTTGACTTAATAGCTATTATCCACATTTAAGTTAATATATACCATATTTGTCTTTCTGGGCCTAGGTTACCTCACTCAGGCTGACTCTAGTCCCACCAATTTTCCTCCAAATTCCTTTTTTTAATGGATGAGTAATACTCATTATGTAAATGTACCACATTTTCTTTACCCATTCTTCTGTTGAGAGACATCTAGGTTGTTTCCAGTGTGTAGATGTTATGAATAGAGCAGCAACGAACATGGTTGAGCAAGTGTCCTTGTAATAGGATAAAGAGTTCTTTTTGTGTATGCCCAAGAGTGATATAGATGAACCTCGAAGGAGACCAATTCCTAACTTCCTTAGGAACTGCCACACTGATTTCCATAGTGGAAGTATGACTTTGCATGCCAACCAGCAATGGGAGAGTGTTCCCCTTATCTCATGTCCTCAGCACCAAGAGTTTTCACCAGTTTTATTGAACTTAGCCATTCTGACAGGTGTAAGATGAAACCTGAAAGTAGTTTTGATTTGCATTTCTCTGATGAATTAAGGATGTAGAACATTTCTTTGTTTCTCAGTCATTTGAGTTTACTCTTCAGAATTATGTTTAAATCAGTATCTTGTTTTTAATTAAGTTGTTTTCTTGCTATCTAGGTTTTTGAGCTTATATATTTTGGTTATTAGCCTTCTATTGGATGTGTAATTGGTAAAAAAATCTTTCCCATTCTGTAGGGTGCTGCTTTGTCCGAAAGATGATGTCCTTTGCCATATACGAGATTTTCAATTTCATGAGATCACATGTATTAATTGTTGATCTTAGTGTCTGTACTATAGATATTCAGTTCAGAAAGTTTTCTCTTGTGCCAGTTTTTTCAAGGCTCTTCCCCACTTCATTCAGGTTTTGTGTATCTGATTTTATGTTGAGACTTGATACATTCTGCTTGCATTCTTCTACATGCAGACATCCAGCTTGACCAGCACCATTTGTTGAAGATGTTGTCTTTTTTCTAATGTGTATTTATGGATTTTTAAAATAAAAAAATCATGTATCTATAGTATGTTGATTTATGTCTGAGTCTTTCCATTGATTGGCATGTCTGTTTTTGTGCCATTACCATGCTGGGGTTTTTTTTTAATCACAATTACTTTGAAATTGGAGATTGTGACATCTCCAGTAGTTCTTTTATTGTTCAGGATTGTTTTCGTTATTCTGAGGTTTTCATGTTTCCATATGAAGCTAAAAATTGTCCTTTCAAGATATGGGAAGGATTGTGTTGGAATTTTAATGAGGATTGCATTGAATCTATAGATTGCTTTAGGTAGGATGACTTCCTTCCTTTCTTCCTTCCTTCCTCCCTTCCTTTCGATATGTTTTTGGGTTTGGTTTGCAAGTATATTTTTCAGATTTTTGCATCTATGTTCATAAGGGAAACTGGTCAGTCATTCTCTTCTTTGTTGAGTATTTATGTGGTTTGGATATCAGGGTAGCTGTGGCCTTGTAAGTTGAATTGGGCAGTGTTTCCTCTGTTTCTATTTTATCAAATAATTTGAACACTATTAGCCTTAACTTTTCTTCAAAAGATTGGTAGAATTCTGTGCTAAAACCATCTGGCTCTGGGCTATTTTTGGTAGGGAGACCTCTAATGACTGCTGCTATTTCTGTAGATGTTATGGTTTAAATTGCTATCTGATCTTAATTTAACTTTGATAAGTGGTACATATCAAGAAAACTAACCATTTTTTAAAATGATTTTTCCAATTTGGTGGAATTTGGGATTTTAAAGTATGTCTTCATGATTCTCTGGATTTCCTTGGCATCTATTGTTATTTCCCCACTTTCATTTCTAATTTTGTTAATCTGGATATACACTCTCTATCTAGTAGTTAATTTGGATAAGAATTTATCAATCTCATTGATTTTCTCAAGGAACCAATGTTTTGTTTCATTGATTCTTTATGTTGTTTCTAATTTTATTGATTTCATCCCCAAGTTTGATTATTTCTTGTCATCTACTCCTTTTGGGGGTGTGCTTTTTCTAAAGCTTTCAGGTGTGCTGTTAAGTTACTAGTATGAGTTCTCTCCAGTTTTTTAATGTAGGTACTTAGTGCTATGAATTTTCCTCTTAGAACTTTATTGTGTCCCATAAATTTGGGTACATTGTGTATTCATTTGCATTTAAGTCTAGAAAGTCTTCGCTTTTCTTAATTTTGTCCTTGACCCATTTTCCAATCAGTAGAGGGTTGTTCATCTTCCATGAGTTTGTAAGCTCTATGCTATTTCTGTTGTTATTGATACTCATTTTTAATTTGTGGTAGTCAGATAGAATGCAGGGTGTTGTTTCTATTTTCTTGTATCACTTGAGACTTGCTGTGTGTCCAATGATGTGGTCAATTTGGGAGAAACTTTCATGAGGTGTAGAGAAAAAGGCATATTCTTTTGTGTTTGGATGGAATGTTCATCTGTTAGTTCCATTGCATTTATAACAACAGTGGGCTCCAGCATTTCTCTGTTTATTTTTGTCTTGATGACTTGTCCTTTGGTGAGTATAAGGTATTGAAGTGTCCCACTATCAGTGTGTGAGGGTCAGCATGTGACTTAAGCTAGCGTTTCTTTTATGAACTTGGGCGCTCTTGTATTTGGTGCATAGATGTTAAGAATTGCAATATCCACTTGGTGAATTTTTCCTTAGAGTATGTAGTATTATTCGCTATCTCTTACAATTAGTTTTGGCTTGAAGTCTATTTTGTCAGATATTAAAATGGTTACATCTGCTTTCTTAGGTCTATTTGCTTGGCACATCCTTTTCCAGCTCTTTACCCTGAGGTGATGACTATCCTTGATGTTAAGAGATATCAATGAGCAATGTTTGTTGATTCCTGTTATTTTGTTGTTGCTGTTAGTTGTTGTGGTGGTGTATGTGTGTTTCCTTTCTTTTGATTTTCTGGTCTGGGATCATTTATTCCTGTGTTTTCTTGAGCATTTTAATCTCTTTTCATTGGAGTTTTCCTTCTAGCACCTTCTGTAGAACTGGATTTGCACATAGATACTTCTTAATTTAGTTTTATCACTGAATGTCTTATTTTCTCCATCTATGATGACTGAAGTTTTACTGGGTATAGTATTCTGGGCTGGCATCTGTGGTCTCCTAGAGTCTGCATTGCATCTCTTCAGGCTCTTCTGGCTTCTAGAGTCTTCATTGAGAAATCAGGTGTAATCCCAATGTGTCAGTCTTATATGTTACTTGGTCTTTTCCCTTTGCCATCTCTAATATTCTTTGTTCTGTGTTTAGGGAATTTTCTTTTCTGGTCTAGTCTATTTGGTGTACTGTATGCTCCTTGTATCTTGATAGGCATCTCCTTTAGGTTAGGGAAATTTCTTTCTGTTATTTTGTTGAAAATATTTTCTATGCCTTTTACCTGGGTTTCTTCTCTCTTCTCTATTTCTATTATTCTTATATTTGATCTTTTTATAGTCTCTTAGATTTACTGGATGTTTTATGCTGGTAGCTCTTTTAGATTTAACGTTTTCTTTGACCAAAGTAGCCATTTCCTTTGTGGTGTCCTCAGAGCCTAAGATTCTTTCTTTCATCTTTTGTATTCTGTTATTGAGGTTTGTCTCTGAGGTTTCTAAAGTTTTCATTTCCAGATTTCTCTTAGTTTAGGTTTTTTATTGATTCTATTTCCATTTTTTTCCAGATCTTGAATGATTTTCTTCATTTCCTTCCACTCTTTGCATTTTCATAGATTTCTTTAAAGGATTTATTCATTTCCTCTTTAAGGCCCTCTGTCATATTCATAAAGGCGATTTTAACGTCCTTGCTTTGTGCTTCAGCTATGTCACATTACTCAGCACCTGCTGTGGGAGAGTCACTTTAGTGAAGACCTATTGTCCTGACTGTTATTGTGTTTTTATGCTGTTATCTAGGCATCTGGTTTGAGGAAGATTGTAATTCCAGGTGCTGATATCTGGTCTTGTCTTCATTGGGTGGGTGTTTTGTTCCTTGTTTTTTTTTTTTTTTTTGTTTTGTTTTTTGCTGTCTTCTCTGGTTCTTAGGAGAGTGTGTCGGCTATGTGTTGCCTGGAAGGAAAGTCTTCTGGGATTTTGATAGATGTGGTCACTGGGGGTTCAGGGTGAAATGTGATCCTAGGTATTGGAAGCTGACACTTAGGAATGGAGATGGGATGGGGGCCTAAGGGGATCCTCAGGAAGGAGGAAAGCAGAGTGTTCCACTAGGATCTGCTTAGTTTTCTGGTAATGGTGGTAGAGAGTGAGGAGATGCTACAACAGGTATTCAGCTACAGAGCTGGGGATGAGCCTGGGGGTTGGATATGGAGGAGAGGAGGGAGAGTGAAGATTCGAAGCTTTCCTAGCTTTGCCTGCCTGCTTCACTGGCCTACTTGCCTCTCTATCATCCTTATCTGGAGGGTTCCCAAAGAAATCCTGCTGGAGTTGGAGATTGTGATGACAGGAAGAGTAGGGAGGAGGAGAGGATTTGGGACCTAGAGCTGGGAATGGGGTGGGGGATGGGCTGCAGCAGGTGGCCTGCTAGGGAGCTCAGGATGAGCCTGGAGACTGGATCTGGAGCAGTGGAGGGAGAGGTGCCATCTGAAACCAACCTACCCGCTCTCCTGGAGAATTTCATATCATGGATTTTGACCAGACTAGCTCTTTCCCCAACTGCTCCCAGATTCACCCTCATCTCCCCACCGACCCGCCTTTGAGTTTTCTTCCTTGTTTTTTAGTATGCCTTTTAAACCCATTAAGTTCAATTTTTGTTGGGTAACTACATTTTGTCATGGGGTCTGTCCTGGAGTGTGGTTGACCTCTAAGGGGAGGGGGTCCCATAAAGAAAGTTGACTTTTCAAATGCTGATAGCTTCTCAGCCAGTGGTGGGATTTTGTGCCCACCTTCGCACTCCATGCTAGGATTTTTTCTGGCTTGAGCTTGTATAGGTCTTGTGCAGGCTGTCACAGAGATTCTGTGTGTGTGAGTTCTATGTATCTGCCCTGTTGTGTCTGGAAAACACTGTTTCCTTGAAGTCATCCACCACCTCTGGTTCTTTGTCTTCAGAAAAGATCCCTGTGGGGAGGGATGCGGCCTAGATGACTCACTGAGGGTTGAACATGCCATAGTTTCTTCTCTGCATGCTGCCCAGTTGGGGAGATCAGTGTGACTATCAGGCCAGTCATTAGAGTAGCTAGCAGGGATCACAGCTGGGTGAGGTTGATGTGTTTGTGTAGACAGGGCCTCGTGTTGTACCATGTTGGCTCTTAACACATTATGTACCCAAAGATGACCATAAGTTTCTGACTTTCCAGCATCTCTTGTCAGAGTTCTGGGATTACAGGTGTGTACAGCCATGCCCAGTTTATGTGGTGCTGAGGCTCACATCCAGAGCCTTTTGCATTCCAGGCAAGCACTCAACCAACTGAACTAGCTTCTTGTTTATTTTTAGAACAAAAGATTTTTTTAAATGAAAGATGTATTTTATTGTGTATGTGTGCACATGTGCATGCATGTCATAGTGTACGTTCATGTAGACACAGAAGGATAACTTATGGGAGTCAGGTCTCTTCTACTGTGTGGGTCCTGCAGATTGAACTCAAATTAAAGGATTGGAGACAAACACTTTTATACACTGAATCATCTCACTCGCCCTATTAAGTTTTATTTATTAAAAAGGCAGAAGAATGGGTCAATAAGTGCTCCTTGACTCTAACTATCTAACTACTACTAACCCTGGGTGGTGGGGAGGTGACGGAGAGAGGTCATCAGTATCATTTTTTTGTCTACCCATGTCCCCTGTGTCCATTTCGTGAGTGGGGTCAGAAAATGACCCTTAACCTGTGTTCTGTGCCAAGGCTGGGCACTCAGAAATGAAGGCTGGGGTCAGGATGCTCTCTGCTGCTCAAGAGGCTCAGACTTGGCCTGCTGTGCCAGTTTGTGTGTGGACACATATTGCCCTCCTCTATTGGCCAGGCTGCTGGTCCTGCCTCTCCAGCCTCTTAATGAGACCCTGGTGATGGGCGCAGGTTTACTGACTGTAGCAAACTCTCTGGGAGCTGTCAGCCAGCCTCTGATTGATCCTGGAAGGAACGTGGGCTCCATGTGGGAGTGTGATATGGCTTTTTATGGGTGGGAGCTGAGCAGAGGACCAGACCACTTTAAGAAACTTGAATTCTACTAATCTGGTTTTCTCTAATGGAAAAGGGTACCAGGAGGCCCGCATAGTGCTCTGAGGCATGCTGGTTTCATGGCAGAGAGCTTTGTGGGGAGAGTCCTGAACTGACTTTGCCTTTGGTTATTTCCTTCACTTGCCAGGTGACCTTGACTCCAACAAGATCCCATTTACCATGAAATGATACTCTGACCATTAAAAATCTTCTAACCCTGGATGCAGACCACATCCATCCCCAAAGAATTTTATTCCTGCAGCGGATGTATGGATATCCTCTGCCCATTTGGGATATCATAAACAATGTATTGACAAGTTTGAAGCTCAGAAATCTCCAGTGAGATCACCAGGATTTAGTGACCCGTTTATGGTCAATTCCGCATGTCACCCATCCATATCCTTGGAAGCCAGGACCCTGACAAGTCAAAGGTTATTTTCCCTGAGCCTCTGTAAGACCCAGTCTCTGTCCTTCTTTCATCGCTGGCTTGTGCCTCAGAAGCTCTAAACCATCTTCCTTTTTGTGTTACCTCTGGTGTTTACATCGTGGGCAACAAACTCTAAGGATTCATTTTAGCATCTCTCAAATTTAATCCAGTAGCCACAAAACAGTTTGGGGCACCTGCTGAGAACCAGGGTGTGGAGGTTCCCGTCTTGTCAATTTTTATGCCATCACATGGCCTCACCCTTGTGACCTGTGCCTGCTTAAAAAAAAAGGAGGGGGGGGGAGTAGAGATAGCTCCCTGCCTGCCATAGCCTGCAGTTCTCACCATTGTATTAATTTCAGGTACCTTGGCTCCTCACTAACCCAGGGACAATACGAGTGGCTTTCTGGGGTCTTCATTAGGACTTCTCTGACTACAGCCATGAATGGACCCTCCTCCCTCAGACATGACTCTCCAGCCCGAGGAAGAGGGAAATTCCTAAAGGCACCATATGTAGCATCAGAGTGGACCCTTAGCAGGATGACAACAGCGACTCAGAGGAGAGGAGCTACAGGAGCCTGGATTGGAGGGGGGGAATGATGAAAAGAGGGCGCCTGCCCTACCGGTGGGTTTTCAGCGTGGACATGCAAGGTCAGTCTGTTCAAAGGAGAGGTCTGGCTTCCTGACAGAGAAATGGACATGTTCAACTGAGCTGAAGGTAGGAACGCAGGAAGAGGGAAGCTGCCAGACCCTAGTACTCAATAGGTGCTCCAGACTGTACCATAGATCCTGGTCTAAAAAGAGATGCTAAGTCTAAGATGAGTTCTTCAGAACCCAGACTGTCCACTTTTCTACATCTAGCTCTTTAGCCTGGGGCCGCCGCTTCCAAAATGGGCTCCTAGGACCTGGTGCTGCTTCACTGATAAACAATTTCATCAGTGAGCGAGTTTGAAAAACTCTGGTCATGGTACTACTGTGTGGGGTGGTAATCCTTGCTAGCAGACCTACGCCTCCAAGAAGACCCGTGTTCTACTGTTTAACCCAGGGCTGATGAAACGGTGTGACTTCAAACCATACTAGCTCAAATACCAAGAAGAGTCTGGATAATACTGGGTGGACTTCCTGCCCCACACTGGGGGTGCTCTTTTCTGGGACCTGATACTGGCGGAAGGCTGGAGTGAAGGCAGACTACCATCTATGCAAATCACATGACTTTGGGACTTGCCAAAGGCTGGGGGGGGAGCCTGTTCTTGGGGCTTAGTTCCTTTTCCTGTCTCCAAGGGGGGAAAAACAATTTGAGGAAGGAAGGAAGGGCTTATTTTGGCTCACAGTCCCAGGTTAGACACAGGGACAGCATGGTGGCAGGAGCTTGAGGGAGCTGCCTTATCATGTCCACAGTCAGGAAGCAGGGGGGAATGCGAATGCTCAGCTCGCTCCCCTCCTTTTAGTCAGCCCAGGACTCCACCCCAAAGAGTGCTGCTGCTCACAATTAAGATGAACCTTCCTACATCAATTAGCATAACCTAGGTAACCCCTCACAGGTGTGCCCAAAGGTGAGCACAGTCTAGATTCTATCAAGTTGACAGTATTAACCATCCCAGGGTTCCATAGTGGGAAGACTCCATACTGCTCCTCCTTCAAGGTGAGCCTGCGAGAGAACTCACCCTACCCCATGGAAAGTGGTGATGGCTCTGTACATTTGGCACTCCCAAGGAGTCAGAATGTCCAGAGAGCCATTGGCAGATCTGGCTTACAACCAGCAAAAAGAAACTTCCCTGGGCTAGCAGTGGCACCAGCATGGGATACTTGGCACAGAGCACTGTGCCTCCTCCCTTCCCCTTCCTCTACCTGCAACCCCTGTAGCCAGACACACTATGGGGATGTGAAGAAGCACTGAGTTGCTTCCCCTCTTCCTTATTCATCGTGGTGCCAGGATTTGCAAGCTCACTGGCCTCTCTCTGCTAGAGGGCTGCAAGCAAGGCTGCAGACAAGCACACTATGCAAACAGAACAAATAACTAGGTGGCAGAGTTACAAAACCATGGTGTGTTTTACTAGCTAACAAGATGCATCTACGTTTAGTAAAGAAAGAACCAAAGTGCAAGGAGGCCTAGGGACTGGGTGACCACTCACAGGCCACAGCTGTGCCCTGTATTGACATCCCCAGAGCCTTGCCCTCCCTCCCTGTCTCAGCTCTTCCTTGAACCTCCTAGTCATGCCCAAGTCTAGTCAAGAAGCCCCAGGGTTGCACTTATCAACCTTCAGCCCTACCTGGGAAGGAGAGCTGTCACTGACTCAAAGGTGGACAGGTGACCCCACGCCAGACAATGGCAGGAAGAATTTCTGAGCTTAATTGGCAATTATTCAAAGGATAATGACATTTTACCATAATAGATTTTTTTCTAGCATTAAAAAAATGTCCATGGCCCAGCACCCAACCCTGGGAGTTGGGACTCTCAGAACCACCCATAAAGGGTGGAGGGGGGGGAGTTGCTGTCACTAATCTAATGCTCTCTGGGCATCAACCTGTAGTGGTAGCTGAGCATCTTTCTTGAGAATGGCTGAAGATCAGAGAAACAGAACAGCAAGCCATCAGAGAGACCTCTACCAATGCTCAGACGGAAGGGGCAATCCTCAGACTGCCTAGACTACACCTTCTCCACAAAACCTCAGGGTCCGATGAGCTCCTGTCTCCTCCTTGTATATCCCTCTCTGTCCAGCCACAGCACTCCTAACTCCACCTCCCTAGTACTGGGATTAAAGGGCTGGGACTACCTTTGTGTGAGTTCTATTTCTCTTTTTAGACAGATTCAGTCTCTCCTGTGTCCCATGGTGGCCTTGAGTCCTGAGATTAAAGGTGTATGCCTCCCCACCCCCTGGCCCCTAGTGGTTTAGTTCTGCAATCTTATCTTCAGGCAAGCTTTAAATAAAGGAGTGATAAGCCTGGGTGGAGAGGGGTATATTAGGAGAAGAAGACAGCTTGTTGAAGTCTGAGATATGGTGGAGAAAGTGTAGTCTAGGCAGCCTGAGGATCGCCCCTTCACTCTGAGAATTGATATAGGTAAAGGGTCTCTCTAGTGACTTACTGCTTTGCTTCTCTGATCTTCAGGCAAGTTTGATTTATTAAAATGCAATCAAATTATCACTACAAATAGGGATGCAGGCAAAATAGTTAGGACCCAGGCTCTGCTCCAAGGATCTCCAGTTCCATAGGCAATCAAAAGACATTCAAGGACTGGGTTGTTGCGCGTGGATGGGGAACTTGGGTCTGAAAAACCACTGGGGTCCTGGCAGGAAAGTTGGAAAGAAGCCCGGAGACAGTTGGTTCCAGATGGAGTAATGCTGTGGTCTTGGACAGGAGGCCCTTTTCTTCACCTATGAAGCAAGGGGTTTGGGGGATAATTTCAAGCTGAAGTTCCTTTTTTCCGAAGGACTGCATGTAACTGGAGCTTCGTAAATAGAATACAAGTGTCTCTGCGCAAAGCCTGGAATCCTGTCCTTGGAGCTCAGTCCATCCTCCTTCCCGCCCCCTCCCACTCGCCTTTGGGGACAGCTTGGACTTCACTGCAGTCTAGTTGACTCAAAAGTGGGCATATCTGTGGATCGGAGTCCAGTGCCCCCTGGTGGCACCGAGACACACAAACCTTTTGAGACCTCTTGGGTGTCACTGCTGCCAGAGCTGCGGGAGGCCTGATTGGGGTTCCGTTGTGGGCTGAGCCATGGCTCAATTAATTACCAGTTGCTGGGAATCCTTGTCGCTCGCTTGTGGTGACTCACCCCGCAGCCAGACTCACTTGCCAAGCACGGTGGTGGTGGTGTGGGAGGGGGGTGAGGGCTTGGATTCTAAAATGGATTTGGGGGAGTGCACCTGCTCCGGTGGGGCTTCCCATTCGCGTACCTGAAGACCCCATGGAGACATGACTGTCCAGGCATAGTGCACAGCGCCGACGCCCCTGCCCTGTGGTGCACCCCCAAGCATTTGAATTTGGGTGAAAAGCTTTTTTACCTAAAGCCTATAAGGAAGCTTCAAACCCACCGGGCTGAGTATGGGTAGACAGTGGCAGGGTATGATCCAGGAGGCTGAAGAACACGGGGTTTCTTCGAACTCAACAGCTGGGTCTGATTCATAGGCTGCTTTTATCCCTGTGGTCAGTTTCTAGCTCTGGCCTCTTAGCTATTGCCTGGGCGGGGGTGGTGGTGGTGGTGGTGGTGGTGGTGTCACCAGATCCCTCCATCTGCATCTCTTCCTTGTCTAGAGACTGAGAAGATAGCCTAGCCAAGGAAAGCAAATCCGGGGGTCTCAAGACCTTGGTTTTACATCTAGGGGTGTTTTGTGTGCAGGAAAACCTCTGAGCGACCTGAAGAGAGGTGGATGGGTGGGAGATCCCGAAGGCCTAAACAGAGAGATACTGGTTTATTCGCTGTAAAAGACTAGGTGCTCTTTGGCAAGATCTTTCTGTCCCATCCCCAAGCCTGAACTTAGAGGGTGAACTTCGCCGCAGTTTGCTGGAGGGACGCTCTCTGAGCTCCTCTCCTCTGCCATGGAAACAAGAAAAAATTAGAGAAGAAACAGGGAGCGTACTCGGGGAGAGAGGGAATGCGAATTCCTCCTGTCCTTCCTTTCTTGAGGTGTGTGTGCCTCTAAGAGTGGCGGCCTGCGCTATTCGCCAGAGCTCTAGGGGTAAGTAGCTGGGGTCGGCAGGTGCAGGACCACTGGAGACACATCTGGCATCCCACCGTGTGGACTGAGGAGGCTGTTAAAACCCCAACACTCTAGGAGGCAGTGCCCCAGCCAGTAGGGTGCTGCTGTGCCAGGTGGCTGCTGCAGCTGGAAGTCTGTGTGTGTGTGTTTGTGTGTTTGTTCCTGTGTGTGTGTTGGGGGGAGGACGGCGAGGCCACTGTTGCTGCACTCCCAAGTGCTCATAGCCCCTCCCCCTTCTATTCCCCACACTCCGGGTTTCTTCCTTAAAGGTTCTAATCTGCCTCCACTGGCCGAATTCGTTTCTCGTTCTCAGATGCGGGTTTCTCAAACTCTCCACTTTTCCAAGGCTGTGTGCGCTCTTAGGGGAGCAGGATAGAAGGAACCCAGGCATTCGTGTTTATCCACCCACATCCCAGCCGAAACTGACTAGCGGCTGGGATCCTACACCCGCATCTTGTGGCAGCACCCAGTTTTACCCCTCTCCCTCCCCCTTTAGCCACCTCTCCTGGGTTCCATAGCGAGCACCCTGCTCAGCACTAGGTCTGCTGCAGGGGCTGCCAGCGCCGCCTCACCAGCTGGCTGGGGACCAGGCGGGAGGTGGCGCGCCCCGGAGGCTGCAGGAGGGAGGAAGGAAGAGAAGGAAAAGAAGAGAGGAGGGAGGAAAGCCGGTCCTCGGAGTAGCCTGCCCCCCCCAACCCCGTCCCTCCCGCCGGAGCGGGGCAGTCAAACGCAAACACGCGCGCACGCACACTTGCGAATACATACACTCGGGCTCCCTCCGGCGCGCACGCACAGCGCCTCAGGCAGACCAGAGCGGAGGCTGCCTCTCCTGACTCCTGGACGCCAGAGTCTCGGGATCCTCCGCGGCTGATGAGCCTTTGCCTGCCCCTATTCCTACCCTTCAGTTCCTCCAGGCCCGCGGGACCACTCCCGCCGCCACCACCTCGCCCGCCACCCGGGAAGGAGCAACCATCGCCGCGCAGTTCCCTCATCGCTCTCAGGTAGCTCCCTTGTAGCTCCTGTCTTGGGCTTCGCCCTGTTCCTGAGCTTCGGAGGCTGAGTGAAACAAACTTCGCAGACCAGCTGACGCGCGACGGGGCCCGCATGCCCCGCACTCCCAGGTGGGCACAGGACATTAGGACTTTGGGGCATTGGGCTGCCTTGCCCATTGCACCTGCTAGATAGACGCTCTCCCTGCTTGCAGGGGATTCTAGAGACATCTTCACTTAGCAAACTTTTGTTTCCTCACCCAAAGGGGTGAGGAAAGCTAGAGGGAGAAGTTGATCTCCTCCGGGCAACCGCCATCCTGGAGGCGATTAGCTGGGCCCCGCTAACCGCGGAACGCATCCAGAGAGATGCCGAACCTCTCCCCGGGTCGCCTTCTGTACCGACTCCTGATCCTGATCCTGCCCCAGCCCGGTCCGCGGGCTCGAGAGGCCAGGTGCCGAGGACCACGCAGCCCGCGCGAAATGAGCATGGGCCATCAATACGCATGACCATCCGCACTGGGGCAAGTCGCTTGACCCAGGCCTGGCGTAGGGTGTCCCGGGTCCAGGATCGCTGGCCTCCGCACCCTAGTGATGCCATGAGCATGCCTACCCTCTTGCCTATCCCAGTGGTGGTCACCACGCCCGCGGACCCCGTTGAATTCGTGGAATCGGCTGCACTGGGTGAGCCCGCTACGCCCGCAGAGTCCATTGTGCCCGCGGAACCCACTACGCCCGCAGAGTCCATTGTGCCCGCGGAACCCGCTACACCCGCAGAGCCGGTTGGGCACGCGGAACCCGCTGCGCCCGCGGAACTTGCTGCTCCCACAGAGTCCGCCGAGCCTGCCGAACCCGGGGCATCTGCTGAGCCCGGGGCGTCTGCTGAGCCCGCGGAACCTGCAAAATACAGGGAGTCCATTGTGACCATCGAGACTGAGGAGCCCCAGGCTCGCCGGAACGCTCCTCAGCTTGAAGGTGTTGAAGTTCAGAACAGTGAGGACCCCCAAGATGATTCTATTATTTCCAGCATCAGCTGCGGCATCTGCTGTTACCACCGCTTACAACTTAGACTCCATCGCAGAGGAGGCTTCGTCCGCGCGGCGCTGCATTGGGAAGCGCGCCCTGGTTTGGCTCATTTTCCTTTTGGCGGCTCCTTTTTCGCAGCCATGAAGCGGCAGAATGTGCGTACCCTGTCCCTGATCGCCTGTACCTTCACCTACCTGCTAGTGGGTGCTGCTGTGTTCGACGCCCTCGAGTCCGACCATGAGATGCGCGAGGAGGAGAAACTTAAGGCCGAAGAGGTCCGCATCAGAGGCAAGTACAACATCAGCTCCGATGACTACCAGCAGCTGGAGCTGGTGATTCTGCAGTCTGAACCCCACCGTGCTGGTGTCCAGTGGAAATTCGCGGGTTCCTTCTACTTTGCCATCACCGTCATCACAACTATAGGTAAAGAAGGGTTATAGAGCTACCGGGCTCCGGAGGGAGGAGTCCCGGGGAAATAGTGTGCACTGTGCTAGGCTGGGTAGGGGGTTCCCAGGTTCAAGACAGCCCCATGTTTCTGTGTCTCACCCCTCGGGGAATGATCTCAATTTCTCCAGGGGATCCTATCTGGTGCTCCATACTGCTCTGGTGGGCCAGGCTTGTGAACTTCCAGAGACAGAATGCTGTTGTCTTGAGGGTGGAGGTGCCACTTTTTTTTTGAGTGGAGCGCTAAGAATAATCTCACAGCCGACACCCACCCACCCGTGAGGGCTGTGCTTCCATGAGTGGGTTCTAAGCCTTACACTTACTACCTCTTGGGGAATGTGGGACAAAGCTGGCTGGGTGACAGAGGGCTGTTTATGGGTCTATGGGTAATGGTGGTACTGACCCTTCCTCTGATAGGGGCCATTTGGGAGCCAAGATTTCAGCACCCATTATCCTTCCTTTGAGTTGTAGAGTGTGTTAGGTCCCAAGAGAAGAGTTTTCTCTTCGTTGGTTGGGATGGGGTTGGCAGCAGGTGACCTGTGATGTGGTCCTGATGGGTTGAATGGGCAGTGCTTGTTTGTACTGTGGACTAAGAGTGAGGACCAAAGGAGTCTGGATGTTGCTTGAAAACTGGGGGTGTTTAACTCACTGTGGGAAAGAGTCTGTCTGGTACAGATGGGGTTGCCTATAGATTCTCAGACTCAGGCCACTGTCCACAGAGTAGTCTCTGGTAGGTCCCAATGACTGTACCCCAACTGAGGTTGGGGTCGGGGAACACCTCTAGACTTGCACATGGAGACCTGTGGGAATCTGAGTGCCATACTTCACCCCAGGGGATGTGGTAGATACTCTTCTGGCAGGAGGCAAAATAGTGTCTCTGGCTGGCCAATTGCCCTGTCATGGCAGAATGCCTAGGGCCATCTCCTTGGACCTGTGAGAGCCAGAATGTTGTCTCAGAGGTGGTCTCTTGCCCCTGATGAGAGCCATCTTCCTTTCCTGGACCACCCACTAATTTCCCTATGATACTTTTCTTTTCCTGAAAAGCCCTGCATTGCTGGAGGGGGGCGGGGAAAGGACACAAGATTTCAGGGTGCTAAATGCAACAGGAAACACCAGCCCAGGACAACCTGTCTTTCGTTCTTGTTTGAAAGGACTTTTAAGAGTTGCCTTTTAAAAATATGTGCTAAATCAGTGCCAGTTTTTATGTTTGGGGGAAGAAAGTCACCCTTCAGTTGTCTATATGACAGGTTTTGCCCCTGCTGGCCCCTAAGCACTCCCCCCCACCAACACACACAGGTTAGAGAAGAGACCAGCAGGTGACTGCGTCACTTCTGTCTTTGAACTGTGGGGGTGATATACAGATGTGCAAGTCATTGGTTCTGGTGGCAGGTGTATTTGCTGGAAGGCAAGACTATGCTTGTGACACGGACAGAGGGGAGACATCTCATAGTCTCCTAAAAGTGCCATTTGTCATCTAGCTCTGAAATGGGGGGGAGGTTGTTTTACAGGCTGGTTCCCTGTAGTAAAACAGCACAGAAAACTTAACCAGTCCCAAGATGCGTGTGGCACAGTGAGAGGGCTGGGGTTAAAGACAAATACAGTTATGTTGCAGCATTCCTTAAAAAAAATAATTGAGGTTGAGGAGGTTCTCACTGAGGTATGTTGCCTTTATTGATATTATTGGCAGTTCTGGACATAAGCTTCTAATATTTGAAACTTCCAAGGAAATAGTGTCAAGGGAAGAGGAGCTAAAAGCAACTGTTGTCTTAGCCCCTCGGATAGGGGCTCTCATTAGTACAGGATCAGGGCCACTTGAGAAAGAGCTAAGATGATTTTTCTCATTTCCTTTATTGGATTTTCTACTGACTTGGGGAAAAGATTGCAAACACACACACACCCAAATGAATATGCTCTCATGTGCACACACATGCTCATACATACACATATCTACACTCTCATGCATGTTCATATGCATATGTGCATATACTTACATACATGCACATGCATATATACACACTCATGCATATTTATATACATGTACAATACACTTACATGCACAGACATACGTGAACACAATACTCTTACATACATGTACACATATGCACGCACATGTGTACACATGCAGACACATGTATGCAGGCAGATACACATTCAGATATACACATTCAATTGCACACACATCCACATGAATACATACTTGCTTGCATTCACACACACCTGCCTATATGCACACATATACACATGTATACGCATACAGACACAAACACAGTTAAGGCAGCTGTGTTTGAGTGGAATCTGGAGCCTGCCATACAGGAAGACTACAGTGATGCCATTTTTTGACCTCCAGCCTCAGTTTCCCCACCTGTAGAACTTGTAGTTATTAACCATTGACTAGTGGCCTTTTCTCGTCAGCTGTGGGAATGTAGGTTCCCCATTCCTGCCCTGCTCATTGTAGTGCTTAGTACTTTTGCTTTTGACTGACTGAGCCCCTTGCTGTCTGCTTGAAAGCTGTTCCACAAAAGCACCCACATCTGTAGGAAACAAAGCACCTCTACAGTTACTTTTGTTTTCTTTCCTTTTTTAACTACAAATGCAAATGAAAGTGTTTTAGGCCCAGGATAAAAGCCAGCCCCAAGCCATGCCCTCAAAGGAATGTGTCTTCTATTGGGCAATGATACCAGCAAAAGTGAGCTTCGTTTTCATAGCTATTCCTTTTTCACCTAAGTTTGGGTGATTGTGTGTGTGTGTGTGTGTGTGTGTGTGTGTGAACTTTGCACCCAAGACTCTGTGGTTGTGCTAGGAGTCCTGGAGCTGTCTAATGAATGTGGCTTCTTAGATGCAGTTATTAGCTTACTCTGTAAAATGAATTTTCAAAACATATATAGTTACTTTTTCATTTTGAATCTGTGACTATGCTTTCCTGAAAGTCTTTGGAGGCTCTGGTCCTAGCTCTCTGGGGAGTCCTGTGAATAACATCTGCCCTCATAACCAGGTCCAGTTCTGGTGCCCATTCTTTCCTGTGACTGTCAGGTGGCTGCCACTTGTAGCTCTCTTTAAAGGGGCTTTATTGTCTGGTTTTCAACTTGGGCAAGATTCCCTTGCCTGTAGATCACTGACCCAATTGGATGTACAATTGAAACATCCCCTTCCCAGACCTGTTATGCAAGTGGGAGAAGTAGGTGGTACTTAGGGGCAGGGTCTGCATCGGCATAGGAGTTTTATTAGAATTATCTCTGCTTGGGGCTGAGGTCTTGGAGCTTGTATAATATATCACTGGTATAAACTTATCACCTCCCACAGTGGGAGGTTCAAGCTAAAACTGTCCCACAGTCAGCCTCTTTGCACAATCATGTACCAGAGATGGGATTTCCATCACACTTTGTTTTTCCAATCTAACATCTGTAGTCTAGGTTGGCTACCTTCAGGACCATTAGAAAGGGAGCCACCAGATGCCCTTTGCAGAACCATGGAGGACAACTTAAAGACTGGTTTGCCATGGGGGAAGAAGAGTTGGCTTGTGGTTTCTCTCCTCTAGCTACAGTTTTGGGGGACAGGACAGAAGTTCACACTTCCTGACTTTCTGGGCCCATCTGAAGCTGAGGTTGATGCCATAGGAATGGAGGTGACTGGTTTAGGACTGGGGTCTTCAGGTGGTGGTGGGGCCCACTGAGAGAATCCCTAGGGGTCCTGCCCTGTTCTAGACAGACATTGAACTCCTTCCTTAATGAGGTAAAAGCAGATCATCAAACTAACTTTTCCCAAAATGGACAGCATTCATCATGGGTTTATCATGGGTTCTGGGTGTGGTTCGTGATCCACAGTCTTGTCAAGTACCTGCCCTGCCTTCAATACTCTGGGGACAGTCTAGATGACAAGATAAGGACTGGCCTTGGCGAAGGTGCTGGAAATCCAGATAGTTGGTTGTAGTCCAGTGTGAAGCACAGGTATAAGTAAACTCAGTGAGACCCTTTACCTGTCCTATGCCATCCACCAGGCTGAGCATCCTTACCCAACATAGAAACCACCTTCCTCCCGGAGTCCTCCAAGCCCAACCCTTACCCTTCTCTCCTCCAGTCGGTCTCAGCTTTGTGGATTCTGCTCATTCTACCTCGGGTCCACACTACCTCTGTTCCCTGACTTGCAGTGTCCAGTACAGTGCATCCCATGGAGCAGGCAACTCACAAAGGTCTGAAAAGCTGAAGCAGGACCAATGGGTCAGACAGGTTGGTGCCTGGGAAATCATAGCACTTACACACACACACTCTCTCTTCTTCTCCCCTCCCTCTCTTTTCACCCATGAGCTTGTGGGAACACCATCCTGCTTGACAGATTAGGAAACTGAGGCAGATAAGGCAGTGCACACCAAGGTAGAGTGCATGGAAGACCATATGCAAATTGGGTCTCCTTACTGCAGGGTCTAGCTGGAAGTCATCCAGTTCATGGTGGGCCTGTGTGCCTGGCTTTTCATTTGGGGAACCTGCCCAGCCAGATCCGGGTGATGGGTAGCCCTGAGGGCAAAACAGTTCTGGGCTCTTTATATGCAGGCTGGTAGCTACCATGGCTGAGGACACAGGAAGTGCCTGTCGACAGCTCTGCCTTCCTAGGTCCTCCCTAGTCCTGGCCGTGGTCTCTTTTCATTCAAGTCTAGGCTCTTTAGCAAGCTTCCTCCCTACAGGTGCCATGGGGAAAGCAGGGTAGCAGGGGTGTTGGTTTGGAGTAGCAACCCAGACACTTCTCCCTAGACACTCAGGGCTCTGAAAAGAGGAAGAGATGAGAGACAAGGACTTCTAGGCACTATTTACATTCACTTGCTCTGTCCTGGCTCCCCTTACCCAGGAAGCCCAGAGAGGGAGTGGGAGGTGGATCAGGTCAGGGAGGGTTGTCCTAGTAGTGGGTTTCCACGTACTTACCACGGGCCCCTCTATCCACCCATGCCTATGCACTTGTATCCTCACTTACACTGTAACCACACAGTCACTCAACCATTCTACCACCCACAAGTATTTTTAAATCTTTGGTGGGCTTGCCATTCATTGCCTCACCCAACACTGCCATCCACTGCTCAAATGCCACTATTATCCATCCCCACCCGCCCATCATTTGTTCTCCATTAGCCAGTCTTCGTCCAGTCTTATTCCATCACCCAACATTGCACCGCTCAGCCCTGCAAACCCCCGCCATTCAGCTTCTCCTACTGATGCACACTGTGGTCCTGGCACCTTTCATTCAGCATCCGATACCATGCTACTCACTCTCCCTACCTAACATGCCATCGTGAGTTTCTACCCAATTCGGTCATTCATTCCCCTGGCCCGCCACTGTACTGCTCAGTTCTGCATGTGCCTGCCCTTCATTTCCCATCAGCCACTGCTTCATTCACCGCTGCACGGGCACCTCTCACTGTCACACCCGCCCTCATATCACCCATTCTTCCATGAAAGTTCCCCGTCTGACACGGGTGTCACTTTGTTCTACATAACCTGCCATCAATTGCTGTCTTCGTGTGCTTCAGCTTGCTGCACGCCTGCCACTCCCTCTCCCATCAACCAGCGCCCCATCCAGTTTTCCACACACATGCAATTCTTTCACCCGTCTACCGTTCTGTCACTCGGATGTCCCTTCCTCTGTCATTCACGCTTGCACCTGACACTGTAGCTGTCACAGTTACTGGATGCCTATTACCCATTTTCCTAAATTGCCACCTGTCATGTGATCCTCCACAGAGCTAGCTTTCATCCCTCTCCCATTATAGTATCATGTGGTCCTCCACCCCCATGCCATCCGTTTCCCCATTCACTGTTACGTCCCTTAGTGCTCCATGCACCTGCCAGCCACTTCTTTATCTCCATCCACTGTTCACTCACCTTCCTCCCTACCACTATCTCAGCCACTTTCTCCTTGCCTATTGGTTTCATATAGTCCTCCCCCTCCCATTATTCAAGCATCCAGCTGCCACCTCATCATTCCGTTCTTCATGCCCCGTCACTAGCCTCCAGCCTGTCTTTGTATAACTGAGTTTTCCACATCCCTGGCCCTTCGTTTCCCTTGATGTCCTACGGTTTCCCTCTGACGTCATGACTGTCTCATCCAGGCAGCTTCCATCCTCCCAGTTCCCCTCTGACGTCATCACTCTCCCATCCAGGCAGCTTCCATCCCCGGACTCTCACTGAAACTCAGTTCTCCACACCTGTCACCCACTTCCTTGCCACCATTCTTTTAGTCACTCATACGCTGACCAACCACCCCCCCATCATGTACTGTGTCCTTGATCTTCAGATACCTGTCACTCAAGCCCTACAGGCTGTTGTAACTCTCAGTTCGCCAACTCCCTCTTCTTTATTTTTTCCATCCACTTCTGGATCCTCAGCCTCCCATGCCCTTGTCATTCATTTTCCATGGGTCACAAATTCCCTCAAACCCCCGTGGACGCCCCCTTCACTCCACCATTCCCTCAGCTGATGAAAACTGTTCAGTTCTTGCCCTCCTGTCAGTCGTTTTAACTCTGGCTATTGTGTGGCCCATCTTTCCAGTAGTAGTCAATCATTTTCCATTTGCCAGCGTCCAGGTAGTTCATCTTTCCACCTGTCTGCCCTTCTCCATACACAACTGTACCATCGCGTCCTTCCTAACCATGTCACCTGTTTCGGAGCCACCACAGCACCACTAAGCTTCCAAGCACCCGTTACTCATCCCCCCCCCACGCCATTCTGTCACCCAGACCATCTAGTATTTCCTCTCGCCATCCTTGTGTTCCTTGGTTGTCCAGCTGCCTGCCAGTCATCGCTACCCATCATAACTTCTTTTAGTCATTCACACAGTCCTGTCATTCTTTTGTTGCTGTTGTATCATTCGGTTCCCAGTGCACCTGTTTCTCATTCTTCTATGCGTCATTACATCATTTAATCCCACAGGTACCTGTTGTCTGTTCCCAGATACACCACAATGTCGCTCACTCCTCAATGCACATGCCGCTCATTCCTTTACACACCATGAATAGCTCAGTTCACCTTGCAGCAGCCATTTACTCTTCTGTGTACCAGTATGTCATGCAGTCCTACGTTGCTCAGGTCTCCATGTACTCGCCACTCATTCCCTTAAGAACCGTTACATCATAGCCCTACACACACCTGTCATTCACCCCCTATGTACCACGCCATCACCCGGCGCTCCATGCACTGTCACTCATTTCACCAAAGCCATTACATCACTCAGTTCTCACTGTAGGTATCATCCATTCCCCTATACCATGATATCATTCCTTTCTAAATGTGCCAGTCATTAATTCCCCCATACACCATGCCATCACTGAGTCCTCCACACACCTATCATTAACTATCTTATACATCATGGCATCAGTCAATCCTCCATGTCATTGTCCCTCATTTCCCATGTATCATGACACTCCTGCTCCTGTCATTTATTATCCTGCACAGTATTGCATCTCCATGTACCTGCCATTCCTCCCTCCACACACCTGTTGGTCCTTTCCCTCTGCACCACCGTGTCTCTCAGTTCACGCACCTACCATTCATTCTAAGAACCAATGATGTCACTCTATCTTCCATCCTCCTGTCACTCACTCACCTGTGGGCCATCACATCACTCCACGCCCCTGCCATTCATTCTCTCATGTACTGTTTTGTTACATGGTCCATAATTCATGACCCATCAGCTAGCACATCACTCAGCCACCCGCTCACCCGCCACTCTCTTCTCCACTTGGTGAGGTGTCACAAACTCTTCCATGCCATTGTCATAGCTTCCCCATTACTCCTTGTATCGCCAACCTTCCACTGTTTTCTGGATCCTCCATCTGCCCTTGCCTCCTCTGGTTCCTCTGTGCACCTGTAATTTAGTCCTTCCTCCGCCATTCAGTCTGTCTACACTATCCATTCATCATTATATTCACTGTATCGCGCCACCATGCTTGTACCTGTCATTCACTCTCCTCCCTGACACTATCACATTAATTTCTCCACACACACGTTCTTCATTGCCTCAGTAGGCCCAGTGTCACTCAATTCTTTACACACCCATCATTCTCTCACCCTGATGCCTTGTTTCACTCAGTACTTAAATCTGTGGCTCATTCTGCTCCCTGGCATTGCATGTCAGGATCGCCTGCATGCCCAGCATCTAGCCCCACTGCCAAGTCTTCCCGTACCTGCCGTTCCCTCATCCTTTACCCTGCATCACCCATTTTCTCTCTGTCACCATGTCACTGGGTTGTCAGTTCACCCGCCATTCACTCTGCCAGGGTATCATTCAACACACTGTCCCCTACCCTCATCTCCAACATCTGACATTCTGTCAGTCACCATCCCAATCTCCTTCATTTCCACATCTGCCATTGTGCTTGTGAATGTGTTCATTCTCCTATCTTCCTCCATGAATCTATCACTAATTCTCCTGTCTGGTGTTCTTCTCTTTCCCCCACAATCCTGTCCTTTCTCTTCTATCTTCATCCACCGTCTACTGTTGTTTCTCATTCCTCACATCCACCGTCTACTGTTGTTTCTCATCCCTCACGTGCACCCACCATTGGGTCACAAGTCCTTCTTGCAGCTTGCATTCATTCCCCTGTCTGCCTTTGTATCCTTAGGCTCCTCAAATGCCTGCCATGCATTCCCTGATTCTCCCTTGTATTCAGGTCTACTTTACACCCATCATCCATTTTCTCTTCTACCACCAGGTCACTAAGTTCTCCTGTGAAATTCCTTCGCACCCTTGTCATCATATCATGCTTTCAGACACCTGTCACTCATCTGACCATCGCTTCTGCATCAATAGACCTCCATGTGTTCCTTCATCCATCACCATTCTGTCAGTCTGTCCACCATTCACTTCTGCATTCAGCCAGCCCATGATGCGCCCAGGCAATCTCTCTCAGAAACTCAGGTGGTGTTTGGGTCACTCACTTGTAGTGGATTCTGAGTGGGTGTGATGGTTGCTGATGCAGGACGGGGAAGGCTAAGCAGAGCCTGGGGTCCTAGCATAAAGGGGCAATGGAGCTTAAAGGCTGGTTTAAGGAGGCATTTATATTGGGAGGCCCTGGAGGTAAGCTTTTTTTTTTTTCTGACAGCACCTGGGTGATGAGGAATTCTAGCTGCTGAGAAGGTTAGTGGTATTTGTAGGGCTGACATCCAGGGGAGACTAAACACAAAAGTAGATGCTAGCATGTAAACAAGACAACTATCATCACTGGGAAGGAAAAGTGGTAAGTGATGTAGAGAAGGCCTACAGAATATACAAAAGCAGTCTCACCTCCTCACACTCACCCTCTTGGTACTGTTCATGTGTGCTGCTAGACTCATCCAGCAATTGTGCATAGCTGCTTCTAGCAGAGAACCCAAGAAACAGTGAATTAAGAGAGCAGTTGAGAGCTTTCTAGACTAGGAAGCCTGGGAAGCTCACATCTCTCAGCTTGGCTATCTTAGCTCACAGGCTCTGACTGACTTATGTGTTTTATTTGGTTCTTACACTGTTTGAAAATATGAAGCATTAGCTGACAACACTTATTGATCTATTATAGTAGGCTACCTTGACATTTGCTCTTCTACATATAAACACTTGTTTTATTTTATTTAGCTCCTCCCCCAGCTTCATGTGCTGGCAGTCAGTAGGCTTTTTCCTTTCCCTTAAAATACTAAAGGCTATATGTTGTCCTTTGTTTTCCACTTTGGCTCCATCCTATGGCCAATCATTTGTAAAAATTTGCAAGTGAGCCTTTTTTTAATCAATTATCTTCAAATGATTTTTAAATGAGCTTTTTCTTGTCATCGTCAATTATCTAGAAACAATTTGAGTATTTTTTTTTTAATTCAAGAGTTAAGTGTGTGAGTTTTAAAGCCATACAGCTTGCATGCACATGAAAGCTTGTTGGCAGAGAGATTAGAATCATGCACTTTGGAGCTGATTATCATTGATTGTCATTTGTTGAGCAACCTTGGGTCTGTGATCTGACCTCTCTGTGCTTTTCCCTTTGCCATCTATAAAATGCAGAGAATAATAATTACAAAAATGGCTGGCGAGGTGTTTGGGACAGTTAGATTTTTTTATTGCATTCTAAACATTAAGACAGCTGACATGTACTGGGTGACAGGGTCTATAAGCGCACTTCAAAACATTCAGTTTCTCTATTTAAAATTTTTTTGGGGGTTTTGATTTGTTGCTAAAGGATCTATCTTTTGCTGAGTTCCACAGCTATTTGAAAAGGACATTTATTTCTCTGTTGTATGTCAAGTTCTATACAATTCTAGTCATTCAAACTCACGTCTATTTTCTTTCTCAAGGGTTGGAAAATAGTGATTGCTGGTTTAGTGAGCCTTGCATACACCAAGTCTAGCACACAGTCCTCAGACTGTCATCGTGTTGTTGACTTGTATGCCTGGCTGGCACAAGTGCTCTGTCCAGCTCACCACCATGCCCGCACTACCACACTCAGGTCCTATCACTGACACACCCAGTCACTTAGTTTCCCGGGTTCCTCAGTGTGTGTTCCTTGCTTTATACTGATTATTGCTGTTAAAAGTCTGCTTGGCTGCTGAGGATGATCCACTGGAGTCTTATTCGGTGCTTTGCTACTGAGGTTTATCATTGTCTCTTTTGAAGCTATATGGTTAGATGCATACAGGTTCATGTTGTTATTTCTTTTCTTGGAAGAGATAACAGGCTTCTTTATTGTGTGATACTTTCTGTCAGAACCTCCCTTTTTGTCCCAGTGATTTGGAGCCGGCTTTCTTTCATTAGCACTTGTTATATATAAATGTTAATGTTTTTAGCTTATTTTTACACTTTTTCTTCTAGGAAGATTTTGACATGACTTGTAACAAAAGATACAAATATAGGTGAAAAGCCAGTGTGAAAAATCTGGGGATCCATGCACGCTCAACTCTGTAGGAATGTGATAGAAGTTCATGTTTTCTTGGCTAGAAGGCACAAAAAAGAAGCAAATGCTCTAAGCGCCATCACCGAGAACCAGTGTCACTGAGCTGCGCAGGCAGGTAGTCTTGTGGGAACACAGATGAGGACCACACTGAGCCCTGGCGATGCAGAGGCTGCTGTGGCCTTGGAGTGCCTGGGTGAGTGATGGTGATACTCTGTCTTCAGGGCCCGCTTCCCAGGATTATTCTGGGTTTAAGCACCTTTGATTTTTCTACTTCATCATCCCTGACATGTTCCCATTTGTTCCCGTGTCCTAGGCCGGAAGGATGGGGAGAAGTCAGAAGGGTTATCCTAGTTGAGAAGTCCCACCCAACCATTGTTTTCTCTATCCCATAGGCTAGAAGTACGCCACATGGTTACATCTGCCTTCTCTTTGGGCTTTAGACTTTCGTGTGAAATGAGTCTGGATGCAGGTTTGGCTATTAGTGATCACGGCTGATGATGGAGCCCTAGGGCCTGCTCCCAAAGACAGAAGCCACCTGCTGCTGTTTTGATATCTCAGAATATACTCAGAGACCCCCATAAAAGTGAGAATAGATGATGGAACCAAGCCAGGTGCTGGCTGGGGAGCACCCCTTAGAGTGGAGGGGAGGAGGGTGATCAGGAGGAAGCTCGTGGCAGAGAGTACCTGAGAGTAGAAGGGAGGAGGTGAGGGGTGGGCGAATCTTTCTCTGCCTGATTTCTTATCCTCCCATTCTCCCAAGATATTAATATTATCTGTCCTGAGCCCAGCAGTATTTCCTATAAAGCAGGATATTAAAGCACCCTTTTTCCCCAATGCTTTCTCCTTCCTACAGGTGGCATTGTCAGCAGCACTACAATCTTGCCCTCCCCATACATCAGAAGGAAGCTGCCGTGCTCCCTTTGGTCTCTGCTATTCCTGGAGGAAGTCCTCCCTTCTCACACACTCAGGAGTCCCAGTCATTGGAAAAGACTTTTTTTTTTTCCATCTCCGGGTTTTGCTTTGCAGCTCAGCCTAGATCCATTCTGGGCATATGCAAGGCCCCTGTCTGATTTTTGGCTTCCTTTGGGGATGATCTAAGCCTTCCTTTGTTTAAAGGGCTGGTGTGGGAGGAGGGCCAGAGGATTATACAACACTGCACTCTGACAGTGTTCCACACCTGGCCCCCTCCTAGCTGCATGCATCCGTGCTGGCTCAAGGTTCATGTTGATATATGTCAAGTCACTTCCCCACTTGAGAGCCATCAATGTCTCCTTATGACTCACATGAATGCTTACCATGACCTTTGAAGTCCAACTTCTTGCCCTGACATGTAGCCCTGACTGTCACTCTACCCCTCCCCCATGCAGACTGAGTCACAGGATATGGTGGACACCTCACCACTCAACTACCCTCCCCCTGTATATCCTTCTTTGGTTGTTAGACATCTCTTTTTTGTGTCTCTGAAGCTCCAGGGCTCCCGCCAGCTAAGGACCTGTCAGCCTGTGTTGTATCAGCTTTTCCCAAGCCAGACTTTGTCCCCTGCCCCCAGAGCTTCTGGCCAGAGACTGTGTTATTACCTGCCAGCGGCTGGGTTGCCCACCCACCAATGTCTAGCACTAAGTGGGCCCTCAGAGAATGTTTGTTGAATGAACATGTGCATATAAATGGGACAGCTTTCATGAGAGCTATATTTAGCTCTTCTAGAATATTCTCTGGGTCTTTCAGAAAAGAAAATCCTTGAAAAACAGCAGGTGCTTGCAAGAAGCAGTGGGTGGCCTAGCAGGAGCAGGAGACTATCTGTTTCCCAGGAGGCCCAGGTTCATCCTGGGCCCTTCTGGCTCTCAGTGTGGCCCAAGGTATCAGCTTACTTTATTCAGTTTTTTTTTTTGAGTCTTGGAACTTTCAGATGGGGGAACTCTAGGAAAGGACCCCTTTCCCTCCATAGGGCTCCTCGTTATGAACTCTTTGCACAGTGCTGTCTAATTGTCTTGTTGTTAGCTGTCCATCTGCCAATTCCATCCCAGGGTCAGTGCACTGACTTCTCTACCAAGTAGGAGGAATCTAGAGGGGTAGGGCAGCACTCTAGGTTGCTGGGGACCTCGTCACTATGAAGGGTTGACTCTGCAGAATCTCTGGAGAGACTGACCGTAACAAGCTTTTAGGGTTCTGGTTCTGAGATATATATGATGTGGGATTCTCCTCTGTATGCTATGAATATGTTTTATTACCATTGCTTAATAAAGAAGTTGCTTTGGCCTATGACAGGACAGAATAAAGCCAAGTGGGAAATCTGAACAGATTCTATATATATATATATATATATATATATATATATATATATATATATAT
>JABTXL010005752.1:29037057-29048743 GCA_025134845.1 Neodon shergylaensis | reverse complement strand
TATATATATATATATATATATATATATATATATATATATATATATATATAGAGAGAGAGAGAGAGAGAGAGAGAGAGAGAGAGAGAGAGAGAGAGAAGGTAGAGTCAGAGAGACACCATGTAGCTGCTGAAGGATACAGACACCAGAACCTTACCAGTAAGCCACAGCCTCATGGCCACACACAGATTAATAGAAATGAGTTCATTTAAGATGTAAGAGTTAGTGAATAAGAAGGCTGAGCTAATAGGCCAAACAGTGTTGTAATTAATATAGTTTTTGTGTGATTATTCAGGCCAGGATGGCCAGTCAACAAAGTGAAGTCTCCATTTACAAAATAGCACCCACCATTGGACATGGGTCCACATATATCCTTAAAAAATCTTTTTTTAAAAAGAGGGCTTCTAGACTCACAAAAACAGGAGCCAAGCACAACTTCTTGGTTGCTGCATTTCTTTTTCAGATAGGCTCTATTTGTGGGCTACAAGCAGAGGCACAGCTCCTTTAAGAAATGGATTTCTGGTTTGTGCTAACAGCATGAATGAGTCTGGCTCTTTCGGGAGGTCCTGCACTTAAATGGGGTTTGTGAGCAGATGTTTAATGACAACATAGACCCACTGCATCCCTGAAGCTGGGGTGGTGAGCATACCTCTGCCATGTTGGATGGGGTGGAGCCAACAGGCAAAGCCACAGATTTAATCCTAGCCATGCCTGCTTAGCATTTAAAAAAAAAAGTGCTCCTGGTAAGAAAATGATTATGGATATGCAATAAAGACAGATTCAAACCAAAATAAACCTCTGAACAGGTCACAGTATGTTTAAAATATGTATATAGGCTTGAAAGATGGGTATAGGCAGTGATAGAAAAAAATATTTTTAAAAATAAAACAAAATCTTTAAAGAGACAGTAAAAGTAGTATAAAAGAGTACAAATAGTCATAGATTAAAGGAGTAAAGATAATAAATATTAAAAAGTAATAGAGAAAAATAAGCCATGTAAAGATGGAAAATATACAAAAAGTCTGGATTGTGTATATTATTGTGTTTTCTTTGAATTTTTTGACTGTGAATGAGCTAAGAACAGAGAGACATTTCATTATATAGGCTACCAAACTAAATTAGCACATATATTTTAAAGGTATCTTGATTTCAAACTTTGAGTCTATGGATATGTTACTTTGGAAAACAGATTCTGCTTTTGTTTCCACAGAAGATGAGAACTTATGGATTCCGTTCAGGCTAATGTGGTTTGATGGAACAAGACCCCCGAAAAGGTTTCCTTGAACCCTAAAAATACTTTGCCAAATAAACAGCAGGAAGCAGTTTAGAGAAAACAATGCCCAAATTCAAAAAATGATTGTGTATAAATGTTTGTTTTTCATTTAGAGGGTGTTGATTATATATAGTTACTTGGCACAGTTAATTTCTTAAGAAAAATAAGGGGGATATGATATTGTGATGAATACTTTACATTAGTATGGATCATGGTCTATTGCTACAAATTTAAGGTCAATTTTATTATATGTATATTTCTACTCTTGTTTAAGGTATTATGTTTATTCAGTTGATTTAAAAAGTAATGTATAATTATAAATCACAGATTAATAGATAGTTATTTATAATAGTCAAATTTATAGTCATGTTAGTTAGGTTTTCTAGATATACAGAGATTTTCTGTTAGATAGATAATCTTCGACACTTCAAAGCCCTTCAGAATATGGCATTTAGAAGGTTTTAAGAGTTTAGACTTTTATTGACAGTGAGACATGTTACCAGTTACTTCAGTGAAGTTGATGGACATTGAAAATTCTTTATGGAATTGGCATTTAAGGCTAGCCATTTGGGCAAGAAATTTCACTTTTCTGACTGCTTGATGGTATGCTGTATGACCTGGACATGCAGGACCCACAGAAAAGTGACTGATGAACTTTCCAAAAGATGGAATGATTCTTTAGGGCTCCTGCTTTATGGAAGAGTCTGCCAGACGTTCTGCAAGACACAGAAGAATGTGATTGATAAATTGCCAATACAGACGAAACACTCTTTCAAATTTTCTGCTTCATGGAAAAGTTTGCTAGATACTATGGGCCTGTAGGCTGAAGATGGATGCCCAAATATTACGGAACAACTTTGGGTGACTGTCCAGGCAGTGAGATTTCTCTGTCAATTCTAGAGTTTTGGAAGTTGCTTACAATGCACTTCCAGTTTACTTAGATAATATATCCTTCCGGAGTCTTTGATGGAGTTGAAGACAGATAGTTATAGTTTTCCTTAGTTATGATAAAAGATAAAATAGATATAAATATTTTAACTGTAATTGTTGCTTGATACCTGTTTTGTTATATGTGATTTTACTATGTTAAAGTTAAAACCTTCTTTATTTAGACAGAATAGGGAAGATGATGTGTGATTCCCCTCTTATGCTGTGAATATGTTTTATTACCATTGGTTAATAAAGAAGCTGTTTTGGCCTATGGCAGGGCAGAATAAAGCCAGGTGGAAAATCTGAACACACACACACACATATATGAACACACACACACACACACACACACACACACATATATATATATATATGTATATATATATATATATATGAGAGAGAGACGGAGAGAGAGACAGAGAGACAGAGAAATGCCATGTAGCTGCTGAAGGAGACAGATGTTGGAACCTTACCAGTAAGCCACAGCCTCATGGAGGTATACAGATTGATATACATGGGTTCATTTAAGATCTAAGTGTTAGTGAATAAGAAGCCTGAGCTAATAGGCCAAACAGTGTTGTAATTAATATAGCTTTTGTGTGATTATTTGGGTCAGGGTACTTAGCTCCCAAACAAACCTTCAGGACCATGAGGATATCTGAAGGGCCAGGTCCAAACTTATGCCAGGTACAGATTACCTGTGACATCTTCCCCTTTCCTTTCCCCCTCCTGTGCCCACCCAGGGTTTCCAGCTGTAAAGTGAGTAGAAATGGCTGCTTCCCAGAGGATCTGGGAGATCTGATGAGACAATGTGGATGAGGCACTTGGCTGGTCTCTGGGTCAGAGATGGATACGTTTTCATTCCTCCCTTCTTCCAGCCTCAGGACTGTCCCTTACGGCCCTTCCAAGGTGTAGTGCAGAATTCGCAGGAGTGGCTGTCTTCTAGGATAGGGAAGTGGAAAAGGGCAGGAGACCAGACAGGGTGCTATAGTGATAGGGTCTGGCAGAGGCTCTTGACCACAGCTAGGATGCCTTTCCTTTCTGTCACCCTCAGGACTTAGACATTGCAACTTCAGGCCCCTGCCTCCCACCACTGCGGTCCAATGTTGAGCCTGAGTCGTTCTTGGCTGGTCTAGGCAGAGGCGCTGCCAGCAGGAAGGGAAGCTGCCAGTTCCTGCTAGTATCAGGCACCGCTCCAAGGTCCCTGTAGTTGTGGGACCAGGTGGCTCAAAGGAAGAGACCAGTGGAGTAGGGTCTGTGCCTGGGAGTGTCTGGTGTTAGCAAATGGTAACATTCACTTTTTCCGTACAGCTGTGACATCATAGGATGGTTATGAGAAAGGCCAAGAAATGGGCATGGGAGATGCACACGCTCCCAAGAAGCAAGGTAAGGACATGGCGGGGCTTAGTTCAAGCTGTAGTAACAAGCTTATAAATAACAGAAGTTTATGACCCACAGTTTTGGAGGTTGGAAGGCTAAGGCCAAGAACGGAAGGTCCTCTTCCAAGATAGAAACAAAGACAGTTGACATCTCACCTCCCAAAGGCACTATAAACACGAGCAAGGCTGCCCTCTGTGTCTATCAGGTGATGTTGGGAACCTGTATGAGTGGACAGTTACATTTTCAAACCCAAGTGCCTAGGAAGACTTGCTGGCCAGGACCTCTTCCCCCCTCCCCTTCCAGTCTGAACAGGCAAGACTTAGCTAATGATGAGTGGGTTGAACCTGGGTTTGGTTAATCACAGCATCTGGATACCCTAGAGCTGAGGAGGATGAAGATGCAGCAAGGAGGATGAAGATGCAGCAAGGAGGATCCAGATGCCATGGAGTCCGAGTCCCTCGCCAGTGTCGTGCCCATACAATGCAGGGGACTCCCCAATCACCGGGCTCACCAAGCTTAGTTCCACTCCTGCTCCTTTCCCTGGAGAGTCAGTGGAGCCTGAGACCCCCTAGGCCCCTCTGCTCATGTAGAAGCTGGGGGCCGTGGGACTCTTACATCGAGTGTCCAGAGCCTGGGCCACCTCTGTCCCACACTCCCCTGTCTTCCTTCCTTAGAGACAGTCCTCAGCCCCAGGGTGTTGCCATGGGGATTGTGAGCTGGAGTCTATTTTGAGATCATGTTAGAGTGTGATTTTTTAGTTCTGTCTGGGCTGCCTGTTAGTTTCACTCTTTGTCCAATGACTAGCTAGAGAGTTTGGAATGGTTTTTGCTCCAGAGATATACTATTCCTTGATGTGGAGGACAGGCAGGCGGTTAGCATCCAGTCTGCTCAGTATGCACCCGCTAGTGGTCCATAAGCATCCCCATGACCAGGTAATGGTGGGGCAGGGGATGCCTTCCTGCAGGAGGTGTCCTCAGCCAGGATTCAGTACTCCTAGATGCTCACTCAGCTGACCACTGCTGCTGGCTCCTTCTGTTTACAGATGGCAAGAGAGCAGTGGATGCCCCAGAAGAGAGGGGGAAGGGCCCTTTAGAGCAGAGAGAGAGAGGGGGAGAAGAGAGAGGGGAGAGAGAGAGAGAGAGAGAGAGAGAGAGAGAGAGAGAGAGAGAGAGAGAGAGAGAGAGGAGAAGAGAGAAGCATAACAAAGGCCAGAAGTGGAGGTGCTGGTGACATCTCAGAGGAGGAGTTAGTTCAGGGAGGTGAGGGCTGGCAGGTGGGCATTGTCAGGCTCCAAATGCAGACTCTTGCCATCTCCTATTTGACTTTATTATCTGCTTGGCTTAGTCCTAGGCTCTAGGTGATGCTAATTCACCATCTTGACCTCCTTTGCTGTGCTCATGAAAAATCTGGCATAGAGGAGTCTGGGGAACTGAGCCTGAAGCAGAGCTCTGATCCTAGCTTTATCTGCCTGCCTTCTTTCCTCCTGTTTCTGTAGACAGGGAAACTGAGGCTCCAAGGCCCCCAGGGACTTTTTCAAGATCCAATGCCTTCTGCTCCTCTAAAGGGAGTGACATCCTCCAGTACTCTGTTCCCTGGACCGGCTTAGAGTCACAGAATCTTATGCTTCATCTGTCCCCCAGCCCAGCTCAGGGCCTGAGAAATCTGCCGAGTCAGGTTTGAATTGGGGAGAGCCAGCCAGCCTTGTGTCTGGGCGGTGAGAGGCTATTTTGGGAGAGAGTCATGGAAGGAGTGCTTTGTTTTGTTTGCTCCTCGTGACTACCAGAGGTGGTGGAGCCCTGCATGCCTGTCCTGGACACCTAGTGAGTTCCAAGCCAAGAACTGAACAGGGAAAGCAATGACCTGTTATACTGCCTGACAGCCACAGGTCACATGAGTCTAACACCCAACCGTTACCACCGTCAGCTTGCCCACCAGCAGGAAACTCAAGATTCTGACATGTTAGTTAATTCCCAGTTCTCCTATCACCTACCTGTCTATTTCCAGCAAACTTTTGTCCCACCCATTTTCTCCCTCCCATCCACTTGGCCTATTTGAACTATTTAGCTAACCATTTATCTATCCATATATCTGTCCATCCACTTCCCATTCATATTCCATATACCTATCTACCCATCTGTCTGTTTTTAACCTTCCATTATCTATCCATTAATCCATCTTCCATCAAATTCCATGCACAAATCCATTCATTTTTTCATCATCCACTACTAATTCTATTTGTTCATCCATTATCCATCTATCCATTCTCCATCTTGATCCCATGCATCTATGCATCGTCCATCCATATACCATGCGTCCATCCTTCCATTCTTCCATCCATCATTCATCTTTCTATTCATTATCCATCCATCCATTATATACTCATCCATCTGTCCACTATTCATTCATCTATTCTCCATATATCCCTCATCTATCAATACACCCACTCATCCTTTTGTCTTTCTATTCCATACATTTATCTGTCCATCCATTGTTCATCCATCCATGTATCCATTCATCTATTCTTCTTCTACTCACTCTCCATCTTCCATCAAACTTTCAACTATCCATCGATCCCCCTATCCATTTTTATCTCCACCCATGTTCCATGCATCAACCATGTATCATCTACTCACCTTCTACCAATCGCCTCTTCACCCATTTCTCCATCCACTGGCCCACCCATCCATTTCCAAGCAACCATCCTTTCATCCATCATCTATCTACTCTTTTTGTCTTCAATACTATAATCTGTGTTTTCTGTGGTACTGAGCCCTACAATAGATGGTAAGCAAGTTACACTGATAATCTTCTTTCCCTACTAGAGACCACCACTGACAATGAATTTAGCACTTACAGTCAATTGTGTGAAAAATATTCAAGCAACGATTCCCTAGTTGCTCGAAAAGATTTCAGCATGGTGCTGTGACAATAGATGAGGTTTTGGGGGGTGGGAATCAAAGAGACACCTGAACAAAAGACTCTTGGAAAAGACCAAGTTTTAACTTGAAGGCCACAGAGAAATCATTCTATCCTCTTCCGTTACTAGCTGAGGGAAAAGCTTTGGGGCATGAGCTGAGCGGGGATGGGTTCTGTGGTCTTTGAGGGACTATCCAGAAAGCCAGGCATCTGAGGTGTACTGAGGGATATGGGTCAGGAAAGTTGATGAAAAAGGGTGGATAGACAATGCCAGGTCAAGGGATAGGAGAGTGTCTGCCTGTCCGTCTGTTGGACACATCTGTCTATTGGACACAGTTGATGGCCCAGCCTCCTGTCAGGATCTGGATGTAACATGCGGTCAGAAGTTCTGTTCCTTGACCACTGCCGAGAGTGAAGCTCAGTGCTATGGGCCCTGGGCACCAAGGGTCTGCTGGCTTGTGCTGCTTGTGTAAATATTAGAAATACTCCCATCCTTCTCTGCTGTATATGCAGAAAATCTGAGTCAATCTCAGCTACCCTGAGCTCACTCCTAACCTTCTGGTGGCTTCATTTTCCTCAGTGACAGCATATATACTTCCCCCAGGGTAGGAAACTAGAAGTCTGTTCCATGGGAATTAATTGTTTGGGGGCCACTGGTTAGGCACATCTAGGCCTCTATCTAGTGTATCATGGGACCTCTATGCCATCTCTGGGCCTCCCCCTTCCATGGATGATAGGAGAGGAGAAAACTTGAAGCTTCAGTTTTTCCCTTTCTGCTCTGAGGTTCTAGCACTTGGGCATTAGGTGAGTTCTTATGCAACATGGAGCAAGAGGCAAATTCATGCCCAGCATGGAGCAGACAGGTATCAGACAGCCAGGAGTCTGTTACCTGAGAGAGGAGCTGACTGGCATGGTGGGAGGGTATAAACTCAACAAAGGCCTCTGTGTGCTGTAGAAGATGGATCTTCCTTGAGCTGATAATGCTGCCTTGTGTGTGCAGAGTGCTTTGGAGGTTTTGAAAGTATGTTTTCATAAGTCTTCTGATGTATGTCTTGAGAGTTGATTAAATTGTTTGGGGGCTTGATTAAATAAGAGTTGATTAAATAAGAGTTTGTATATAGGGGGTAAGTCATGACTAGGCCAGGCCCTGGGATGAGGGAGGAAAACTCAGCCTTTCTTAGACTCAAAGCATATACAACACAAGGAAATAACACATTTCCTGTTCGATTTTCATTATGGTAAGTGAAATAGACGCAAAATATGTTCATGATATTTATCATTCCCAGTTGTATATTTAAGATATAATACATTTTAAGAGAGTAACCTCCACCCCCTTGGGAACCACAAGGCTGGTAGTTTTGACTCCACTGATATATCCAGTGTGTTGGACACGGTGTGTGTTCGACATGGTGATAGACATTGGGGCAATTATTTCTGCATCCCGCCACATGGCTATACAATGAGTAGCTGAAGTCTGCTTTTATGGAGATGACAGATGGGGATCCTACAGACTTCATGAGATACAGAAGCAAGGCATCTTCACAGTGCACACGTATCTGTGGGCATCATCTCCAGCTCCATCCTGACACATCAAATTCTGATGCTAACTTGAATCTAGAGCAGGAGCCCAGACCAGGTTCTGCCAAGCTTGGCAACATCAGACTGTTTGAGAGCCCCAGATGAGCACTGACATTTGGGTGGCTAGGTTTGGACAGGGCACAGACTTTGCCACATGTAGGGTAGAGCTCCTGGTCACTAGTAGTCGGTAGCATTTGGCAATACCAATGCTTTGTAGATTTAGGACACTCAGAAAGACCTGTAAATCCCATATACCTCCATTTAGAAGATAAGACTAGTTGCCTTTCAGTTACCCCTCAGCTCTCAGTATGAGGCACCCATCCTGGAAAATCATTAAGGCAGGTATTATTAGTAGAATCTCCTATGATGCAGGGATGGGATTTCAGTATGAGGCATCAGCAGGCATAGGGCAGAGCAGGGGAGAGTCTGTTTACACATATGTAGCCCCCCTGTTCTTCCTTAGCCACACAGACAGGCCTAGCTTAGGATGGCTCGATTTTATCATAGATAAAAAGCAATATATGTTTGGCAAAAAAATTCAAATTCTGAATTTTTATCTTCTTCTGTGCGGTTGGTGCTATGCAGGTGGTATTCTGTCCGTAGTCTTGATAGCGGAAGAGACTGCAGCTCCCTCACGACACATCACAACGAAGGGAGAAAAGAACAGTGTGGTGTGCCGAGCTGTGTGTTAGTGTCAGCGGGTATACCCAATGCACCTTTGACTGCCGATATCTTAACTCACACGAGGTTTATTTGGAGGCAACTCCATCATTAGTGAAGGACACCTGCATCACACAGAAAACAAAATCCTGGTGGTGTGATAAGAAGTCAAGGAGAGACCATGGGTTTGGAGACAGGAGACCTTGAATGAAGACTGGGAATGATGCGCTCCAGAAATCAAGCCAAGCAACCCTATGTTCCTGTTTGAATGAAGGCAAAAATACATACTATAGAACTATCGCAAAGCATCCAGTTCAGTGGTATTTAGCTTTTAGCACTGAGCAACAATCACCTCTGTCTAGTTCTATGCATTCTATCACCTAAAGCAACATCTCACCCCCATTATCGGTCACCCCATCCCATTGTCTCCTTACCCCCATAACCATGAATTCACTTTCTATGTGGGGCTGGGTCTCACAAATGGTATCCTGCGATATTTGGTCTTTGGGGTCTGGCCTCTTCACTTAGCAGAGTATTTTGGGGTTTCACCCGTGTAGTGAACATTAGCTTCTTTCTGGTTTATATCAAGATGATAGTTCATTGAACTATGCCACATTTTTGCTTGTGTGATTCTGGTTATGAGGAGGTTGGGGGTTTGCAGCTCTCAACAGGAATGCTACTCAGTACATATATGTATCCTTATTACCTGGATTCCTGCTCTCTGCCTCTTTTGGTTATGTTCCTGGGAGTAGGGTGGCTGGGTTTCATGTCAATTCTGTGTTTTGTTGTCCCTATCTGCTACAATGACAAGTTGCACATTCTCTTGTAGCCTGCTCCAGAAGGGGTTGAGGTGCAATAGAAGTTTCAAGGCTGGCGTGCAGAAAAGGTCTCCAGATAGCAGAATGACGCTGTATTGAATAGACGTACTAGTCTGGCCAACCATGCCCCGAGGAAGACAACAATGGAACCAGGCCTGCTACTAAGCATTGGACCAGAGGAATTGACCACCCCAGAGAAGGGAGAGAATCCAGGTGCTACTTGAGGGAGACTGCTCTGTGATGTAGGCGTCATCCCACCCACTGCTGAATATAGCACACCTCATTCCGGGCCTTGGAGAATAAGGGGAGAGAAATCAACCTTGCTGGTCACTAGGAATTGCCCAGGGTTGAGCCCTCTGTGGCTCCCGTTCAGCATAAGTGCCTGCTAGATCCAAGTCTTCTGCAGGACCCTGGAGAGGGGATGAAAAATTGTAGACACCCAGATCTCCTCAGAGGACAATGGGAAGGGTAGCCTCAATGGAATGGCTGCTGGCTGAGATTGGGATACATGCATATTTATGATTGTGGGACCTTCCTGATACACCAACTCTCTTATTATGTCAAAGTTCTTTTTTTATTTTATAATCTATAGTAACATGTATTTATTTTAGACCCAATTTTGTCTGGTGTTAGGACAGGCATGGCAGCTTTTTTGGCCATTTTGCATGACATGCCTTGTGTCCATTCTTTTATTTAAGTTTGCTCATCTCTTTGAATCTAAAGTGTATCTTTTATAGTCAGCAGCACATCCTTGGATCCTAGCTTTTGTTTTATTTTTGTCTCTCTGCCAACTTCCCACTGTTGATTGGAGTGTGTGGTTAATTTACACTTAATGTACTTACTGATCTGGAAGGTGTTAAATCTGCCATTATACTGCTAGTGTTCCGTGTTCTTTTGTTCCTTCATATCTCCATTACTGGTTTCTTTTGTGATAAGTAGATATTTTCTAGTGTATCATTTCGATTCTTATGCTGTTTTCTTTTATGTTTTGAATTAGTTCCTTAGTAACTGATCTGGAAATAACAATGGGTATCTTTAAAGACAGCTAGTTGGAGTTGATATTATCTTACAAGGTCAGTGGTTTACAAAAGTGTTTTTCTAACATAGATCCATTCCGTCTCCCATTGTTGTTGTACAAGTGAAATATTAAGGTACCTATTTATCTCTGCTTTATAATTAAGTAGCTGCCTTCAGCACTGCTTTGCAATTATTACTTTAAAAGTTAAGTAGTTGCCTTTTATAGAGATGGGAGAAAGATTATGCATAAAAGGATCCGATACTCTTGTCTGTTTACATATGTAGTTACCTTTATTGCTACTCTTTAGTTCTTTTTTATGAATTTGTGTTACTGACTATAGTTCTTTCATTTCAATCAGAAGAATTTAAAAAAATATTCATTGTAGTGCAAATCTGTTAGCAATGTCTACTTTTAGTTTTCTTTTGTTGTTTGTTTATGTGGGAATATATTAATGTCTTTGTTTCTTTTAGAGGGATAGTTTAGTTGGATATAGAATTTTTGATTGACTCTCATTTTCATTCATACCTTTAACTGTGTCAATTCACTGCCTGAAAACATCTTAATTTGCCTGAATTCAGGGTAGTTTAAATGGGTGTAAAATTCTTGGTCATCACTTTCTTTCAGCATTTGGCCATGTCCTCCCATTGCCTTCGGGACTCTGGTTCAGGATGAGAAGTCACTCGTGGACCTTATTGTGGAGTTGTTCTAACAATGAATTGCTCTCCTCTTGTTTGTGTTTAACACTGCACCATCATCTTGCACTTACAGTAGTTTCAGCGTGGCATATCTAGGCATGGATCTCTTGAAGTTCATCCTTTGTTGGCATTTGTCAAGTTTCCTAGATACTCAGATTAGCATTTCCTTTGAGTTTTTAAAGATTATTTCCTTTGAGTTTTTAAAGGTTTTGTTCATTATTTCTTTAGATATTCTTCCTGCCATTTTCACTCTTCTTCTAAACCTCCTATGAAACAAACCCTAAATATTTTAGTGCAGAGCACGGCATGTCCCTGAGGCTCTGGTTCTTTTTTCCACTCTTTTCGGCTTCTTTCCCTAGAAAACATGCTGGGCACCTGCAGATTCCAGTCCTGGTTGCATCCATCCCCCTGCAGATTCCAG
>JABTXL010005752.1:28906403-29033598 GCA_025134845.1 Neodon shergylaensis | reverse complement strand
CAGGGCACCCTTTCCTGGTACCAGGCCCCTGGCACTCACAGAGAACATGATAAACAAAAGGACAAGGCTGGGAGATGGCGGATACTGACTGTCCTCTCTAAGATGGCATTCTAGGCTCAAGTCCAACCGGCCTGCTTCAAATGCCAGTCTTGGCTTCTAGGTGTGACAGCATTGTAGTGAGACTTCAAGATGGCTTCTGATTCGTGCCCATCATCCAAACCCTTGGGAGGCTGGGACAGGAGGATTTCTGTGAATTCAAGGTGAAGCTATGTAGTGAGTTCAAGACTGTACTGGAGAGCGAGACCTTGTCTAGATTTAAAAAAAAAATCAGAAAAATAATGGCTTCTGTTGGAGGTTTATCCTACTTAAAGTTTGCAGAGATTATTGAATTTGTCAATTTGTCTTTTACAAAATGTGGGCCATTGTTTTTCCCATTTTCATTTCATTTCATTTTTTTTTTTTTTTTTTGGTTTTTCGAGACAGGGTTTCTCTGTAGCTTTGGAGCCTGTCCTGGAACTAGCTCTTGTAGACCAGGCTTGCTTCGAACTCACAAAGGTCCACCTGCCTCTGCCTCCCAAGTGCTGGGATTAAAGGCGTGCGCCACCACTGCCTGACCATTTTATCTTTCTTTCTAGAATATCTTTCTGATATCATCTTGTCCCTGAGGCTTTGTATCTTATGGTTTTCAATCTTTTCTTTTTTCACACTGGTTGATTTCTATCCAGATATACATTGTAGTCCGTCTCTGCTTTTCTGTCTCCCCACTCTTAACCTCTCTAGCCTGGTTCCAACTTTGTGTAATGCCATTTATTTTCCTTTGTAATGGGTGGGGGTCAACTAGGACAGCAGAGTTCAGTGCTGGCTAGGGTAGAGGGTCTGGGGGCCAGAGAGGATGAGATTGGTCTTCTAAAGAGACCATAAGTGTAGTAGAGGAGTGAGGTTAGAATAGAAATTGGGGTGGGGAGACTCGAGCTTGGTCAGTTCCCATTGTGTTTCTGATTTCAGAAGATCTGCCCAACAGTCTACTTAGAAGCATCATCAGTTCACATGGTGGATGACAGAGACTCTCTGGGGTATAACATAATATAGGTGGTAATGTGACCATGAGCGTATAACTCAGGAAAACAGACTTGTCACCTTCCTTGATGGGGGCAGGCTTTGAAGATGAGTTTCCGCTTTCAAATTCTCAGTCCAAACACTGTGATGTGCCTGGGCATATTCATTTAAGAACTTGAAACAGAACCAACAGGCACTGAGGTCTTCCAGGGCTATGTGTTGGCTCTCTATCAAGGTTACTTTTGATACAAGGTTACATTCTATTACTAGACCAGCCTTGTACCTTTGAGGCACCAGTCTAGGCATGGAGATAAAGCACTGAACACAGTGAACCAAAGCAAATTCTTCCAGCCCTGCCATGACTTCTCCCAGTTTAAACATGTTCTTTCCCCCTCATTCTCTCAACATACCCAGCTGGAACCCCAGCTCTGAAGATGTCTTGTTAGTTACCCTGATTTCTAGTTTGTGGGCTTGGGATCATTACCCCATTTGATTAGGGTCGTTATATGGTTAGGCAGAGATGGCGCGAGAGGAGTCAGCCTCCCGCTGGCACACAGTGACTGTTCTTTCAAGTATTTACTCTATATGTGGATCCGTGGTAGGGGTATCCCATTTTCTATCTTGTGTTTTTGTATTTCGGTAATTTTCCTAGTAGTAAAGATGTGTATTGCTCTAAGGACATTGACATGCCTCAGCCTCCCTGGTTTCAAACCACAGCCTCAGCCTCTTAGATATCAAACCATCACAAGGGATGCTTTTCAAATGAGACTTCTTTGCCTCCTAGGTGGTAATGTAATTAAGGCTAATAGGCATCCCATATCCAAAATGCTGCCACCCATTTTTGTGCTTGGGGTTTGGGATCTTCTCAGATTTGGGGATATCTGTATCTATATAATGATTTGCTTTAGGGCAGCAACTCCAGCGCAAATGCAAGCAGCTAATAAGGCGATTTCTAAGTTGAGTGCAAAGTTTCGATGCATGGAATCTTCTACTCGTGGCATCGTGCTGATCCTCCAAAAGCCTTAACAGCACATGCCTGTAATCCTGGCATTAGGAGGGTAGAGGTAGGAGAATCAGGAGTTCAGGGCCAACCTCAGGTACATATTGAGTCCGAGGTTAGCTTAGACTGCCTGAAACACTGCCACAAAACAAAACGAAAAGTTTTGGGTTTTGTTGGATTTTTTGATTTTACACGTTGAGATTAGAGGTACTTCATCTGTATGCTGAAGCCCTTTGTGTTGACGTCCCCCACCCCATCCCTCCTACTGCAGGGCTCATGGGGTTTCTGAACTGGTCCTTTTTCTGTGCTCCAATATTGCTTGACAATTTCCATCTTTCTCCCGGACCTCACAGAACCTTTCCTGACTACCGTCCTCACTCCTTTTTTCCTTCCCGTAGGATACGGACACGCTGCACCTGGCACCGATGCTGGCAAGGCCTTCTGTATGTTCTATGCTGTGTTGGGCATCCCTCTGACGCTAGTCATGTTCCAGAGTCTGGGTGAGCGCATGAATACCTTCGTGCGCTGCCTGCTGAAGCGTATCAAGAAGTGTTGTGGCATGTGTAACACTGATGTTTCCATGGAAAACATGGTGACCGTCGGATTCTTCTCCTGCATGGGCACCCTGTGCCTTGGGGCAGCTGCCTTCTCCCAGTGCGAGGACTGGAGCTTCTTCCATGCCTACTACTACTGCTTCATAACACTGACTACTATAGGCTTCGGAGACTTTGTGGCCCTGCAGTCCAAAGGTGCCCTGCAGAGGAAGCCATTCTACGTGGCCTTCAGCTTCATGTATATCCTGGTGGGACTGACCGTCATCGGTGCCTTCCTCAATCTCGTGGTCCTGCGATTCCTGACCATGAATACCGATGAGGAGCTGCTGGAGAGTGAAGTTGCGCAGATCATTGCTGGAAACCCCAACAGCGTGATCATCCATGTGCCAGACGTCCGCCATAGGTACCAACCCCGGAACTTCCTGAAAAGATACGGCAGAACCCTATGCCATCTTTGTTTCCCGCGTGGGGCTCTTGCCCAGGACGATGGTGACGCCGACATTCCTGATGATGTCGCTGTTGCCGCTGCCGCTGCCGCCGCTGCTGCCGGTGTGGGTAGCAGGCGCGTCCGGGCTACTGTCCACTCCATTTCCTGCAGGGTTCAAGAGATATCCCCCAACACACTGAAGAACAGCTTCTTCCGGACCCCATTCGGCCCCATCCCTCATGGGATTCACACCTGCGGGGAGAACCACAGGCTGGCCCTCCGTCGCAAGTCCATCTAAGTGTGGGAGGGAAGTAGACAGAAGAGACATTTGTCATGCTGATGTAAGTTCCATTGGCCCAACTCCTCTTTCCCTACTTGTTTACTATTATTCTCTCTCTCTCTTTTTGTGATTACGGTCATCATCATTCCTTTCTTCCGTGTCCTTTCCTGGTTTCATTTCTTCCCCACTTTTCCAGCCAGAGCTGTCCAAAGGGAAAATAGAGGCCCAATCCTCTCTAAAACTTGCTCCTGCCCAAGAGGCATGGATTCCTTCCTTTCTCCCCAGCAGAGTTATGCCTTACATTCCTCCCCACCCTGCCTCCTCTACCCAGGGTGGCTTTCCTAGGACAGGTGTGAGAACAAGAGCACCAAGACAGAGCTGAGAGGATGATGCCCAGCCCAAAGCCTTTGGCTGCCTACCTGTAGTGATGTCTCCCACCTAACTCCTCTCTTCTTCCCCAAGGACTGGGTGGCCTGTATGTATGCGTGTGCAAAATGAGTGTGTGTGTGTGTGTGCTTCTGTGTGCAGGTGTGTTGTGCGACAAGGTGGAAGTATCAGGTATTCACTTCCCTCCTCACTCATACACTTTCCTTAACGGTCTCTTCGAGGCTGCTTCCAAACAAACTAAACCCTGCGAGGTTGATTGCCTTGCCAAATTGAGCACATCCCAGAAAAGCACTTTGGACCCATGGCCATAGCTTCAAATGGCTAGCATCTGAATCTCATCCGGTACTCATCAGGGTGCAGGTGGGCGGGACCACAGGGGTCAGGTTAGCTCTTCAGTTTAAAATTAAATCTTAAGAAGCACGCACTGTGTGGAACTGGTGTGTGTCATTGACACAAGAAAGCAAACGTTGCAAAGGGTAGTCAGAAGCCGCCAGTGTCCACTTACTCAAGACACTTTTAGTTTCGGCGTCTCAAGTTCCAACAGTTTCCCCTGCAGCTGGAGTTGTCAGCGTAGACAGGAGAACTGTTGGGACCTGAGAGTAGCTATTTTATTATTTCCCTCTTTCTCACGATGATGACTATGACGATGACGACTCCGAAGCCTCTACCTGCATGGATAGTTCTGGAATGCTTGGATGAGAATGGGTATCAGAATGATAACGTGGTTTCTTTTCCTTATCAGAAAGTGACAGGGCATTCCTTGTTTAAATATAGATAGATAGATATTTCAGGAAAGAGTCTAAATGCATTTTATCTGTGAATAGGGGCACGTTCACATTGGTCTCAGGAAGAGTTTAGGGGCTATATCTTGGCCTACTGGGAAATTGTCAATCTCAGGGGATGCTTTTGTCTAGGTAGTGGAGAAACTCTTCCCCACTCTCAATAAAGGATGACCCCTTAGGGGACAGTTTAGGCTAGAGAATATGGCACATCGTATGTAGGCCCTTTCAACCGCAGGGGTCCGAGGGCAGCTCGGCCTTCGTACTCACTGAGGGACTCCAGTTTCTCTCATTGCCAAACCTGTCATCTCTAAAAGTCACCCATTCACCCATTCTCCCTCTCCTCCTTTGTACACTGGAAGTTCCTGGCTTTTGGATGGAAATGGGCTTTGGCTACACTACGCATGCACAAGGAATGCACTTACTGGTCTTCAAGATTCCTTAAAGGACACAGCATCCAAATGCCACCAGTTCCAAGCATGTGTGCCGAAACCGGGAGCATCCAAGACTCCTCTGGAAAGTCGATGCATGCACTTAATGATACTAGGACACGGGACCTTCAAGAGGAGTCTGTGAACCTTAGACTCTCTTGGCCAAAGTTGACATACATAAACTTCAAGGTCTTTATCAGTTCACTTGCTTGAGATTTTGTAATATGGAATGCCCTGTGCAGGGCTCTCAAGAGAGAGAATAGAAACAAGCCCTCTTCTTGAATGTTTTTGCTTTGTGATTGTTGGCTCTTTTGGGTCCCAGGGGTGACAACCCCAAGGCCTCTATGCAGAGTACTTTATGCTCCGAGGAGGCTTCCTGGAACACAAGTAGGAATCCCCTGGAAACTGTTGTAAGATGTGCCCTCAAATGGGGGGGTATGTGTAATCACCTCTATATATGGTGCTGGGGCACTGAGAAAACCAAGGATCTACTCTCATTCCCTACCCCAGAAGGTCCATAAGGTGGACTTCCTGACACCAGTGTGCCCTGACTCAGCCCTCCAGTGGAGGAGGGACCATGCTCTGTGTCTCCATAGGGCCAGTTGTGAGGCCCAGGAGTCAAGTCAGAGGGACATAGGCTCAGCCTGTCTTCAGAGCTGGCTTCCCACTTATGTATTTGTGTAAAGTGGTCACATAGTGACCATTTTGTGGGAAAGATTTAATGGCAGGGAGACCCCCTCTTCCTAGAGAAATACCGACACCACTTTCTACATTCCCATAGAGCTGACCCCTCCTCACTTTCTGGAAGGTAAAGACTTGTAGAGAAAATTCATTCTTGTAACATGCTCCCCCACCATGTTTTTGGCTTTATTGCCAGTTCATCTTTGGAAGAAAGGGTACCAAGCTGTCTCTTCCAATAAGAGAGTGGAGGGAGGGAATGAAACTTGGCCTATCTCCCTGTGAGTGGATCTTCTCCAAGGACCCATTTGGTTCTTAGCATGGGACCTGATGAGACTGTTCTGTGGGCACATCCAGTGATGTGCTCCCTTGGGGTGAGGGCAGGGAGAAGTCAAGTTCTGAAGGACTTTCCTCTTTACAAAAGGGGAATGGGTCACTTCCCATGAAAAGCCCACCAGAAGAGGCAAAGGACCTCCAAGAGGGCGAGCTCCATTGACTCCTTCCTTTTCAGAAGAGAAGACTGAGGTTCAGGAGGGTCAATATATCTGAGGTCATGTGTCAGAACGTAGGTCTTCATGCTTCCTTTTGCTCTTGTCCTGGCTGCTTTGCTGCTGTTTTGCACAGTATTCCAAAGATCCCCTGTTACTGGGCTGGATTGTGTCTCTGGCCAAGGCCTCTCTCCCTCTCTCACACACTTGGCATCTTCTTTCAGCCAAGTGATTGTTGTACTGTTCCCTCCCTTTAACCAAACCCCTTCAACAGCAAGAAAGATGACCTCATACCAGGTGGTTTGCATAAGGAATTCAGCTTCAGGAGCCTGAAGGCTGACTTGCTGCCCAGTTCCTGGAAGTCAGTTTGCCTTGTATACACTTAATAAGATATCTGACTCACTTGAACTCTCCACTAAGTGATCTCCATCTTTACTTCATCCAGGACAGGAAAAGGTAGACAAAGCTATGGAGTAACCCAGAGCTCAAGGCTCGCTGATTTCTAGTATCCATCCCATTTTGACCCTTAAAGGTACCCATTCCAGGAAGAAAGTGCTGTCTCACCCATCAGCCTGTTAGACATTGAACATCAGAAGGAACCTCACTCTCTAGGTTTTGAGATTCTCTGTTAGATCCCAAACTGGAACCAGCTCTGTGCTTTATGGCTACCCCACTCCAGTGGAGGGCCAAGGGAGCAGCCTCCAAGACCAGAAATTGCATGCTCCAAATGCAATCTATCACTCGCTTTGGAAGGCTGTGAGAGTCATGGTTGCGTGATTGATTGACAGGAGCACTAGCATTCAGCATGGCCATAGTAGATGGGTGCACCTGATTGAGAAGACATCTGGAGAGTAAGCTGATAAGCTGAGATAGGTCATTTTTATCTATATCATCTCGATATAAAAGCTGTGTGGCCCTTGAGTCTCAGTGCCAATCTATTCCAGCTGGAATCTAGAGGGACCAGGGCTCCTTGGAGATCTCTCTTGTCTGTGCACTCAGAGAGAAAGAAAGAGATCAGAGAATGATCACCCAGCATGGGGCCTCCTAGCCTTGCTTCAACATGTTCTTTCTACAATGATGTGCCCTAGGTAGAGACTCAGTGAGAGCGTATGAGTGGTATGAGAACTGAGGCGTATGCTAGAATGTGTCCGTTCTTCCAGCTCCAAGCTTGCCAGAGTCTGTTAACTGTGGCTTAGTTCTGAAAGTGGTTATGATCTTCACACCATCTGAGCTGTGTTTTCCTCCAGAGTTGAGGTCTTTTCAGGACCCAGGAGGCATCCTAGGTGAGGAAAGGGTGGTAGGGCAGGGAATGGTCCTTTTGTCTTGCCTCACTGGTCTCCAGTTGGCTCACTCCTTGAGCCTCCTTAGCCTTCTCTGTAACATGATGGTACAGTGATGGTGGTGATCTAGGGGCCCTTAGCAGAAGATGAGCTTGACCCACAAGGACCTTTGGCTTGGATGAGCTGCTCACATTTGAAGACTGAGCGATCAAAAAGCCCAGCCAAAATCATGGCAGGAGATAGAGAGCTGGGAAGGCAAAGAAACACGAGTGTTGGCGTAGAGCATTGGTCATTATGTGGACCATGGTGTAATGCATCATGGGTTCCCTACAGTAGGGGGCTTGTGTTGACTTTCTGTGGTCCCATCTTGACCACATGCTGGTAGAGGTTGCTGCTGCAGAAAAACAGAAGTCTATGATTATGATTCCCCTGACACCAACTTTGAAAAAAATATCCAAGGTGACAGAAAAGTTGATAGAACAGCACCCTGGGTTTTCCTATACCTCTCACCCACAACCCCAGCCTCAGTACCCCCACCTCAGCACCGAGATGGTTGGAAGATAAGGTGTCACGATGTCTACAGCTTTTAGGCAGTGCAGCCAAAGATAACATTGTATATCTCCTGCAAAAAGTGCATTCTCTTACAGGGTAGTACCATTGTCACACCTAAGAAACTTAGCATAAAAACATCTACTATAATAATACACTCTGTATAAAGACTTCCCCCAAGTGCCCCCAAAATGTTTTATTGAGCTTGTCTGTCAATCTAAGATGCCATCCAAGATCACCCCCCACACTCGCTTGTCGTTTCCCAACCCCCCCCAATTGAGGGCACCTCCCTCTCTGTGTTTGTGTCTCTTGATAATCAATATTTTTGAGGCCCCAGGTCCCTAGTCTTATAGAATGCTCGTCTGATCTGCAGTCGTCTGCTTGTTCCCTCGGGTTGAGAAAATGATGTAGTTGATGTTGTTTGGCCCTGATTTATGCATTTCCTGTTTGTCTCTCTGGGGACCTCTGTGGTTACTGCTTTTGTTGTGAATAAATAAGTCACATTAAATATTGTTTTCCTCTGTTAGGGGACCTAACTGCATCTTCAAGAGAGGCGTCCATGGATGCTGGCTCTCACTGTAAAGCCCAAGCAGGCTTCGGATTTCTCACCTCTCCTGGGGACCTCTTCCATGAGGGGCGAGTGTCAGCACCCTTTCCCTTAAAGACCTGTGGGAATGGCCCAGCTATACCTAGACAGAAGGCATGGAGACATGGTCCTTGTAGTGTTCCATGCCTGCAAACCTGTTGGGCCACCTTGGCACCTAGCGGCAACCTCACGAGTGGCGATGACCACTGCACTCTCTCCTCATTCGATACCATAGAAGGATGACTTATTGTCATGTCACTGCCCTGGCCATCAAGGGCTACATTTGCTATCTCTGTCTTTGAGATGTTTGCTCTGGCATGTTCTAGAGCGCTGTCCTTTCCCTTCTGACCCACGAGATGTACCTGCTATGGCTGTGCGACCTTTGCTTGCCCTCTTGGGAGGGTCTCCCTGTTGCTCAGCAGCAAGGAGGTAGAGATGGACCATATTGGTCCTCCCTTCAAAGTCCTTCCTGCCTGTTTTGCTCCCCTGTGGATTTAACAATGTCCTTACTGTGTTCCTCTGTGTTTTCTTCTCATGGGTAAACACACTAAAAAGCAAACTTTGTATGGGTCAGCCTTAGGAGTGGAGAGTCAGAAAGCGCTCACAGAGGGGGAGGAAGGTCCCAGAATAAAGCAGGCCCAAACCCAAGTTATCTGACTGACGTAGTCTTGGGATATTCCAATGCAAATCTTTGGAAACAACACAAATCCTGGTTTGCATTGCTTTGTTCGGTATTCAATTGCATGTGCCTGGAGGGGCTGAGTGCGCCATTAGCATGGGCCCAGGAAATCCTCAAGAGCAAAGCACCTGGGTGTTGGAGGGTGGGTACATCTCAGACTGGAGAAGCATGCAGGGATATATCTCCCTGTGGTAGGTGGGGCTGGTGATGGGATCATCACAAGGGGGTCAGGTGGAGCCCTGTCATTTGCTTGGGGAGATCATACACAATGACCCACGACCCTGGACCTCCGGTGCCCTGGGAGAGAGGCAAGAACACCCTTCTTTTTGTTCCCTCTTCCACTCCTAGAGCAGCGTGGGGTGGCGAAAGCTGCTTGGGGCCGGCATTTTACACACCTGGGACCAAGCTCTGCCATTCACAGGTGGGTGGTGGATTTACCCCTCTGTGTCCATGTCTCAGTTTTCACACTCTCACGCTGGAGGTCTGCGCAGTTCCCGCCACACAGGGTGTGTGTGAGGACTACTACAATGTTTACTGAGCACCTGCCTTGCTCTCGGGGAAGTATGTACCCTTGGCCCAGCTTGCCTCCCTTCAGGGCAACGGGTTGTTGTGGGGGCCCAAACTGTAACTGTAGCTCGAGACCCATTCTGGTGCAGCACCGTACAGAGGAAAAGTCACGCCCTGCTGTGAGCCTGTGCTCTGCACCGAGAGGGGGTGTGGGTGTTGGGCAGGAGGGCAGCCGGAGCTCTTCTGTACAGCAGGCTATTGACAAGGCTCAGAAGAGCTGCAAGACCAGATCCTGGAGGGCTAAGACTCAAGTGTGTGGGTGGGGTAGAGTGGAGGCCTCAAACGCCGAAAATCACACAAGGGCACAACTTAGAAAAAGGAGGGAGGGGGTCTTACTTCTGAGGAAACCACATGGGTGGGTTTCACCCTGGGGTGGAGGCTTTGCATGGATTCCTAATGGAGGGGAGAAGCTTCCAGGAATATATATACCTGGTGCTAGGAATGTCCCTCCTTTCCCTGAGTTAGTAACGAATGCTAAGAAGGGAACCATGTGCTGTTGAAGCCTATAATTGTCATTATTAACCTTGTAGACATTGTCTTCAGGCAGCGTCTCCGTACCAATGGACCCTAGAGGACACACCGGGGACCAACGGTATTGAGTTCTCTGGCATGAACGGTAGCCAGAAGGTCCATGCACATGGCAGAAAGTGGCTGCCACCTGCACAGGACAAAGGGCTTCTGCGGGACCCCTCCAATAACTCTGGTGACATTGTCGCATGACCCTTCCTAAGAGGTAGACTTGAGAATGCTTTGAGCATAAAAATTGCTCAATCCTGTCGTCCCAGCCCAGCCAAGGATGGTTCTGGAAGGATGCAGGGTAGAGCCTCACCCTGCAGATGCTGGTGTAACTGACCTAAGAACACAGGGCTGAAAATCTGACCCCGAAGGGTACCTTGTCTGAAATTGTGGGGGAACACAAAGGCAGACAGTGGGAGGGGTGGGCTTGCTCTGCCTCTCACTGTACTTTCCGCAAGGTGACAACCAACATGAAGAGCTCTGTTGGAGATAACTTATGGTCCGGAGAGAGGTGGGAGAAGAGAAAGAAGCTTGAGTTATTTGGTACACTTGGTTTTATGGTTTCCCATTTTGTTCTTGGGTCCTGACCACTTTGGAAGCTCCAGTCCAGTTCTGGGGAGACTTGGTATCCAGAGAACATGCTCGATTTGGAGTGTGAGGTGGGCTGAGAAGGATCTTGTAAACTCCAGGCATAGTTTTGGCCTTGAAATAAGTGTTGGCTTGCCTTTTGCAGCTTGCTGGACAGCTTGGAGGGGACCCTGGACATTTCCCCGAGAGCCAGCCCTGACTTCCCTTCCTTCCTTATATACAATTGGGTCACAGGGCCTTGGCAAGTCATTTCTCATCCTCCTTTATGGAAGATGGAATTGCTGAGCCAGAAGTGGGTGTCTCTTGGATACACACTGGAGCAGAGGAGATAAAATTCATATCACTGCGCCCTAGCTCTTTGCTGGTATTTTGGTGGAAGAGGTCAGAGAGAGTAGGTCAAATTCTTTCAAGATGGGGCTAGATTCCCAAGAATGGGCCCGTTACCATCTCTTTTTATGGACTTTTCACTGAAGAACTGGCCTGCCCTAAGTTTATCGTCCATCCGTCCATCCACAGTGAGCTCTCCTTTATCTCCCTTGAACAATGGCATGGCTGGGGGTGGGCCAACCGACAGTCAACCAAAGCCCTCCTTCTCCTAAAGGGTCCTTACCTTTCTCTACCTAGGGAGGATGGTACGGTTCCAGATGTGAACGGCAGCTGTGGGGACATTGCTGTGCAGTGGTGGCTGATGTGCACCTACTGGTCCCACTGTCACTCACAGATCAGGTGGAGCAGCTGTGCTACATTGAGCGTCACTTTAGAGAGTGCCGTGGACAAGGCCCTCCCTGACCCCGTGAGGCTGTGAGCTCAGTGGGGCACATGCTTCCATGACGTGTGAGCTCCTGCTGCAGGTTTGGGGAGCAGAGGAGGGAGAGCATGCTTTGACAATTGTTTTCATTTTTATTTTTTCAAACTGGAACTTTAGAAGTTGGGTAGAAAAATAAAAATCAAAGGAAATGGGGAAAATGCGATGGGTGGGACCCAGTGAAGCAGAACCCACAATTAACAAGATTTCTCTGTAATTTGATGGCTCCTCCGAGAAGAACATATTCCAGAAAAGGGCTAATTATGCGTTTGTTTATTCAGGCCACAAATAGCATATTTTGACAGCTGGTTTTGGGTTGGGAAGGCCCCTCTGAGGTCATCTTAGCCCATCTTCTGCCTTATCAGAAACCTCCACCAGACAGTCACTGTGCTGGGGGCAGACCCTGCGAATCATGCTGGGCAAAATTTGCAAAGAAGTTAGATTGGTACCCTGGGGAGAAGTTTGGGATACTTTGTTACTTTCCCATACCTTGATAGAAAGGTTTACAATTACACACAGAAGATGAGGAACGGAGGATGTCAAAGACAGACAATGAACTGAGTTTTTACTACACAGTTGATAAACATGGGAAGAAGACTTTCTAGCCTATGGCTAGCTGTACTGTTTTAACCTTAACCCAATGTGTATCTGTGTACCTCACTACAGCCAAACAGAACCAGCCCAAGAGCAAAAAGCAGAACGCCTGTCATTTGTGTTGCTGGGTATAGACATGAAGCTTGAATTAGTGTCAAATGTGTCTCTGTCAAAATAACTGGCATGTACTCACAGGGTTCCTGAAAGTATGGGGCCATGGGTTAAAAAGGTGGAGACATGGGGATGTGGCCCCTCATGTAATCATGTGTGTGTGTGAGAGAGAGAAAGAAAGAGAGAGAGAAAGAGAGAGGGAGGGAGGGAGGAAGAGAGCACACACATGAACATATTCACTAGGTATCTTTGGATTTTTATTTTATTCTTTTGGGGGTGGTGCCCATTATTGTTTTTGTGTGGTGAGGTACAGTGTGAGTACCTGGAGGTGTTTCTGAAGGTGGAGCTGCCAAAGGCTGGCTAAATGCCCCCATGGGAAAGGCAATGAAAACCTTGAGAATTTCACCGGAAATGAGTTTGAAGCACTGTCTGGCCATTGTCACATTCCAGGAGGGTGGCGTCATGTGTCCTGAGCCTGGTGGGAATCTACCTTTCTGTCCTAGGGTTTGTGGGTGTGTTTGCATGAGAGGTTCACCACAGATGTCAGACCTTGGGCGGAACCCTGTCCCTGAAGAGGAAGACCAGAGACCCCTGCCCAACGACAGAGTCACCTGCACACCTGTGTGTGGCCTGTGTTCACCCTCTCTGGCCACTCAGCCCTTCAGGAGAGAGCATCTTCACAAAAGGCCTTAGAACACCACCCCTCAAGTGAATAGCAGATGTATGTATTATGTAGCTTACCAGGAAAATGAAAAGGCATAACCTGTATGACCAATGTTTACACATCTTAGTAGCCATCTAGCTCATGTAAAATATGTACCTTTTGCAGGGACCGGACCTTTCCCTTTTCCTTTTGTAACAAATGCAGTAAAGCAAGCTGTATATATTTTACATGTCTTTGCAGGAAAATCATCTGCTGTTGTAGAGTTGTAAATTATTGCATTTTTCTATTTTTTTTAAATTAAAGTCTCTGGCATGTTTGCATTGTGTTCTGGTCATCCTTCCTCAAGCAGCCGATGAGGGGTGGGCACCTTGATGGCATGTCACTCATGTTCCCATTTTCCTCGGTGCACAAAAACTTATGTTCACATGTTGGAGACCAAGCAGTCTTTTTTTCCCCCTACTCAATGGCAGCCGGCTGGGCTGCTAAGCACCCAGGCTCTAGGACCTTGCAGGTACACGCGGAGGTGGGGGGGGAGGGCGGGGGCTGTGGATCCAGGAACCTCTGTCTTCATCAATCCCCCACCCCACCTTCCCAAGGACTTCAGCTGATACCACCAAGGGCCTTTGTCACATTTTTGCCTGGTTGCCAATCAGCACTTCAAGTCTTGTTTGCACACAAATGAGTTCTTCCCCAACACAGGAAGTCATCAAAGTGGCTTCTCCTACACAGGAAGTCATCCAGTGGCTCTCGTGGATGAGCTTGAGGATTCCTGGCTTACCTTTCCCATTCCAAATCTGATCCACCCCCCCAATTTTGCTGGTTCTACTTTCATAAGCCCTCTACCATCTGACCCCATTTCTGTCCACCACCAACTATGTTGGTCTCCCATGGTTACAGAAGCAACAGAAATCCTTGCATCCCATCCCCTAACCATATTGTTTCTAGGGTGGCATGTATCTCCTTGAGACTGTAAGGTCAAGGCTGCGGAGATTTATATTTCCACCAGGATTGCAAGGTATGTTTGTGATGGTTTGAGACAAGACAGAATTACATCCAGCAGACAATGTTCCCAGATACACTCACTGCTCACTTTACGGGGGAGGGGAATCCTGAAGAGGGGAGAGCAGTTTTATATGTTGTCGGATGAGAGAATAAGGTGACAAGGTGGCCCTGAAATTCAGAGTATCATGCCATTGCATGAAGGCCAGGTGGCATCCTAGCTTTTGGTCTCCTTCTGTACAAATGGGAGTTCCATAATAAAAAAAAAACAAACAAAAACCCACAAAAAATCAGGGGAAGTTTTAGCAGGATGATGAATCAAATACAACCACAAAGATAACCAAATCAAATAAAAATCTAAATACTCAGAGATGAATTGATACAATTGTTTGTAGACAGGAAACTGAGATAAACTAGCCCGGGGGGGGGGGGCTGACAGTGATTAGCCTCGTGGCCATTGGCAGTCATGATGGAGCCTTGAAGGAAGGGCCCCCATCAGTTTCTGGGCAATTAGGACTGATAGCCATCATGGACACCATGACAGGGGTCTTGAAAGGAGACATCTTTCAGTTTTCTTCAGTTGGGGAAGGATGAGAACTCAGCTCCCTGAGAGCTTCAATATCAGAGCATATCGTCTTATCAGTTCTGTCCTGGGAAAGACTACAGGGGCATGGCCTGATTTCAGAGAGGAAAAGAGGGGGGGGCGGGCAGGGGAGACAGAGACTAAAGAATCAGTAACGGCACAAACAGGTCTCCTCAATGAGCATATGGACAAGGACATTGTGCCAGGTTGTAGGGTAGGTGCTCTCCATGCAAGACTGTGGCTCCCTGAGGACGCTTTCCTTGGACTAGCCTGTAAGTCAAAAGGTCACACTCCCCACTATGCTCCAAGGTCTCCCTCCAGCACACTACAGGATTTCTCAGAGCTCACTCTCCAGAAGAACCTGAACTCTCTCAGCTCAAAGCTTCGGGTATATTTAACAGATGAACCCATTCTTCTCTGGATCAGTTGACCCTGATCAAACTCCAAATCCACTAGAGAGGGGGCAGGAGCTGCACTTCCTGGTCCCCTGGGTGGGAACAGTCACGTGACTTGTTCTGCCAGTGAGCCTTGAGTGAAGTGACTTGGTTACATCCCAGATAGAGTATTGAATAACAGCACAAAACCTTCCAGAACTCTCCTTTGTTATACAGACAAGGTGGTCTTAAGTTAGAGGCTGCTACACCTCTGTCCCGAAGCAAGGTGACCTTGCCACTGAAGGACACACACAGCAAGAGAACCACTGTGCCTGTGTGTGTGTGTGTGGGGGGAGGAACTTTGAGAGCCACAAGCGATTCACGTCTGTTCCTGAGCACATGGGCTACCAGGAGCTCAATATCCAGCTTAGGACTGGTTTACATCTCTAGAAGAAATAGGGGTCTGCACAGAGATGCCCCCCACTTAATGAATTCCTAGTTCTGATTTAGCAAAGTTGAGCACTGCCCTGGAGTGGCCCCCACCCTATTTTAGGTCTCTCCTTTAGTACAATCTTTTCCATGTACTCCTCTATTTAAAATGTGAGTGGCCCTTGCTTCTAAGTCTGCACAACCTCCTGACAGCAGGAGCACAAACCATGTCAAGGTCATCATATTGTGTAGCAAGCATTTTACCCACCATGTCATCTTCTCAGACCCTAGTTTACTTCTTAAGGGGACCTCTTCTAGTTAAGGAATTCAGCCATGAACATTCTGGAACATGTCTGTGGGTTAAAAAGCCATGAGATCACCCCCATCACTAGGAGTAGACAATATCCAGGTCACTGGTTGCTCCCCAGAGCCAAGCACACAGTGCGTAGGATTCATTTCTTGTAGCTATTCATTTTCATAACACAGCATCTACACCACCTCTGAAGCCCACAGACACAGCTATTCATTCTGGATGCCCTTCCAGCTTGGCAAAATCTCGAGGACAGGAAGGAGGAAGCATTATGTAATCTAGACTTGACCATCATTGGGTGATTCAGTAGCCCAGGAGCCAAGCCAATTCACACAAACCAGAGTCCCAGCCCAAGCCTCTTACAATAAGCCAGGGATGCCCACAAAATGTGCACTCCATGCCCATTTTGGTCTGATTTTTCACCGTGGATTCCTGTAAATAATAATCATTGGATCTTATTCCCAAATTCCTAGGGAGAATCTGACTGGTGAAACTTAGCATGTGCTTGTATATATGCGACTGGTCCCCAGGGTAACCCATAACATAAGGAACCTTCTGTGTAGGCATGATAGATTGTGCTTGTTTAGTTTGGAGTCTGGTGAGCAGATGGCATCTGTGGAAGACAAAGGCATTTTCCCCCCAGAGATATAGCATTGGCCATAGAAACATAGCTTGGTGAATGACTATCCTGTTTCAAACTCTTGACAACTTAGCCTAGCTCATCCATGCAGGGCACAACAGGTCTGGATGCATGCAGCAGCCCTTGGTGTATAGTGTAGATCAGCTGGAAAATACCGTATGGTGACCATTTGGATCAGAGCCAAATGTGGGACCCTGGTGCTGACCCAATGCTGAACCCCAAATAGTCCAGAATATTAATATAAAGCATATTAGACTCCATGAGTATTCTTAGCACATACATAATCCTCTGTAAAAAAAAAAAGGACAGGGTATTTATTGAGTAGCTACTAAGATAGGCTCATCCTATGTTATATTTTGAATATTCAGTTTGAGAAATAGTTTTTGAAAGTCAACTATGTGCTGAACCCCTAAGAATATGGAAGCCAGATTCTGCACTAGCGATAGAATTCAGTGCCGTATTTACTGATGTGGACCCCTGCCTGGCAAGCCTGAGGACCCGAAATTGGATTCCCAGAATCCGTGTCATCCTTGGCTACGCAGTGAGTTCAGGGGCAGAGTGGATGTTCAGCTCATCTTTAATTCCAGAGGCAAGTGATCTCCTGGGCCAGCTGGCTAGCTCTGGGATTGAGACACCCTGCTTCAGTGAATGAAGTGGAAGATGGAGTGAGATTGAGGTTGACTCCAGCTATCAACTGCTGGCCTCTGTACACATGGCATATGTGTACAAACCACACCTAGACACATGGAAATGGAAAAAAAAACCATGAAGGTTGTAAAGGAATTTTAAGGAATGAAAGTAACCTGAGTTATTCTGAGAACACCGCTGTTCCAGGACAAAGCCACTATTCCTGAGAAGAAGCAGGTCTGCAGCCCGTGTCTGTGTGCTGGGTCACTGGGACTGCTCACCATCCAGGCTTTTATTCCAGTCAGATCCTGCCCGTACTCCAGGCTTGGACCAAGGAGCACATATGTCTCTTATACCCTCAAGGTTCCCCCAAATAATCTTATATACTACAGAAAGAGGAAAGAGTGCATCTGAGTGTTTTAAGCAAAGTTAAATGCTATGCTAAATAACCTATTCAAATATTTCTGTTTTATTTAGGAACCATGCAGCTATCCCAATGAGCATCTGTTACTTTCCTCTGTTTTCTTTCAGTCCAGTGTTTTCAGTTACCAAAAGAGCTTTGAACTCACCATCAAACTGACAAACTAGAGAACAAAGTCAAAATGCAATTCATCATTGTAATGGTTTGATAAAAAACAGATTTGAGCCAAGTGTGGTGACACACACCTGTAATGCCAACACTTGGGGAATTAAGAAAGCAAGAAGATTTAGGAATTTGGAGTCATCCTTGGCTACAATGTATTTGGGGCTAACCTGGGCTATGTAAGACCATGTCTAATCATACAGACAACAACAGCAGATTGATGCTTTTCATAGACATAGGAATGTCAATTCTTTGGTCAACAGACCTCATTGGTTTAAGAACATATTCCAGGTAAAACAAAGAAATACATTTTAATGTTTCCTAATACTGATAAGTCAAATTATGACGTTTTTTCTTACTAAGACAAAATTTGAGTTTGATTGGGTAGTATTTACCTAAATATGAACCTACTTGAATTAAATTGTAAAATATTTGGAACATGTTGGAACACTAAAAAGTAACTGTTAAGTGTATAATTAGTGTTTTGGTATATTCATAGAGTGGTATAAAAATGACCACAAGCTAACTGTGCACCACTCTGTCACCTTAAGGAAACTCCACACCCACCTGCAGCAGCCCTGGGCAACTCTCAATCTCCCAATTCCATCGATCTCTCTCTCGTGGACATTTCATACGACCAGACTTGTATCTTCCATATACATCCGAGAAGGCTGTCTGATGCCATGGAACTGGAATCCCAGGTGGGTGTGAGCCATCAGTGTGGGAGCTGGGAATCAAACCCATGTCCTTTGGAAGAGCAGCCGGTGCTCATACCTGCTGAGCCGTCCATCTAGACCTCAGCTGCTTTTAAGGATTGTCTGTGTACTGATCTGGTATGAGGACTTTTTCATTGTTTGACAGCCTTCCCCTATAAACACCCAGGCCATTTCCCTTTGTAGCTATTATGAACAAAGCCACCATGAACACCAGTGTAGAATGTGCGTATAAATGCATTTTCATTTATTTTAGGCAGCAGCCAGGAGAACTGCTGGGTCATAAATTACTCAGATTAAGATTTTGAGAAGCCGATAACCTCCCTTCGGATGTGGCCTAAAGACATCTCACGTTCTTCCCTTGTCATTTGTACCAGATCCTGGTGGACACCCTGTGATACTGGATTATTACTTCCGAGTACTACTGAGTTTGCCTGTCTCTGGTGACTGATCTTAATCCTCCTTTGATGTGTTTATTGTCTACGTGGACCATATGGACAATGGCTGGAAGTATCTACGTCCTTGGCTTAGGATTTTTTTATTATTATTATTTTCCATTTATTTTACATACTAACCACAGTTTCCCCTCCCCCCTCTTCTTCTGTTCCCTTCCCCTGCCTCTTATCGATGCCCTCCCCACCCACTTCTCCATCTCCATTCAGAAAGGGGCAGGCCTTCCATGGGCGTCAACAAAGCATGGCACACATAGTTGAGGCAGGACCAAACTCTTCTCCTGCATCAAGGCTGGGCGAGGCAACCCAGCATGGGGATTAAGTTCCTAAAACCTGGATCTAGTTTTAATTAAGTTGCCTTGCCAAGCTGTAAGAAGCTTCAGTGACTTGGGGCATGGGTTCCTTTGATGGACATTGAGGTTTGCAGGATTCTCCAGGCCAGTTGTCTCTTCACTTTGAGGTGGCCTCTGTAGGAATAAATACCTTTTGCACAGGGTAAATTAAAAGTATTACATTTCAATCTTCTGATTTTCATGGAAAATTTGAGGGACAGTCTATTGATATGAGTGCATCTTTATCTCCATAAGCCAATTAGAAGAGAGCTCATTGACTTCAAGAGGCCCTGTGATCTAATTTATTAATCCCATCTGGACATAGCATTGCCCACTTACGTAATCAGAGCTAAAGGATTTTCTCAATTGTAGGCATAGCCATTGATAGGAAGAAAGCAAAGGCTCCAGTTTGCAATGCCAGCCATGATTCAAGGGCAAATGGAACCACCCAGTGGCCCACACAGCACTGGGGTTGCTCACTGTCCTGGTTAGCACAAAATTACTCTCAAACTCCAAAGAAGATGCACAGAAAGACTACAGCGCCAAACTACCATGTACCAAGCAACAGATGAGACCTTCACTAAACATCCACGTGTTTGCCGTGATGGCCAGTGTTGGTACTTGGGCATTGGTGCCACTAGCAAGCAGTAACTCAAAGACGGAACCCAAATGCCAAACAAAGGGTTAATACATGTGGAAATTAAAAGTGGACTCAGTATCGTTTACTGCCTTATTGTACTTATCTCTGTGAGAAGGTAAATGCCTGGGTTCAAAGAGCCTGCAGGTCTCTAGTTATGGTCTAGCTGGCTCTGCTGGACACATCTGGAAAGCATCACAGATGCTAAAGGGCCAGTAACAAAACCCTTGTCAGTTTTTAAAAAGTAGTATCAAAACATGGCTTCCCAAACAGACACAACGATGGCTGCATGCTAACTTGGGCTCAGTTTTATTGAAGCATGCTTGACAAACAGGCGAGCGCACACACACATGCCACTAAAACCACATGGTTTTATAAATATACATTGCCATCATGAAGCTAATTAACACATTTATCGTCTCACACACTTCCTTTATTATATTTAAAACTTGGCCACCTCTTATCAGATTCCAAGCAAACCACACAGTGTTTATTAGAATCCCCATGCCAAAGTTAGCTTTCTGGAACTTATCTTGTATAACTGACCCCTCATCTCCTGATACCTACTGCTTTCCCTTGCTTTGACAACTTAGTTTTCCTTACACTTACATGCATGCTTATGCTTTTAAGATTTTATGTCACTGAGTATAATGATCTCTAGGCTCATATACACATATACATATACTGTCAAGTGGTAGGGTTTTAAAGATGTAGCATTCCTGTCTGTGTGCATGTACACATCATCACAGTTGACAGCAGAGTTGGCGGTGGGCATTTTTTTTTGTGTGTTGTGGGACGGAGAGAGCCAAATATATGGCTGACAGCATTCACACCTGCGACTTTCCTTTCCGGCGAGTCTTTCTGCGTGGATAGTTCACAGACCCCAGGTTTCAGGGTTCTCCAGGGTGACAGGTTCCTATCTTCCTCTCAGCTGGTTTAGGGTTGGTTACAGTTTGCAAGCTCTGCTCCTCATTGCCCTGGGGAAACATTCTGGAAACTGGCTTCAGTTGAATGTGAAGAGTCCCAGATGGATTTCTCTAGGACTTATAGAAACGTCTCCAGCTTACCAAAGTTGCACATCTCCACAGGGGAGCCATCTCCACCGCTTTGGCTGTCTCCCTGGAGACACTCGCCCACTTACACACTTGAGCACTCTCATCAAAAGTCATCTCTTTTTGTTCCTGCCTCCCTTTGTGTCAGAGCTCTGCTTCTGAAGAACTGACCTAAAGCTCTGTAGCAAACTCTACTTTCTAGATTTTTCTCTTCATTGGGCCCTTCTCAATGTCTGGGTTGAGCTTGGTGCTCTTTAGATATAGTGTACCTTGTTTCTACTGATGGAATGCTGAATAAATGTGGTGTTAGATGCTTTTGAGTTCCTTATTACACTATTCATAACTATTTATAACCCATTTGCGGGTGGACTAGGATGTGTTTGTGGTAATTGTTTTCAGGTAACTGTTTTTATGTCCTAAGAAAAACTGAACAAAATTTGTGTCCACTTCATTTAAACATCTTTTCAAAGTTATCGAGTGCTACTCTTGGGATTTGCTTAATTTTCAGGTGTATGCATGAGTATAGATATGCACTTGAGGTATATACCTATATAAACATTTTCAAATGTGTAAAATTGAGATTTTAGTTTATCTATATGACCATTTTGCCTGTATGTATGTATGTGTGCCTTGCACATGCCTTGTGCCTGTGGAGGTCAGAGATGGTGTTATATTCACTGTAACTGGAGTTGTAAATGGTTGTGAGCCACCATGTGGGAGCTGGAGTCAAACGTGGGTCCTTTGCAAGAGCTTTAAACCAATGAACCATCGGTCTCACCCAAAATGACTTAGTTGCTAAAAACAGATTTTTTCAGGGTTCTTATCTTGCCAAGCCAAGATACAATTTTAAAATTTGGAAAAATAGTCATTAAAAAACCCAGCATGCTGGTCATGGTGGCATACACCCTAGCACTTGGCAGGTAGAAGTCTATATAGTGAGTTCCAGGACAGTTAGGTCTATGTAAAGAGATACTGTATCATTGCCCCTGCCCTGAAAAATATACAAAGGCTCTTAGGAGGGTTACCAGTGATGCTGATGCGTCTCATTATGACATAAATACATTTCTTCTACCCTGACTTAACTCTGGGCCTACAGATGTAGCACGTTTTGCCTGTGTTTAGGACTGTTAGATATTTGGAATATGATGCATATGTTTCCTGATTTCAGCCAAGCTTTCCAGGCTTCCATTTAAAATATAATTATTTTATTCAAAATAAAAATATTTTGTAAACAGAAAGACAGTGGATACACATGCACTAACTGGACATGATGGTGAAGGTCGGAGTGAACGGATTTGGCCGTATTGGATGCCTGGTTACCAGGGCTGCCTTCACTTCTGGCAAAGTGGACGTTGTTGCCATCAATGACCCTTTCATCGACCTCAACTACATGGTCTACATGTTCCAGTATGACTCCACCCATGGCAAGTTCAAAGGCACAGTTAAGGCTGAGAATGGGAAGCTTGTCATCAACGGGAAGGCCATCACCATCTTCCAGGAGCGAGATCCCGCCAACATCAAATGGGGGGATGCCGGCGCCGAGTATGTTGTGGAGTCGACCGGTGTCTTCACCACCATGGAGAAGGCTGGGGCCCACTTGAAGGGTGGGACCAAAAGGGTCATCATCTCCACCCCTTCTGCCGATGCCCCCATGTTTGTGATGGGTGTGAACCATGACAAGTATGACAATTCCCTCAAGATTGTCAGCAACGCTTCCTGCACCACCAACTGCTTAGCTCCCTTGGCCAAGGTCAACCATGACAACTTTGGCATCGTGGAAGGACTCATGACCACAGTCCATGCCATCACGGCCACCCAGAAGACTGTGGATGGCCCCTCTGGGAAGCTGTGGCGAGACGGCCGTGGCGCTGCCCAGAACCATCATCCCTGCATCCACTGGCGCTGCCAAGGCTGTGGGCAAATTCATCCCAGAGCTGAACGGGAAGCTCACGGGCATGGCCTTCCACGTTCCTACCCCCAATGTGTCCATCGTCGATCTGACATGCCGCCTGGAGAAAGCTGCCAAGTATGACGACATCAAGAAGGTGGTGAAGCAGGCATCCGAGGGCCCACTAAAGGGCATCCTGGGCTACACTGAGGACCAGGGTGTCTCCTGTGACTTTAACAGTGACTCCCACTCTTCCACCTTCGATGCTGGGGCTGGCATTGCTCTCAATGACAACTTTGTAAAGCTCATTTCCTGGTAGGACAATGAGTTCGGCTACAGTAACAAAGTGGTGGACCTCATGGCCTACATGGCCTCCAAGGGGTAAGAAGCCCGCCCTGGACCACCCATCCCAGCAAGGACACAGCAAGAGAGAGGCCCTCGGCTGCTGAGCAGTCCCTGTCCTAACTAACCCTTGACACTGAGCATCTCCCCCACAGTTTCCATCCCAGACCCCCAGAATAGCAGGAGGGGGCTTAGGGAGCCCTACTCTCTAGAATACCATCAATAAAGTTCATTGCACCCCTCAAAAAAAAGAGAAAACATGGGAGAGGGTGGGTTGGGGAGAAATCTTGGGAAAGGTGGAGAGGGCAAATAGGGGTGGATGTGATCAAATTTCATATTTTTCAAGGATTTTTTTTAAAAGACATGTGATGGGGAACCTTGTTAGCCAATTATCTTTAAGAGGTGGGTCTTAGTTAAGGCGTGGCTTCACTGGGACCCAGGGAAAAACCATGTGCACTGCTCAGGTGTGCTCTCTTTGGGCAGTTTCTGTGGGATATAGTGGAACTTGGATTTCTCATTTCCTGTTTCCTGAGTTTTTCCCCTTAAAATAAATAAAATTGTTTTGTCCTTCAGCTAGCCTGATTATTTCTACACAGAGGGAATCATTTAATAAGGATATAAACTCATACACATGAAATGTGTTTTTAAGCTGGGCAGTGGTGGCTCACACCTTTAATCCCAGCACTCAGGAGACAGAGGCAGGTGGATCTCTGTGTTTGAGGCCAGGCTGGTGTATAGAGTGAGTGCTAGGCCAGCCATGACTATACAGAGAAACACTCTTGAAAAAACAAAATATAGAAAACAATTGTTTTGGTAAGGATTAAAAATAAAATTATTTTTATGTGATAAGATTTGTCTTAAGAATTGATCCAAAATGGGAATAAACAAGAACACAACTAAAAGATTAAATTATGCTATAAAAATATTAGAAAATTTAAAACGTAGATAGCCTAGGTATAAGAAAGTTGATTCTAATTGAGGACCATTAGCATTCCTAAGGTCAAAAGTCAGCAATACCCTGAGATAAAACTAGCCCTTGAATGACTACAGTGTAAAGATGCTTTTACTTCATCCACACTGTGCTGTTCGTTTTTCTAACTTTAAATACAATGCTCACATTATGTCATTATGTAAGTGGTGTACCAAATAGAGAGGACAAGATAAAAATACCAGGCCTGAGTCATAATGGCAAACAGTAGTTTCGCTATTACCTAAGGATTCTTCCTCAATGGCGTTACCAGCTGCTGCCCCTCTCCTGAAGATTGCCTTCCTACCTGGTCAGCTTCCTTTTTAACCAGATTATAGGAATGAGCTTATAGCAAAAAGGGACATAGAATGTTTGGCCTCTGTCATGTCCAAAGGAAATTCCATCTCCCCAAACTCCAAAAGGCAGTCCAAATATCCAGAAATGGGCCCAGTCTGGACTTTAGGAGGATTTCTGGTGCTTAGACCAAAGACAGCATTCTTCAGGAACTTATGAAGCCTCTTCCAGAAGGAGTCATTTTCCTTACCTCTGACAGAAGGAACACATGGCTATCTGCAGTGTCAGGAGTCCCTGTCACACATTTCAAAGCCCTTCTCACTTCCTCCCCTACTCTAAACCCCCTCCAGTTCGCAGGCTTCTCTTCTTCCAGCTACTGGCTTTCTTTATAACCCTGCTTTCCTCCACATGTGCTCTCTCTGCTCTGTTCTGCTTCTCGCTGTTATCTTTATTCTCTAACCCCCACTATTCTCTCTCTCACAGATAGCCCTGTCTAGGTCCAGTCTGCTGGCCATGTTCAGTCTACTTTCTCTCTCTGCTCTGGATTCTTCCAGATGCCTCTGGATCTCAGATATACAATGAAAACCCTTGTCTTCAGCACAATATGAAGCAGTCATGTCATCACCTCCGTTTATACAGTTATAAACTGTATATGTTTATATGTTATACATCCATATATCATGTGATGCTTAGCCAACAGGTGCTGTGAACTGAAGGGTCCCAACAAGAGCTGCTCCTGTATTATGTAGCTAAGGTTGATGGGCACTTCAATAATTGTAGAGTATCAAAATGTTACAAGTCCAAAGCCAAATTATCTTGGGATCTAGAAGTTTCTTAAGCAGCCATTTATTGCCCCCCTCTGTGTGTGATTTAACTTCCTGCGACAAAATTCCTGTGCTGGGAGAGTCTAGAAGCTTCTCTCAGTCAAAATACTCCTCTGAATCAGTAAAGGATATGACATTCTTCAGAAGACACTCCAGCCAAACCGACCAGCAGTGACTCAAGTGTGACTCATCAGGATGTTTCTGAGGCACCCTTGTTCTGGGCCAGTTTTTCTTGGAGTGCCCCTTATTATATTAGATCTGCACATAGTGGCTGGCTTACTTCCTGTGGAATAAAATTCTTTTGCATCTTGGGGTTCATTCTAGCTAAGCCTTCCTCTGCCCACACCAAAGCCTTCCTGATTCACCATCCCTCCCAGACTAGCCCGTAGGTTAGGCCTACTTAAAACACCGTCTTTCAAATCTCTCCAGTCTCCATGACTCCAGCTCCTTCTGACTATCATCATCACCCTCACTGCCACCATGCTATTGGGTCTTTGCTCTTGGATTCATTTCTCAAGGCTGAGATTGGCTTTGCATGCACACGGAAAGCACACTCCCATTCCTGAACCAGACACAACTCAATTCTTGATCCAAAACCCAGAGTTATCCTTGGAAAAAAAACCCTCCTAATCCCATCTCTCTACTCCTGAGACCTTTGGAAGATTCCGTACCCCTTCTCAAAAACTGAGTTAAAGTTTTCTTTCCTGCCTCTGATGTCTCTGATATCTCTAATTTATTAGACAGAAACCACCTTCCAAATAATCTTTAGCTCTCTGTGTTGGTTTACTTCTATGTCAAACTTGTTACAAAGCTAGAGTCAGAAAGGAGGCATCCTCAATTGAGAAAATGCCTCTGTAAGATGTGGGCAAGCACACAGTGCATTTTCTTAGTGATTGATAGGGAAATGCTCAGTCCATTGTGGGTGGTATCATCCCTGGGCTGGTGGTCCTGGCTTCTATAAGAAAGCAGGCTGAGCAATTCATAATCAGAGAGCCATAAGCATCACTCCTCCATGGCTTCTGCATCAGCTCCTGCCTCAAGGTTCCTTCCCTGACTTCCTTCAGTGATGAACAGTGATGTGAAAGAGTAAGCCAAATAAACCCTTTCCTCCCTGAGTTAATTTGATCATGGTGTTTGAATAAGCAATGTACATTCCCCACTTTATTTTTCCTCTTTACTTCTCTTTGAATACACAACCCCAGTTAAAGCGTTCAACTCTCAACAATGAGAACTACTCTTAGTATACTCAGCACTTGCTTGATGACTCCAACATCACTTGATCAATGACCATTAACTATGCTCTCCCTTCCCATCTGCACACACAACTGCACTGATGGCTAGGATAAACTTACAGGCACTGATCTGTATCTCCCAAAACAAAGGGGCCCACTTTTATTGACTGAACAGGTACCCTAACAATGATCACCACAACCCTGAAATAAATGGTGTCAAAATTCATCCTGGAGATGATGACTGATGCTAGTAGTTACCCCTTTGATAACTATGTTGATTCTTATATCCACAGGCTTTGCTCTAGTCAGTCTGCTGATCCGATTTATCCATACCACCACCCAAAATGCATGTGGACAGTATCCTGATGGTATGAATGCAGATACTCTCTAACCCAGAGACTGCCTCCTAACTACTCACCATTGAACAAGAGAATTCTCTAACTTAGTGATAACCCAGTCCAACATGGAGCAGCCAGAGAATTTCAGCTACCCTAATCCTAGGTTCTCTCTCCTATCGTCTCTTCTCTTCATATAAATAAGATTGAAAACAGATCACATTGGCAGTGAATCCATCTTCCCCCGCCCCAGCAATGGGCTTCTCCAGCTTGAAAAGCCCTATAAGAAGGCTACAGACAGGATGTGCCTACTATCCCATCACAGATTTAACTACGACCATTATTCTTCCAGATGTCCCTTCTCTAGAAATAAATGTCCTTGGGACATTTTTAAACACCCACCTCAAGCAGAAAAATTAAAAAGTAATGTCTCAAGCCGGGTTAAGTGATGCCAGCTGACCCTGAACCCATACCCCTATGACAACAGCTCCCTCTCTCCCTACTCTGACTTTATAGGTCTATGGGTGAACCTACAATTCTACTCCAGAACCCTGTCGTGCTGTGCTTCCCTGTTTGCTTGAAGAATTAATAAAGCTCTCGCTTGAAAGATTAGTCAATTCAGTTCCCTTTTCTCAAGTCCTTATCTTCCCCTCTCCAAACCTAAAACCTAAGATCAAACAAAGTTCCTGTTTCACTAAGCTATGGCTGAAATCATTCCTTGGGCTTGTCATTGGTGCCCTATCTGGGTAGATAAGCAATTACCCCTGTTTCCACAGGGGGAATCACAATAGCAGCTCAGATTGTTCTTTTTGGTTCTGGGATTTACCAGGTACAGCTGGGTGGACCCTGCTGAGCAGAGTTCCTGTGACAGTAACTTCATTTTTTGTGTGTGTGTGTATGCTCTTGGAGTTGTGATTGGAGATATTAGAGTTCTCCATAGAAACAGAAATAACATGGTGTGTGTGCATGCATGCATGTGAGTCTGGAGAGAGGCAGAGTGAGGAATGGACAGAGTCACTTTCAGTATAATTATAGAGTATGAGAATCCCAAATCTGTAAGGCAAGATGGTATCTGGAGAACCAGTGAAGAGCTGAGTGAGTTCAAAGTCAGGAGCCACCAGTCTAGAGACCCAGAGATGAGCCAGCACTTCATTGCAAGGAAGAAACGTTCTGATGGAGAATGCCCTCTGATCTGGGAGGTCAGGTTTTTGTCTGTTCAGGTTCTTCTAGACCTACCCACATTAGGCATGGAAATTAACTTTGCTCAAAGTCTACACATTTTGGGACCATTTGGAGTCCTGGCCTCCAGCTGCTCTTCCCGGCTAGTGACCTTTTCTTACCCTTTTGATTTGAGCTTCTGAGAGCTGTGTCAAAGTTGTTTACCAACCCTGCTTCCCGAGCACACATTGCCCTTGCCTTGACCTAGGATCAGGTAATGAGGTCTTCACCTGTTGGCCCACCTGGCTCTGTTAGGTATAAAACCATGGTGCTGTTCAATAAAGGGCTTCTTCTACCAGCAGCTTGAGAGGTGTATGCGTGTTTAAACCTCATGTCCATCGCTTGGTTTCAGTTTCAGGCCATTTAAATGCCAATGTCATCTACAAAGTAACTTCATAGCAATGTGTCCACAGATGTTTGTCCAATCAGCTGGGCACCATAGCAACTGGGAACCACTGCTATCATCAAGAGTGATGACCTCAAGGGAAGGATGATCCAGGGCTCCCTGCTAGGTTGGTAGTGTACATAGGTGTGGTCAACTGCTCTGTTGTGATGGCTACTTCATGGATCTTAGGATTCAGGAACTGGGGGGGGGGTGTTGCATTTTCAGGAATGTTAGAAAATACACTGACCATCTTTCTAGAGGACAGGCCCAGGCAAGCAGGACCCATATTCTTGTTGGGATTGGACACTTTGAGTTTTTAATGTGAAACACTCATTGTCCCTTTCAGGTCTGGATTCTGAACTCTCTGTAGAATTACTCACATTTGAACAAAATTGGCCTACTTCTTAGAACTGGAGGTAGGCAAGGGAGAGCTGAGTAGCAGGGAAAATGGAATTCTCTTCCCTTCTTGTGATTCACTAATGTCCCAAGTAGGGGGTGACAATCCTTGTCGCATCATCCTACACTCAGAGCACCAGAGTGGATCTGTGTACATCAGAGAAGATTATTTCAGCTTGGGGCCAAGGATCCTTAGCTGATCTCCCTTGAGAACATAGTATCCTTGTTTATCTAGGCTTATGTAAGTTATTGGCTTTTTGAAAACCTGTGTTGCACTTTAAAAAAATATTCTTGCACAGGATTCACACTTATTAATCCACTGAGGAGGAGTGTAGAGAGCTGCGTGGAGCCGCACCTGATGGTGCTGGCTTCCACCCTCCGCGATCCCAAAAGCGCGTGCTCTGTGATAATTAACTCCTATTATGGCTAAGGCCTGACTCATGCTATTATCACGCAATGATTGTCAGCTGCTTGCATATGCGTGGACCTATGGGCAGTGCCCATCTGGCAATCCGGGGTTGGCGGCCTGTGCCTTAAGGGCTGGGAGAGGTTTGCCCGGAGAGAGACAGAGAAAGAGAAAGAGAAGGAGAAAGATTGCTGTGAACAAGGTCCTGAATAAACTGCTTGCAAGAAGAGCTCCGGTGTTGCTTCTTCCTTGCTGTCCGAGGTGGGCGCGACAGAGGAGGAACAGTCATCCCTTTGCTTTCTAAGAGTGCAGCTGTGACCAGCTATCTCCCGTTCTTCATCATGCCTTTCCCACCACGATGGACTGTGCCTTCAGGCCACGGCCAACATGTTTCCATAAGCAATGAAGCAACAGTCAAGGCATTGTTCATGGAGGAATTTCTCAAGTTCATTCAACTGTTCACTTCAGAAACTAGCAAGGACCTTGGAGTTGATATGGAATTAGGGGGAAAGTGAATCCATCCGATGTTGTACATTGACTGCAGGTGACAAACGTTTTAAGGTTGTACAAGTGACCATTCCAGATAAAGATTAACAGCTATGAGAGCAAACAAAGGGCCAAGTTAAAAAGATGGTGAGAAGATGGGCATGGGTTTCCTTATCAAAGTTCCCTATGTAGGAAATCACCTTCTGTCTTGGGTGTGTGGCCATCAATGCTTGTCCCTGGCATAGGGTTGTGGATCCTGAGTAAGAGGAATACTCCATGAGAAGTATTCTGGATGCTGCAGACTTTTGAAAATGTAGTCGTTAGACTACTTCCTGGATTTGAGTTTGGCAAGGTAGGAAACCCAAAGATAGACCATGAGGTTGATGTGTTTAAAGAACAAGAGAGAATTTCTGTAGAGACATACAGAATATATAACATCCTTCCATGTTTAATGAAGTAGAACATGCCTGTATCTGAAGAACACAATCTCTGATGTAACTATCAAGCCAACTGTAACAAACATTGTGACCAGTGCACTTTGAGAGGTGACACAGACTTGGTCATAGACTTTCTTGGTTGACCAGATGACACAACATGTTGTGAGTGTCCTTGGAGTGATGCTCAAATTGTGATGAAATGCAAGACATCTTCACGCATCCCTCGCAAAACTCTGTCTCTGAAAAAAAGCACGTAACTGGAAGATTTCCCACACCAAGATTGATTTCAAGAAATGAAAATGACCAGAAGCACGTTCCCAGGATTACGGCACTGAAGGCTGTGGCCAGAGTCAATATTCCAAAGTTCAAATCTAAGAGCGTTTGCTCAGTTCAGCTCCCTCTGCTCCTCCATCACGATGAATAGTCCACAGAGGGAGCTTCAGATAGATGTTATTGGCCTGTAGTGTGCATGGTGTTGAAAACTATGTACAACTATGCGGGATTACTAGGATCCTGCAAGTATCTCTGGAACAAAGACCTGATATAACCAGTCACCTTGCAAAGACACTGTCCATCTTCTGAAGTGTCTGGATCTGTGGTGTGTGGGGTGCGCACTTCAGGTTAAACACTCCCAGCCAGACACGGTAACATATGCTTATCTCAACACTGGAGGAGCCGAGACAAGAGGACTTTAAGTTTGAGGCAAGCCTGGGATACATTGCCAGTTCAAGTCCAGCTTGAGCTACATAGTGACATTAGGTCTCAAAAAGGAAATGAAAGGAATGAAACTCTTTTATGAATTCTCCACCCATTCACCCACCCAGATTGATGTCTGGTTGTATCCTCATGGCGTAGAAACCTCAAATAGTCTGGGGGTTTTAGAGGTTAAAAATGAGTCATTAAAAACTTTCAGATTTTCTAATTTTCCATGCCAGAGTGTAATCTTCAGTATTATGTGTATTTGTCTGTTGTATGCCTCACTGCAGTTCAGTAAACATTTAACAGGCTCTGTAGTTTACAGGTGAAGGAAATCAGTCCCACGGGAATAGCTCAAGTGGTAGAGTGCTATTTGTGCACAAGGACCTGAGTCTAACTCAGTCCCTGGGTTGAAACAGCCAGACAAGGATTGTAATGCCAGCACCAAAGATGCAGAGACAGGCAAATCCCAGGTCTCACTACCCAGCCTAGCCTACTCGGCAACTTTGAGCCTAGTGAGAGACCTCATAAAAAAAAAAAAAGGAAAAGAATTAAATCAGTTTGCTCATTTCCATGTACTCTTGGGTGGGTGCTGGGAGAAAGCTATTAGGAACGCACATGCATGTACACACGCGTGCGCGCACACACACACGTTTACGTCCTATACTTTAACCCGAATGCAAACACAGAAAACCAAGATGCCTGTGAGCTGTGTCATAGATGATCCATTTTACCATTTAATAATCACCATGCTTCTCAAGCTGGCCTCATGAAATAAAGTTTGGTTATAGAACATTTCCCCAGAAACATGTGAAGCTGGGGACACAAAGGCTTCCAACAGTAATGGGGTTGGTGAAAAGTCCTCCTTCATATTGGGTTACTCCATTTTAAACACTTCAAGAAGAAAGCATCTGCTTCACTAGATATGAAAATCTGCCAAATTGCACAGATAATTTCCTCTAAGACCTCCAAATTAACTGTCATGAAGCTGCAAAGTAATTTAATAAGCTTCCATAGAGTGGCAATCACGACCGTATTGAAATACAAATATCTTCCTTCTTCCATAATGCTGGGGATGGGACCCAGGGCCTGGCTCAGGCTAGGCAAGAGCCCCACCGTTGGCCACACTCCAGCAACATCTTCCTCTAAAAAACGCATCTGCTAATTTTTCTGTGTATATGGACATGCTTCCAGACGCAAGCGCATGCGTGTGCATAGAGAGGAGAGTGAAAAACGCTGGGTGTCATACACCTTTAGAATTTTGAGACAGGATTTCTTAATAGACTGGAGCTTGCCAAATAAGTTGGCTAGTCAGGAAGTACCAGGGATCCTCCGCGTGCATTGCCTTTTTTTTAGACTACTGGGATTAAAGGAGTATGTCACCATAACCTGGTCTGTAAGGTGACCAGTGGGACTGTTTTACTCTCAGATCTTCAGGCAGTCTTTATTAAAATATAATTGAAATGCCACTAAAATCTGGGTCCATGTAACTATTGATATGCTGTTGTGGGAATTCGGTCCGATAGCCAGTTGGACTGGGGAAGACTTGGCCCAATGGGAATGGTCTCCTCTGGGGAGATGTGACGGGATAAGAACCAGGGGGAGGCAAAGATTGCCCGCTCTCTGGAATGGTGGATGAGCTGGCAGCAGGCCACGGCTTGGAGCTTCCCCATAGCCTTTTGGAAGCAAGGTTGGAGCAGAACAGCTGGTGACGTGGCCCAAATTTCTCATTCCGTCTTATAAACATAGTGCATATTTTGATATTAATGAAAGGTAACAATCCACAGACTTCCCTCTTTAATATGCCCACAGTAAGTGGCCACAGTTTACAACTGGAAACCATGCCGATAGAAACAAGTTTTTCCCACTTCCTGTATGTAGGTGGTTAGCATCGTCAGGCGACGGTATCTTGGAAGCAGGCTACGATGGCTTGGATGTCTTGCGGGCTTTCAGGTTAAAGTGGGATCTTGTTGGTTGCACTGTGCCTGCACATCTCCTTCCACCTGAGGCTATATTTTCTCAGAATCCCTGTGGCAGTCTGCTGGTTTAGGCCCAACTCCTCCAGCAAGGTAGGGAAGGGAACAAGAACCTTTGTTCTGGTGGAGAATTAGCTTTAATCAAGGATGGTCTTGACTCAAAGACTCTGCAGGTTGCTGCTGTCTTTCCCAGTCATCTGCCATCATATGGTTGCTAGTGGGTGCTTGCTTGCTATTCCTGACTCAAAGGGCATCAGTGACTTTGGGGTTCTTGGAGGGAAGTCTTAGTGCTGACACTGCTTGACTTAACCTCCTCCAGCTTCTCTGTTGCCAGAATGGCTCCTGTCTACCCTCACCCTGCAGTGGGAATTCCTTGCCACACATCTTCCTGCCATGTGCTGACCCCCACAAGGCATTTTCTCCAACTTGAGGAATTATTTTATTTTATTTTATTTTGGTTTTTCGAGACAGGGTTTCTCTGTGGCTTTGGAGCCTGTCCTGGAACTAGCTCTGTCGATCAGGCTGGTCTCGAACTCACAGAGATTCGCCTGCCTCTGCCTCCCAAGTGCTGGGATTAAAGGCATGCACCACCATCGCCTGGCTCCAACTTGAGGAATTTTAAGTGCTTATAATTTCTTGTGTAGATATGTAAGCCTTTAAAATTAGGCTAAACAAGAATACATAATATTAAGTGAGGTTACCCAAATTAAGAAAATTTGAGTATATTTACTCCTATGTGGATTCTGACCTATAGCATGCTCGTGTGCATAGGTAAACATGGGTAAGTGTGAGTGTTGTGTGGTTAGAAGGGAGTCCAGGAAGGCAAGGTAAGGTGACGAGAAGGACGGGATGAAGGTAAGAGGACACAGGGCCATGAAAGAGGCCCTAAGGTAATTGTGGTTTAGTTCTAATTCTTTTTGTGTGGTGGATAAGTACATAAAAACATAATTGACAGCAAAAGTACAACACCCAAGCAAAGCTCCATGACTTCAGGATATTACTCCAACTGTATCAAAGTTCTCTGAGATGTACAGGACTTGAGCTAGACAAAAGTCTGAATTTATGTAGCTACATAAAATACAGGTCCACAATGGAGAAAAAGCATACGGTATTTTTTTCTTTCTGGGTCTGATTTTGCAAAGTAGTGTTATTGCAACTTTGCTACAAATGATACAGTTTTATTCTTTAGGGTTGAATAAAATTCTGGTGTGTATATACTTTACATCCCTCTTTACAGCTATGCTGATCTGTCACTTGCTTGGCTATCACGGCTATGCTGATTCTGTCGCTTGGCTATTACGGCTATGCTGATTCTGTCGCTTGGCTATTACGGCTATGCTGATTCTGTCGCTTGGCTATTACGGCTATGCTGATTCTGTCGCTTGGCTATTGTGAATAGGGCTGCAGTCAACAGGTGAGAAGCTGACTTAGGGTATAGACCCAATAGTGGACCATAAGGCTGTGTTTTTAGTTTTTTGAGGAACTGTAACCAGACATTTCCCTCCTGCATGCCAGTTCCTAAATAACCACTCAGAGGCTTAATATTATAATTGATGGCTCAGGCTTATTTCTGGCTAGCTCTTATGTTTAAATTAACCCATTTCTATTAGTCTATATTTTGCCATGTGACTTGTGGCTTGTTACCTTACTCTTGCTTCCCAGCGGCTGTGGGTGTCTCTTGTCTCTGCCCTTCTCTCTGTATCTCTGCTTGGATTGCCTGTCTGATTCTATTCTGCCTGGCTATCGGCCAAGTCAGCTTTATTCATCAACCAATAAAAGCAACACATATTTGCAATGTACAGAAGGGCAACCCACATCACAGGAAACTCTTGTCAGATAGTCTAGGCCTCTGTGGCTAATTAGTGGCTAGCTCCACCCTCTGATCTTCAGGGAAGTGTTATTTGTGGGAGTACAAACAAGACATGACCAAACTGAACTTCCATGATTTCCACAGTGACTGGAAACCACCCAGCTACAGCCACCTGTAGAACGATGCCAAAAAGATACAGTAGAAAAAACAATTACAACAAATGGTGTGGGCAAAACTGGGTAGTCACAGAGGAATGAAACTTGAAATTTTAAAAGATAAACATTTTAGTGTGCAAGAAAGGCAAAGCTTAGACCATCACAATGGTAAGCTTGAGAGGTACCTGGTGTGCGAAGATCTACTGGGTGACGCTCAACTACATGCCTTTTCCCAGGGGAGGACAGTTTCACATACATTATAGGATGTGTAGTATAACATCCCTGATCAGATGTAGTCGTACCCTCTACCCAGTGCAGCAACCCTAGATACTGTAGATATTAGCAAATGCAACTATGTACATAAGACACATGAGAAAGTCCGTGTCCTTCTCCTCGGTCCCATCCCAATGACTCTCAACGTAAGCTTTTATTCTTTTTGTTGTTTGTTTTTTTGAGACAGGGTTTCTCTCTATGTATCTCTGGCTGGCCTGGAACTCATTTTGTAGACCAGGCTGGCCTCAAACTCAGATCTGCTTGCTTCTGCCTCTCAAGTGCTGGGATTAAAGACACAGGCTGCCAATAAGAGTTCTTGTCATTGATGTCCAGTATGTCATGGGTGTGACACCCCTTTGCTATAGTACTGAGGTCCTCGTTGCCATTTGCCTATTGTCGACTAGTTTAAGAGCCTTATACTGAGGACCTCTCTGGTAGGCAGCCACTGCAAAATTTTACAAATAGGCTTCGAGGAAAGGATTCCTGGACCAGTTTGCCCCCCACTTTTCATTCTCATGAGTGTTTCCTGGGATCATTTTCCAAATAAGGTGCATGCCGTCAAGTGAGTTAACCCACAGGTAACCAGACGCCTGAAAGACTCAGCTACTCAGGGTGACTACCACGTGGTAAGGGCCTCACAGAGCTCATGACCGACTCAGTTCCTGTGTAGGATGGTGTCTAGAGGTCTCAGGTATTTGCCTATCTGTGTGCATGAAATCACACAGGCTCCAGTGGCTGGAGACAGTGATGGGTGAAGAAGGCAGAGGTGTCGTCAATGCTGGGGACATGCACCCCTTCTGCTCTGGTGTAGTGTTGGAATTTTCACTACTAGGAACTGGGACTAAACTTTTTTGAAACCAGAGGAACCAAGTAGAATGTGCTATACCAAACAGGGGGTGGGATTATGTAGAGGGCTGGTTTTTAACTGCATAGAAACTCTGTGCAGGGGTGACTTGAGGTAGCATTCTTGCTGAAAGGCTTGGCAAACCAAGTCGGGAAGAGGCAAACCTCTCCCATCAGTAGAGTGCCTTGCAATGGTCAGTCCTTGAGAACACAGATGTGCACTATAGTTCAAAGGCTCTGATTATGTTGTGGTTTGTCTTCTGATGAGGTGTTTTTACATATTACAACAAGAGTTATTCCCATAACACCGAGCTTTTTGCTTAGTTTAGCTAGGGCACTAAGCTCTTGAAATTTGCAACCAAGTTACTGGTCTATGAAACTATTTTCATATTATGGGAACCTAGTTTGAATCGTGATTTGAGTATCATAAAAAGAGCACTGGCTTTGCAATAAAGTATGCAGTTGTATTTCCTACTCTGCATCCCCTGTGTCCCGATTTCTGCGGCACTTCCCAGGGTCATCCATAACTGAGGAAGTTGGGGAAGGGTCCCCAACAAGGTTATAATTCTGCTATATCCCGTTATTCTTTGGCAGTAACAACTACCTTGAAATTTCAGATCTGAATTTTAGTCAAACACGGAGATGTGGACAAATGGAAATGTCCGTACAGCTCTTCTTACAAGTGGTGGAAGGCAAGGCACGCAGGCCATCAAGGTGGGATGTTGTTAATGTTACAATTTTGGCATGAATGGGACCCTGGTGGTCCCATGGCAGATGAGGACCATACAAATAGACCTTTGTGGTGGATGGGTCCAAACCATAGTGGGCGACAAATAGATCATACAGACAGAGTTTGAGTGTGGAGTTTATTGAGAGGGTAGAAGGGAGGGAAGGTAGAGAAAGAGAAAGACAGACACAGAGACAGAGGGGACAGAGAGGGAAAGAGAAAGGAGAGCGAGACAGAAACCTGCCTCTTGAGAGAAAATGACAGAAGAGGAAGAACAGGCAGGACTTGTCTCTTAAAGGGGCCTTTTACACCCGCGTACAGACTAGGACCCTGGACTGGCCTGCTTCCTGCCTGGGTGCATCCTGCCAGATATCAGGTCAGGCCAGCATAATGCCCAAATCCTAACAGTTAGGCTACCTTTCTATTAGTGAAACAAAGGGGAGGATGATAGTGATAGATGAAGCATAGGAGGTTGTGAATGGACACATCAACACCCACAGCCTTCTAAGTCTTTGGATTATTTTCTCTACATTTTCTTGATGTGGTTCTAGCATATTGATTGGTAGGGGTAGGTTTTGTGGAGGTTGCGAGCTCTCCTTTAGGGCCCACTTCATCGGGTGAAGCCAATATATGGCCGACTTGAGTCTCGATTCTTCAGATGAGGGGATGTGCGCTCAATCAGTCGTGATTGCTCAGTAGGACCTGCAAGTTTGTGATTCATTTGAAAATACTAGTATCCTGAGCCTTGAAACGACGATATCCAAAATGAGTCTGACTTTTTACGTATGGATGCTAAAATATTATCTCATAACCCAAGCACTCTTGATATGGGTTTGGTTTTATAACATGAATCCTACAGCTATCAGAGATGAGAAATTTTATTAGAAGTCTTAGAGTCACTGAGTCTCTAAGAATGCCTTGCATTGGCAATGTAAAAATCCACAGCTCTCATTTGATGTCAGCAGGCTATTAGTGCAATGGAGGATATCCAATCTATTGTTTTGTGTGGATAAGGGTGATTAACACCAATAACCATGGAATTCAGGATTTAAAAAAAATCAGGAAAAAGCTTTGTAGGTACCTCAAGCAGAAATGATTTAATTCAAGGAATCACATCCCTACACGACCACCTGAGTCAACAAAGGAACAAATGTTAGGGGAACTAACTACCACTTAGAGGCACACTGCTGTCGAGAGCCAGTTAGCACCTGCTAGTCAGAGTTTAAGTAATTACAGAAACCCCTAGAAATGTCAGTTTTTCTCTAGGCCAGAGGCAGGTTGTCAGGGGACCTGAGCACAGTGATGCTTCCACTTGGCAGATCAATACCCTAGAGATGAAGAAACAGATCAGCTTTAGTTTGCTTTGAGGCTTAGCATGAGTGTTCCTCATTAAAAACATGGAAGTCACACCCAGGGGCCCAGAGGTAAGGGGCCTTGGCAGACAGTCGTTAGAGGTCCAGCTCCTATGACACAGGGGACAGTGAATTCTCACTCTTTTCACTTAAGCAAACAGTCAACACCAAGAACCGGTTCCGGAGTCCGTTGGATTGAGGATGCAGGAGTTCTGAAATGGTGGGAGAGAGGAAAAAAAACAAATTTGGCAGAAAAGTAGAATAGAAAGGAAATTTCTTTAGAACGCTAAAGAACTCTGGTCTTAAATTTTGATTCATCCTGAAGTGTAAAGAGATACTTGGGTGAAATTAGTCCTCAGAATTTGTAAAGTTTTGAAAGTAATTCTTTGGAAAGACATCATCTCAGTAATCAATTATAACACTTAATTGGCGACAAGAAGTTTCCATTGCCAAATTTGCCAAGTGCTTGTTTTAGAATTTCCTATTAGAATATGTTTGTGTCATGGCCAAGCTGAGTGTTTGATAAATCTTATTTCTTAATTCTTCACTCAGAAAAACTAGTAATTAATGGTTTAATCAGTACCTCAGAGCAAAATGTACTCTGAAGAAATGTCAAGGTAGAATTTAATTTATATCCATAATTCTATTTATTCCTAATTTAATTTTACATTAAAGATGATAAATTCTCTTATACAGCAATCAGGCCAGAATTGAGTATGGGCTTAAAATCAAGAGCTAAAAGCTTTGGATTCAGCATAAAAATGTATGCAAGTTGTACAAACTCTTATAAAAGTTTATTTTCTGTTAATTCATGTCAGGGTAAGGGTTGGCCTGATTTTGGTCTGACTATTTTTCTCAGTGTGCTGTGGTTTCAGTTAAGTTCTCATATATATAGCTCATGCTAGCCTTGGACTCTTATGTAACCGCAGATAGCCCTATAAATCTAATCCTCCTGTATCTAAAGTGTTGGGATTACACATATGTGCCACCATGTCCAGTTTCAAAGTGCTCCTTAGGTCCTGATGATTAAGTCATGAAAATATTAAATACCCAAAGACATGAATCATTAGAAAGCAATTAAAATACTGTGTATAATACAAGTGAGAAATTTAAGATTTCACTTTGGCAATTTCCTACCCAAAGGTTGCTAATTGAGTTAGGGACGTATTTCTTTTCATAGTCAAGTGTTAATGGGCTTCAACGATTTTCGATTTTAGCAGTGATTACTTGCTTCACCCTCAAAAGTGTAAAAAAAAAAAAGCAAAAAATTGAATTTCAGGTAAGTCACGAAAAATTGAGTAGATTCAATAAGATTCCAAAAGAATCTCCTGTGCCTGTATATTTAAACATCTTTGTGAGAAGCTTTTCTATATAAACTAAAGCACATATACAATTATTAATCTGGAGAATGTCAACATAATACCACTATAATTTTAAGCATTACTATAATGCCATAGTAGCTTTTGGATTGTGGTGTAGTTTGGTTGTGCCCATCAGACACTTGGTTCACAGCTGACGACATTTGTGTTAGGAAGCTGTGGAACCTTTAGGAAGTGGAGCCTTAGTGGAGGAAGTGGTCTTTGAGGTTTACAGTCCAGCCATCCTTGTCTGCTCTCGTCTCCCTGGTCCACTGTCATGTGATCCTCATGAACCCACTTCCATGGAGCAGCTCCATATGAGTGGCCTTCTCTGACATTGTAGACTGTATCCCCTGAACTGCAAACTAATTTTGTGATTACAAGATATAAAAAAGAGGCCAAGGATAGTAAAAATTGTTATGTCTATATCTGCCTAAACTTATGAATGTGGCAGTCTCAAAGCTGTTGTAATGGTGGACACCTGAGAACCTGAGCTAAATTTGCCAGCTGGTCATAGTCTGTAGCAGGACCACTGAACATGATCTGTGATGGGCCCAGGAAGAGCAGACAATGAGGGACAGACTGCCTTGGTCCCAAGTGCCCAGGAAGGATGGCCAAGCGGCAGAGGGAGCGTGACTTGTGACCCGCTACATGGCCCAACTTCAAGTACAGATCCCAGTTTCCAAGGCTGACAGCCAAGCTGCAAAAAAGTAGTGTTGGGGAAGTGCAGCTCCAGACCCAGACAGGGGTCTCTGAAAATGTAAAAAAACAAGTTAAGCCTTTCAGCTAGGCAGACTTGCAGTTTGAATTAAGAATTTAGGAAAATGGAGATTAATTCAGGGCTCAAGAGAAGTTAATGCAACCAACGCAGCTGATGCGAGCATTACAACCAGGGCTGCCTTCTCCTACAGCTATACCAAAAGGCACCCAAAATCATTTTAGACTTAAAATACTGTTTTTATCCCATTCCTTTGGCACCACAAGATTGCCGAAGATTTGCTTTCGATATCCCCTCATTTAATTTCAGAGAACCAATAAAGAGATATCAATGGAGCATCTTATCTCAGGGTATGGAAAAACAGTACTACCTTGTCAGAAGTTTGTAGCTCAGGCTATACAAAGTGTAAGAAATCAGTTTTCACAGATTTATATTGTCCGTTATCTGGATGACATCCTGCTTGCCTATAGAGAATAAGAATTTTACTTGAGATATATGGATTCCTACAATGGAGTGTTAGCCATGCAGGACTAGTTATATTGCTCCAGAGAAAGTGCAGAGGCACCCACATTCCCAGTCTTTAAGTCATATGTTATACCCCAAAGAAATAAAGCTTCAAAAATTAGAAATTAGGAAGGATGGTTTAAAGACTCTAAATGACTTCCAAAGTTGTTGGGAGACACCCAATGGCTGAGACCTTATTTAAGATATTCTACAGGAAACCTCAAGCCTCTAAGTAAAATCCTTAAAGAAGACGGTGATCCAAATTCCAATAGACAGCTTTTAGAAGCTGCCAGACAAGTGCTATCCCACATTATATAAATTACAACCAACCTTGGCAAGCATGTATATTACCCACAAAACTTGCTTCTACAGCGGTTTTATGGCAAAATGGACCACTCTTATGGATGCACCTTCCTGTATCACCAGGTAAGGTATTAAACCCTCATTTTGATGCAGTAGCTTGCTTAGCACAGAAGAGCAGGATACAATCTAGGAGATATTTTGGCAAGGAACCGGCTTATTAATCAGTGTTCCTTATACTAAGGAACAAATTGAATGGTTATTCCAAAATAGTGATTCTTGGGCAATTGCATTTGCTCAATTTCAAGGCCAGATTAATAACCTTTTCCCAGCTGACTCATTGCTGCAGTTTACACTACTGTATTCCTTCCTTTTCCCTCATCCTTAAAGGATGCTTTAAAATTTACCTGGCGTGAGTGAGAAGGAACCAAAAAACACACAACAAACCCGCTTAGGAGTTTATTAGAGGGGGTGTGTACAGGCCTGGGGAATCGGTGTGCAGAGAAAGATGTCACAGCCAGCTTTTTAAAAGCTGTCTAGCACGTGTGCACAGGGGGGTTGACATGGCTATGTCATACACAGTTGACAGGGCTCACACATGCATGCAAGGGCTTAGCTTAGTCATATGTGGATATAACCACTCATGCACGCATGTGTGTCATGCAGGGCCCTTTAACATTGAGGCACTCCTGAGGGCTTATCTGCACATGTATGGCTCTAGAACCCAGAAGTGCAGCCTTATGTGTGGCTGAATAATTACATTCTACCCTTCTGTTTATAACAAACATTTGGGGATTTTGAAGTCTTTTAATGGGTGGGAATGGGGCATCATAAAGTCTTTCATGACTGCTTCATGCCGATTTTGTGGGCATTGTCAGGCCTCTAGAGAAGGCTGCTTTTTGCTGATTTTGTTGGTGTCAGGGAGTTGAGATACTTGACCATGTCCTGGGGTGGCTGATTATTGTTGTGTTTTTTTTTCTGGGCTCTGTGGAACTGACTGGCTGGCAGCTTGGAATTTGTAAGATGCTGGAAAGGCAGAGAATTATGTCTGGAAAAAACTTTAGATCCTGGTGATTAAAGGAGGAGAGTCCCAAGATGGAAGATTGAGGGGTTTTTTTTTGGAAGGGGGGTGTAGGAGGGAATTTCCCAGGGGTTCCGGAGATCAGGAATGATAAGGGAAGAATTAAATGATTATTTATTCTGGGAGAGTCTGGTCCCTGGAGTTTATGAAAAAAAAAATGTTTGAAAAGAAATAAATTTTAGACATTAAGAGTTTATGATTATGATGATATAGTGTTGGAATGGAAGAGAGTGGGGAGGGGGAGGAAAAGAATGGGGAATTATTGGAAAGGGAAATTATTAGGCCTGGCGGTGGGAAAAGTGAAGCTATAATGTTTGGTCTTGGGATCTGACTTTTGACAGATTTACAAAAGGCAGTGATAGATTTTAAGAACTCTAAATCCTCAGGGGTGGGTTGGAGGTGAACCTTGACAAAATGAAACAGCTTTGCTATTAGGACGAAAGAGCTGGTGTGGGTAGTACAGAATTTTCTGGGTGTCAGGGGGTGTCTATGAGAATGCGGGCTGTACTGTATGAACCCCCTGAGGTGATTGAGGTAGGTTTGGGCTCTGGAATGCTACTATTCTAGCTTCTTGGTTAGCCCAGTTGGAAATAATGGGACTGTCAGTCTGATGAGACCAACAGTGAATAAATTCCTATAGCTTTTGGGAGATAGGAGGCTTTTAAACAGGTCCATAATGTAATCTGAATTAGTTATGGATTCTCCTTTTGTCATAAGAAGCCCATGCTCCTTCCAGATAGCTGCATGGGACAAGAGGATATGAAAGGCATAATTTGGAGTCTGTGTAAACAATTTAAAGATTGTCCCTTTGCTAACTGGAAGGCATGGGTAAGGGCTATTAACTCAGCCTGCTGATTAGTGGTATGAGCAGGGAGTGCCTCTCTACCACTCCAGTATCTGACACCATGGCATAGCCTGCTCTATGGATCCCTTCAAATGAAAAGGAGCTGCCATCTGTGTACCAGGTATAAGTGGCCTGGAACAGTTTGCTCTCCTGTATATGTGAAGAGTGGGGTGGTAGATTCTCTAAGGTTTCTGTACAGGAATGAGATAGGAATTAATGTTAGGTTGTGGTAGGAGATTTGAGATATTAAGGGGTGGGAAACATTGGAAAGTGAGTGTGGCATCTTCTACTAACTAGTGCCACCTGGAGGGAAAGAACTCCGGAAGGGGGTAAGGTTAGTAAGTCTCTGTAAGTTAAGAGATGGGACAGATTTGATGGGAGAAGACAGTGGTGCATGACCCAAAGGCTAGTTTCCTGCTTGACTCACGAATCAGAAGCTCAGTGGCCACTAAAGCCCATATGCAGGTAAGGTCCAGTTTCTTTGACAGGTGTGCTACAGGTGCAAAGGAAGATCCCAACTGATGTCCTAGGACCCAAGGACATGTCCCTCCTTCTGTTACATAGAGGGAGAAAGGATGAGTTGAAGATGAAGAGTTAGGACCTGAATAAGGGCTTCTTGGAGTCTCTGGAAGGGTTTAGTAATGGGATGGAGAAGGGGCTCATGCAGAGAGCTGCCTCGTATAAGGGGCGGGCAAGGAGAGAAAGAGGGGATCCAAGTATGATAAAAATCTCTTTTGTGGAAAGAACTGCAAGGGACTGAATTAGCTTTTTATCTGCATAGGGAAATAGCTTTTTGGGTGGGGTAATAGTTAATCCCAAGTAAATTACCTTAGTGGTGGACAGTTGGGCCTTAGAAGGTGAGATTCTATAGCCCTTTTTGGAAAGGAAATTGAAAAGAGTGGTGGTATCAGATTTGCTGATTTCCAGTACTACAATGTAAAGTATCATTTACATACTGTATGAGTTTAGACTTAGGGAGAGAGAGTGAGAGTATAGCAGAAGCTAAAGCCTGACCAAATAGGTGTGGGCTGTCCTGGAATCCCTGGGGAAGGACAGTCCAGGTGAGCTATGTGGGGAGGTGAGTGTCAGGGTCAGCCCAGGTGAAGGCAAAGATGTTTTGATATTGGGAGCTTAGAGGAATAGAGAAAAAAACATCATTGAGATCTAGAACCGAGAAGTGGAAGGCTCCTGGAGGAATAGGGGATAAGTGTGTAAAGGTTAGGCACTACAGGATGAAGAGGACCACTATGGAGTTAATGAGCCAGAGGTCTTGAACCAGGCAGTAGGTTCCATTAGGTTTTAAACAGCAAGTATAGGGGTGTAGTAGCTTTTTTCTTAGAAGGTCAGAGATGATAAGCTTAAGTTCTCTAAGGCTCTGGAGAGTAGGGGTACTGAGCTTGGGTAATGTACTTAGTAGGATCTTGTAATTGGATAACAATGAGGGAATGGTGCTTAGTAACAGAGGAGTTTTGGGTGTCCCAGACTTGGGAGGCTGGTAGAGGAAAAGATGCATTGGAGCTGGGAGGTTGGGAAGCTAGGAAGAGGAGGAGGGGATACTTTGGAGTGGGACTAGAAACAGAACTCAAGATTGCCAAAGAGGTTTTCAGTCTGCTGTTAAAATGTTAAGAGAGCCTGAGAACTGAGATCTCAATTTTCCCCTCAGGAAAAAAGTACTGAAAGCCCTCTTTAGATAAGAGGAGGGTAGCCTAAGGTTTTTTCTGCTGTTCAGAGACTGGGACAGTTGCTTAAAAGCAGCATTGTATTTGGACTCTTACCAGTTACAAAAATCTTATCTTTTGGTTAAAATGGATTTAAGAGAATCAAGATTTGTTAAGTGGTGTTATGGTATTGACCTGTTAATGCTTTAGTTCACTATAGGATGTTAATGTCGAGAAAATGATCAGAACTTGTTTAAGGACACTAGCAATGATTACTATAAGGTATTAATGATTAGAAAATGTTTAGGACTTGTCTAAGTTTGACACTAGCAATGAATTCTTGAATTTTATTTATTTGATAAGACAAATTTAGAGTTTGATACAGCTAGGTACTCTAGACCAATTCACAAGTGGGCATTCCCAACCCTGGTGATTCTCCATTCCTTTAGTAAGGAGATTTATTAGTCATTGAAGTATGCATGGCAATAAGTATTATCTGCTTGTTTACCATTAGCTAATTGTTAATGAACTCTCACTCTCTTCAGAAACCCAGCTTGAAGATGCAGAGCCCAGTACTTTCTCCCTTAGCCCTTTGTTTACAGAGGTCAGCAGTCAAGGATGGGCTTTGATCCCCGCCCTTCCCAGGCACCAAAGGCATGGACTTGCATAAATAAGAATGCATGTTCTGAAGAAGACAAGACTTGGAAATGAAAAAGTGTTTATCCCAAGGTAGATGCGATCATCTATCCTGTTGCAGAAGCACAGGCTTTATTAAAATAAAAAAGGAATTGTGGAGGCCCAAGGAGGCCAAAGGTCAGAGAGTTTGGGACTTGTTTCTAGTTCATTCAAGGTTATTGTGCTTCTAACAAAGGCCCCTAGTGTTTGAACTGCCTTTTTGGAGCCCATTCTCTTTGCAGGGATACCTTGCTCAGCCTAGATATAGCGGGGAGGGCCTTGGTCCTGCCTCAAAATGATGTACCAGACTTTGTTCACTCTCCATGGGAAACCTTACACCCTGAGGAATGAATGGGGAGTGGGTGGGAGGTAGAGAAAAGAGGGAGGAGAGGAGAGAGAAGAAACTGAGAAACATTAAAATGAACAAGCAGCACTCCAGAGATGTGCTGATTTCCTACTGGAGTCAGTTTTACCTTCTAGGACATATTCAGATCCCAGCCCTATGCTCACAGGCATCTAACTGTCTCATCTTTGAACTGAGTGGCTCTTCTCCAGGCAGAATCTGGAGAAGAATCACCACTCCAACTCTTATTGTAGACCGGAAGACAAACGAGGGAAAAGTACAGCCAGTGAAGAGGTAAGATGTGTCTGCTACAGCTGGGGTGGGCACTTCCAAAGCTGCTCTATGTTCTACGGTGTGTGCGTGGGGGAGTAAAAGGTTGAAGCACTCAGTGCAAATTATTTTCATCCTTTTCTATTTTTTATAGAGTACACATTTGAAGTAAATAGTTCTTACAGCCTTGCTTACAACTATCGAGCAGGGATAACCTTAAATTAATGATTTCTTGAAATGGATTTGAAGTCGATGGGATATCATTGAATACTCTATTACCACAGCTGCCTTCCCTCCCTGCACACACATCTTCACAATGGAATCTGTCAGAAAGCAGGGGCGATGGGATGAAGGCGAGAAACCACAGGCATGTCCTTAATTCACTCTCTTCCTGTTATTCACCCCCCCCCCAACTTCTATTAGAAAAGATGATTGGAGGCACCAAATTCAAGGTCATAAAAAAAAAAAAGAAACAAAACTCGGAAGCCTCAACATGACCAAAAGATCTAGCATTGGCTTCTCTGTCTTGCAGGACAAGTGAGCAGACCCAAGTCTCAGATCACCAACACAGTGTTAGGCTGAGAGCCTAGGCCCCAGTCCTTGGCATCTATCTCAGCCCCCAGGCCTGGTCTGGATGTCAAATCCCAGCAGGCCAGTCCTGACCCCTCGCTGGGGGTGGGGTCAGGACCACTCCCCAGGGTACTTAAATGATCCCCCCAAAGAACACGTGGTCCCCCTTTCTTCCTCCCGGGGGTCGCTTTTCTGCGGCTTCCCGTTTCCCCCTCGGGGCCACCCGAGAGCGCAGATCTCCCATTAAACCTGGATATTTCTTAATTCGGCCTGTTTTGATTTGGCTTGACTGGGAATTTTTGCGTCGTCAGAGAGCTCGCTTAGGAAATATTCCTAACACACAGATCGGGTCATACCAGTGTGAACTCATTCAGTCCACTACAGAAGTTCTGATCCTGAGGAGGAACCCATTGCCTGACACTGGCTGTCCAATTACAGCTCCTGGGTCATGTCTGTGTTTCCAAGAGGCAATTGTGGAATTCTGGAGACGGTGCCCTAAAAGTCACATCTTGATAGAGAGAAGCTCTTGGATCATCCACGAAGCCTCTGGATAGCAGTCTGTTCTTGTCTCTTCAGAGCTTTACTGACCCTTCCTCCCCAGTCATCTGTCCATCTGGTGATCACCCTCATATAGAGATGGGACCCATTTGGGTCCTTGCAACTTGGGTGGAGAATTTTGTTTCCCAAGTTCTTGAATCCAAAGACTTCTGGTCCAGGCACACTGGAAGAGAAAACTCGTTGTTTTAAAGTCAGCAGAGTCCCCCCAGTAGAGCTACCACGAGGACCAGCTTCTCTGGATTTTCAGACTTGCACTTTGCAGCCTCAATCATGCAGCTTAGCCCGTCACCTTCCCCCTTTGGTCTCTGTGATGGTTTGGATAGGAAGTGTCCAGCAGCCTCATGTGTGCGATTACTTAATCCCACTATTTTGGAACTTTTAGAAAGAGGGAATCTTTAGCTCAAGAAGCAGATTGCAACTTTTATTGATTGCTAAATGAGTAGGGAAGGTAAAGAAATGACTTTTGGCTCAAGAATCACCGAGTTACTGCTGAGATTGAGGTGCCACATACAATGATCAGCTAATTAACTCACCTGCGGGTAAAAGGCAAGCAGGAGCAAAAGTTTTTTATGTCTTTTTTTTTATTGAAAAAAAAAATTCCGCCTCCTCCCAGCCTCCCATTTCCCTCCCCCTCCTCTTACTCCTCTACCCCTCCCTCTCCAGTCCTAAGAGCAGTCAGGGTTCCCTGCCCTGTGGAAAGTCCAAGGTCCTCCCCTCTCCATCCAGGTCTAGGAAGGTGAGCATCCAAAACTGGCTAGGCTCCCACAAAGCCAGAACATGAAGTAGGAACAAAATCCCATGCCATTGCCCTTGGCTTCTCATCAGCCCTCATTGACCGCCATGTTCAGAGAGTCCGGTTTTATCCCATGCTTTTTCAGTCCCAGTCCAGCTGGCCTTCCTCACTGTCTCTGTGGATGGGTGCACCCCTCGCGGGCCTGACTTCCTTGCTCATGTTCTCCCTTTTTCTGCACCTCATTTGGACCTTGGGAGCTCATTCTGGTGCTCCAGCGTGGGTTTCTGTCTCTATCTCCATTCTTCACCAGATGAAGATTCTATGGTGATATGCAAGATATTCATCAGTATGGCTATAGGATCGGGCCATTTCAGGTTCCCTATCCTCAGCTGCCCAAGGAACTAACTGGGAACATTGCCCTGGGCACCTGGGAGCCCCTCTAGCTTCATGTCTCTTACCAACCCTAAGGTGGTTCCCTTAATTAAGTTATGTGATTCCCTGCTCCTCTATCCAACCTTGTTTTATCCCCAATCATCCCGTTTCCCCAAGTTCCCCCCATCCTCCCCTTCTCACTTTTCTCTCCCTATCTCCCCCTTTCCCCCATCCCACCCCCCCAAGATCCCAATTTTTTGCCCGTCAATCTTGTCTACTTCCCATATCCAGGAGGATAACTATATGTTTTTCTTTGGGTTCACCTTCTTAATTAGCTGTTTTAGGATCACAAATTATAGGCTCAATGTCCATTATTTATGGCTAGAAACCAATTATGAGTGAGTACATCCCATGTTCATCTTTTTGGGTCTGGGTTACCTCACTCAGGATAGTGTTTTCTATTTCCATCCATTTGCATGCAAAATTCAAGATGTCATTGTTTTTTACTGCTGAGTAGTACTCTATGTATATATTCCACACTTTCTTCATCCATTCTTCCATTGAAGGGCATCTAGGTTGTTTCCAGGTTCTGTCTATTACAAATAATGCCGCTATGAACATAGTTGAACAAATGCTTTTGTAATATGATAGGGCATCTCTTGGGTATATTCCCAAGAGTGGTATTGCTGGGTCCTGGGGTAGGTTGATCCCGAATTTCCTGAGAAACCGCCACACTGATTTCCAAAAGTGGTTGGACAAGTTTGCATTCCCACCAGCAATGGATGAGGGTACCCCTTCCTCCACAACTTCTCCAGCAAAGGCTATCATTGGTGTTTTTGATTTTAGCCATTCTGACAGGTGTAAGATGATATCTCAAAGTTGTTTTGATTTGCATTTCCCTGATCGCTAAGGAGGTTGAGCATGACCTTAAGTGTCTTTTGGCCTTTTGAACTTTTTCTGTTGAGAATTCTACGTTCAGTTCAGTGCCCCATTTTTAAATTGGGTTAATTAGCATTTTAAAGTCTAGTTTCTTGAGTTCTTTATATATTTTGGAGATCAGACCTTTGTCTGTTGCAGGGTTGGTGAAGATCTTCTCCCAGTCAGTAGGTTGCCTTTTTGTCTTAGTGACAGCTTGTTTACAGAGTTCGTGACCACCTCAGACCGGGCTTATAGCTCTTGTGCCATACAGAAATATGGTCCTACAAAACAAGAGTAACATATACAGTGTTACAAAATTTTGAATTTGTACCAATATACCAAAATCCATGCCAATGCAAAGTATTAATAGTTGTCTTTTTGTCCTATATTCCCTAAATTATAATAAATATCCATGACACAAAGAATAACCAAGTAGCACCCATACCTGCCTTGGCTCTTGGGAATGTGGGTGCAGTTCTTTTCATACTACTTCCTGCTGGCTGTGGGTGAAGACATCCCCAGGAGTCCCTGAGAAAAATTTTAGATAATGACCAAGTCCTGGGAAGACCAGTTATAACCTTTGCTGATAGATATGTCAAGATTCAGGAGGTCTCCCTTGATCAAACCAGATCCTTATCAACCTGGAATGAGAATCCACAGCCTCTTGTTTTCTGTGGAAAACAAAAGCAAATCCACTTCTCCAAAGCATTTTTAATTTCCATTTGACAAATACATTGATTTTTTTTTAAAGTTAAGGTATTCTTAAAATCTCTAGACTGGTTTATGTCCACAGTCCCTCTTTCAGTTCCAGGTCTCTCAGCAGCTCTCTTTGCTTTTCAGCTATCAAAATATTCAAAATCAGCACGGCACTACACTAGATCCAGACCCCCTGGTGTTTCCCATCTGTACATCATCTTTACATGGCTTTCTTTTACTCTATCTCTTTAAAGACTACTTTTAAACTCTTTCTATAACTACCTATACCCATTTCCTTTCTCAAGCTTACATTGTAAAATATACTGTAACCCATTTAGAGGTTTTTGGAAGCTTTATAGAGTTTTTTTTTTGTTTTGTCCACCCCCCCGAATCTGGACCTCTTTTGCTGCGTATCTTTTTAGCCTTTTTTGACCCCACGAGCAAACTTTAGATTGCTAAGGTACACCTGAATCCTCTGCATGCACTGTAGGCTGGCCCCTCCCACTCTCCGGTAGGGTCTTGAAAGCCAAGCCCAAAGCTTGCAGCCCCATCAGAGGTATGGGACCAAGCACTCAACCTTCCTAGAGCTCTAGAATGCCAATGCTTGTGCTGTGGCAGGCACTTTTATTTTGTGTTTTGTTCCTCCTGGCTGTTCGAGGGCTCACCAGCAGGCAGAAACCCTTAAAGGAGCCGAATACATTTTTTTTTCAGCATTCTAAGGTCCTACATAGAAATACAGGCCCTGGTTGGTACATCAGAGTCCTCTCTGAAGAGGGAAAACGGGTGAATGAAACGGACGGGGTAGAGATAGCCACCCTCTGCACTTTGGTTTCCTTAAGAGCACAAGTCTCGTTCTTCAGCATGCTATGGTTTGATTTATTTCCTGGACTCACATCGTGGGAATCTGACCAGTGTCTGAAGGTCAGCTACTCAGGACTCCCTGGGCTCCTCTGGAGCAAGGCCACAGCCTGTTTTGCCTAGGACAGGGTCTGAGTCCTGGAAGGCCTGGTAAATTCTCTAGGGGATATTGGCTTCTTTATGCCACAGCACTCTCCTGAAAGCAAGGATAAACACATCTTGGTCCTCTGCCAGGGGAGGAAGTCCTGGGAAGATCCCATGTTTAGAGTCGTGAGTGCCATAACATGCGGTTGGCTTTCTTAATGAAGACCTTGGTTTTTTTTTTTTTGTAACCAAGAGCAGAGAGAGCCAGCTGATTTTGAGTATGAGCCCAAGGACCATCTAAAGAAGCCCTCTTAGAGCGACTGGCCCGTCACACTGCTCCACCTGCCCAGGCTCCTGCTGAAAACCTCATCTTGTTTCCCTAAGCTTTGGTCTGTCTAATGCTCGCAATGTCCGGACGCTTGGCTCTGTGCAGAAGCTCATGTCTTATTCTCCGTAATTCTGGAATATCCATCTCTGGGATATTCCCACAAAAACTGGTTTCTCTCACTTTACACTTCCCAGCCCCATCCCTTACTGGGAACATACAGTGTGTATCGAGGACACTTTAGCAGCCCTCTAGGATCATATATTTAGGACTGAAGTGAATTTGGAGATGAACAGCCTTGCCCCTGCCTCCTCTCCTCCACTAAGCTATGGTGGCTAAGCAACTCTTTCAGCCACAAAATAGGGCTCCATGGTTTCAGGAAAAAAAATAAGAACCTCTATTTAGGGCTCCCCTTTGCACTTGGGCCAGTTTCTTTCACAGAGGACCGGAACAATCAAGAGAAAGCCAACATTCCCTTCTAAGGTGGGTAGGGAGCTGCAGGCAGCAGCTATAGGAGCAGAGGCAAGATGTCAGGCAGACTGGCTGACCCACTACTGAGCCCTGTTCTATAGCTCTGCTAAGATGACAGCCAAGCCACACCCTGGTCCACTCAGTTTCCTTCTGGCAAATTCAGTGCTGTGCTATTTTTGGTAACTCAGAGTTTGCTTTACTTCTTCGGTCATTTGACAGACATTTCAGTGGAAATCACTGTGTTGTGCCCGGCTTCTTTCTGGTAACTAGTTTTTGCCATGATCCTTGCATCTGATGAAATATGTAAAGTCATAAAGTTAAACCAAGAAAACCCATAGGGCATTTCTATGTCTTGACCGTAAAGGAACTTCCCATGTAATACTCGTTTTCAATAATATTCAATCACATTACCAAGTTGGAATTTAAATTTACATAAAATATTAGATAATTAAGACTCCGAGAAAAACTTGTTTCTAATGCTTGAGACTCAAGCAATTTGTGCCCCATCTTGCATGTTAAGTGAAGTGGGGTTAGTAGAGCTGCCAGGGGGCCTGCAGGGGGAATTAAGGCTATGTCAAGTGCTAGCCAATTACGTGGCTGGTATTTCCATCTCACTGCTATAATGTCCGAGGTGATGGATGATGATAATTTTCACACAATCCGAGGTTCCTTGTTTCCAGCAGTACTGTAATGATTTATAGCTTAATGCAATCAATTAGAAAAAAGCTATGCAATTTCTGGAAATCGTGTGTTTCTCAGTGTGGAGAGGCTCCTGCCTTGACTTCCGGGTGTTTATTTGGACTATAATTCACTTTCCCTCTGACTGCTAAAAATAATCTAAAACTAAAACCTTGAAAAAGCTAGCACATGGAAGAAGGCAGTTTATTTTTTACTGATTTATTTATTTTTACTTTATGTGCATTGGCGTTTTGTGAGGGTGACAGATCCCCTGGACGTAGAGTTATTGGCAGTTGTAAGCTGCCATGTGGGTGCTGGGAATTGAACCTAGGTCCTCTGGAAGAACCGTCAGTGCTCTTAACCACTGAGCCATTTCTCTAGCCCCAAGAAGGCAGTTTTATAGCAATCCCATTTACTATTTTTGTATTTTTGAATATTTGTATTAGAGCTTTCTAATAACTTTTAAATTTCAAGGTGATTTATACTGACTCCTTTTCCACTAAATATTTCATGTTCATTTTAGAGTTATAGCACTTGTGGGTGGCAGTCAGGGATTGACGTCCCATGTCTTCTTCCCCCAGTCACTGTCCACACCTTATGTTTTAAGACAGGGTCTCCTAAGAGATCATTTAATCAGCTAGACTAACAAGGCTAGCTGCTCCAGGAATCCCTCTTGCCCTTGTCTTCTCCAGTGCTGGATTACAGATATTCATCCTCCAAGCTTGGCTATTAAGAAAGGGTGTGTGTGTGTGTTTATCTTTCCAGGTTCTTGTGGTAGCCAAGAAAAGTGAGCCAGATCTCCTAGGGCTGGAGTTACAAGCCGTTGTGAGCAGCCTGATATAGGTGCTGAGAACTGAACTCAAAACTCAGATCCTCTGGAGCAGCAATGAGTACTCTTAAGCACTGAGCCATCTTTCTATTCTTTGTGTGTGGCTTTGCCCATGGGTGTTGCAGGCTTGAAAACTCCTCACACTTGTGTGATAAACACTGTTCTGACAGAAGAATCATCATGCCATCCCTGGCTTATAGCTTTTATTTTTCCCTTAAGGTTAAAAGGGGCCATATATCAAACTGAAGCAAGTCTTAAGCATACCCTGATAGGTTTGATTGACATGAGGTCAGTCATCCAAACCTCTATCACCATATGGATAAGTTAACCACTTTCCCAGGAATTGACATAGACACCCTTTCCAACTAATGCTTTTCTCTATTCCCATCAAGACAGTGAATGTTGAGACCTTCTATTACATTTAAGTTTTGCATGTTAAGAATTTCATGTAAATGAAATATTTTACTTAAAAATGCAAACCCCTGCGAAAATAGTTAAGGGGAGTCGCTGGGAAGGGGTGGGAGGATATAAGAGAGCCCCAGCTAGACAACTCTTGCCACCAAATTAAACCAGTTATGGGAACATGTTCTCTCTGAGTTCTTGGCCAACGGGGCCCCATGGGAACCCCAGAACAACTCAATTATTGACTAGGCTATTGGTTGCTCTCTGCAAACTGATGGTAGGGTCCTGTTGGTGATGACAACACCTACATAATCCTTATTGAATACGGAGAAGTCGAGCTGGTACCTAGAGCCTTCACTCCTACTGACTAGTGTCTTTATGGTACTAGAAGGTACTCTGTACACTATTCAGAGGAGAACGTGTAGGAGAAAGACCAACCTGGCTACAAAACCCTTCAATCTATAATGGTGACCTGCCTGCAGGATATGGTGGTGCAGTAGTTGACACAAAAATTGTGGGACTAGGATGCGCCCACCCACTGAGTGGGGCTGATCTAAAGGGAGCTCACCAAGGGCAGCTGAACTGGAACTGATGGAGCTTGTGTTCATACCGGACTCTCTGAACGTGGCAGACAATGAGGGCTGACTGAGAAGGCAAGGACATTGGCACTGGGTTTTGATCATACTGCATACGTATTGACTTTGTGGGAGCCTAGTCTGTTTGGATGCGCACCTTCCTAGACTTGGATGGAGAGGGGAGGACCCTTGGACTTCCCACAGGGCAGGGAATCCTGACTGCTCTTTGGATTGGAGAGGAGGGGAGATGGGGGGATGGGGAGGGAAATGGGAGGAGGTGGAAATTTTTAATAAAAAAAATTTTAAAAAATTGTGGGACTAAACAGCCACCATCTGATTGGAATTAGGGCACACAGGGATGGAACCCATGCCTGACACTGCCTGGGTGTCCACAAACCTAGAAGAAAACCAACTACTACTGTTCTGATAAAGGAACTTAGCAATGACTCCCAAAGCATTCTGCTGTACTCAGATGAGCATCTTGCTCAGCTATCAGAGAAACATTTTCCTGCTGTAGATGGGAATATGGAGATATACAACTAGACAATGGAGAGAGAGAGAGACCTTGGGATACTCAAGTCCTAAATGGGACGTCTGTTAAATCTCTACCCCTGCTGCTTCTCTGTTGAAAGAGGAAGAAATATAGAGTCAATGGGGATGGAAGACACCAAGGAAACAAGGCCTTCTAGACATGGCAGGACTGATATACAGTTCTGGGTAGTTTTATGTCAACTTGACACAAACTAAAGTCATCTGAGAGGAGGGAACCTCAACTGAGTAAATGCTTCTATAAGATTGAATTATAGGCAGACCTGTAAAGGCAGTTTTTAAACTAGTGATTGATGGCAGAGGGCCCTGCCCATTACAGGTGGTGCCATCCCTGGGCTGGTGGTTGTGGGTTCTCGAAGAAAGCAGACCGAGCAAGCTAGTAAGCATCCCTCCCCATGGTCTCGGTATCAGCTCCTGCCTCCGGGGTTCCCATCCTGAGTTAAGTGCCTGTCCTCACTGCTTTGACGATGAACGGTGAGCAAAATAAACCCTTTCCTCAGGTTGCTTTTTGTTATGGTGTTTTCTATCAGAGCAATAGTGATCCTAATGCATACACAGCTGAAGGCACAGAGATGCTGGCTATGGCAATGTGCACAGGGCCCACACAGGCCCAAGCCAAATGTAGCCCAGTACTGATATGGGAAGTGTATACCAACCTCCACTCCAACTCAGAAGCTATCTCCAATCAATAGCCACTCACAAAGAAAAAATTTCTACAGCAGAGTCTCACTAGGTATATAAACCAGTTGTTGGGCAACACAAAATTAATTCAATGGCATTTTTGGAGACTTCGTGTCCCACAATGCTTTTTTGGGCATTTTTTCCCTTACAGATTTTTTGCTTATGTTTTCTGACTTTATTTTTTATGAGTTCTTGTGCAAATGTATTTCTCTCAATGCCTGTGTTTTATTTTTCTTTGGTTCATCCTGTTTTGTCCTATTCTGGTTATATTATTTATCATCATTATTATATACACTTGAATTCTATAAAGAGAGAGAAAGTCGATTTAGGTAGGTGGGGATGTGGGGAGGATTTGGGAATGGAAACCAATTAGAGTATATTACATTAAAATATTTGTTTAAAGGAAAACCCAGATTAAAGCCCTCAAAACTATTTGTCTTTAGTCATTCTAATTGACCATCCTGACTTCAGAATTGGCAGCTCCTGTGGGAACTCCTTAAGCCAATATCCTTTAAGATACCAGCCCACTAGGGCATGGTCTCATACTATAAATGCAGCCATAAAGCTTGCATACTCTCAGCTGCTGGATTTGGTTCCTGTCTGTTTGTGCAGAGGACTGTGATCTACCCCCTAAAGAACCCTTTATTTTACTCAGTACTGAGCCAGTGTAGGATTACTTTATAATGTCCATCTTCATTTGGCACCCACGTGAATCCAAACGCCACACCTACCGGGCGGAATAGGCCCAGAAGGCCTCCCACCACTGCCTTCATGAGTTAATTTTACCTACTAAGCAGGGTTTTTTTTTTTTGCCAGAACCCCACAATGGAGCTACTGCACAGAGATTTGGCAATTTCCCAGGCTCGTGCATGCTCCCCCCTCCGCCCAGGCCCATCCATTTCTCTGACATACGGCGATTTGTGCAGATTCCAGTTTGTGTTTCCTGGTTGCTAGCTCTGCATTCCTTGATATTCTGGCCACCAAAAAACTATCCATTTTTGGAATTTTATTTAATTGCTCTAAATTTGTCAAGCAAAGCAGATTTGTCAGTATTGAACCAGGCACCAACACACAGAACCAAAGCAGTACTGTTCAGGCTGCTGCTGGTTGCATCTCTCCACCATGCAGCTGAAATATTGACACCTGCTGGCCAATAATGGTTATTACACCTCTAACAATTTACTGGACTCTAACGGAGGTAAGTAATTAATAAATTTGAAAGTTTTACAATTGCAGACAATATTACCATTCAGGAATTTAATCTTTTTGCTTACACTATGGATGGTATTCTGCAAGGCTTATATGGCTTTTTTTTTTTTTGTTTTGTTTTGTGTTTTGAGACAAGCTTGTCCTGGAACTAACTCTTGTAGCCCAGACTGGCCTCAAACTCAGATCTGCCTGCCTCTGTCTCCCGAGTGCTGGAAATAAAGGCATGTGCCACCACTGCCTGACTTTATATATGGCTTTTATGATACATTCATTTTTTGGTATTGGGAATTAGCTTTGTTTTTCATATTTATCCTTAAGTGGTTTGATAAGAGCTGAGAATGCGGCACTTTTATAAATGATAGTCTTTTACAGAATAATAATGAACAATTAGCCAACAGGATTAATACCACATAAAATCAAGAGTTAGCTGAAATATACCATTGAAAAGAACATTAATTTGACAGACAAAATTCAATCCATGTTAAAGGGTGCTGAGAAATTATCTGAAAGACTTTATACTGTTGAATTTGACAATCAAAATCTGCTAAAGATTTATGATAAGGTAGCAGATAGAGTATCTCTCCAGGAAGATAATCTGAACACCATCCTTAATGGAGAAACTATACACCTTGGAATCATGTCCAGAGTAAGGGCCAGAGGCTAAATGACTCAATGAAAGAATTATAATGCAGGTCAAGAGATTTAGGCTTTACAAAAGGCAGTTGTAGAAAGTTGAAATGATTGAGGAAATTATCAGAACTGATGAGCAGGGAGAAGGTATAAGATTTAGTCTCAAGTATGTGTCAGAGTCTGAGATGACTTATAGTTTTAGCTTCCTTATAATCACCTCTGACAAACCAAGAAGTTCTAAATGTTCAAAAGGATCCAAAGAATGTAGATGAAACCTATAAATATGAGCAATCTAAAAGAAAGTATGCAGTAGTATCTTATGGCTTGCATCGACCATTTGTTAGGGAAATGGTGAAAACATGGGCTTCAAGTAATAAGTCAACACAATTGACTTCAGTTAGCCCTTGAAGATGGACCTCAACTGCTATGGGGAAATGCTACTAAAGAGGCAAAAATTTTAGAACAGGGAAAAGCACAAGGACTTGAGGCCTCCCAAGTTCAAATTCTTGGCAAGGGCACTTATGCTGACCTACAAAAGATCAACCTCTTTTATGATGAGTACATCTTGTCTCTATGCCACATAGCAGCCTCAAATTCTTGGGACAAGATTCAAGAACTGGAAGAAATGAATCATATTAGGGTTAAACAGGGCCAAAGAACTCTTTAGTGACTTTTTAAAAGATTAACTACGGCTGTATAAATAGGAGTAATAGGCCCCGAAGCTAGATGAGTACTTACTGAATTTCTGGCATTTGAAATGCAAAAAGATACTGGGACCTTTAAAGGTGAGATCAGCACCAATAAATGAATAGATCCTGCATACAATGAACGCTGAGACATTTGACTATAATACTGAGGGGCTTGGGTAGGAGAAGCAATTTCCAAACCTATGAGGAGACATCAAAATGCCATATGTTTTAATTGTGGCTGAATAGGACCACCTGAGAAGGGATTGTAGGCGAAGAATTCCTAGAAATATCTCCTCAGGGAGTGGCAAAAATAAAAGGTCTCAATCTTCTGGATTATGTAGAATAATGTAGCAAAGGCTGACATTGGACCAATGAATATAGATCAACAAAAGACAGACAAAGCAACCCAATACCACTGGAAAACTCCCTGGGGGCCTCTTGCAGGCCCCCAAGTCAAAACATGGTCCAATTATTCCCAGTCACTGTGGAGGGCATGTCTTACTAGGAAAATTAAAATCTATTGCCTGCTGTAAAAAAACAAAAAACAAGCATACTGTTCTGGGTGATGGAATAAACATGGAGGATGAATCAGAAATTCCAATAGGAAATAGAAAGTGTATATTTTGGCAGACTTCTATAAATGATCAAAGACCAAAGCTTAGAATGCATATAAATAACACTGTAATTGAGGTATTTCTGGATATGGGTATGGATGTGAGTATAGTTACTCCAGAATCTTGGCATCCAAATTGGCCTCTTCAACAGGCAGATGTTCAATTCCTATGAATTGGAACCCTACCTCAAGTGAAACAAAGCACAAGATGGGTTGAATACATAGGGCCAGAAGAACGGTGTCTCAGGAGTCCTTTACTCTAAAGAACCTGCTGGGAGCAGGAGCCAAGTGGCTCCCAATGGCCTTTTCTCGCTCTTAAGGCTCCCAAGAGCTCTGGCACTCTTTAACAGACCAGGCTGACCTCGCACAATCAACGAGCCTCCATGGTATGATTAAGCAGTAAAGTGTTTGCACACTATTACCAGCTCCATTCTCCCTATCTTGTCTTCATGTCAAAAATGTGGAAACTCAGGAATTCCTGTCACTGGCTCTACCAGGGACAATTTCTTGGTGGAACCACCTTTTGCCCTTAAAGAACTTGTGGTGCAATCCTTGCATCAACATTAATAGTGCCTGAATCCCTACTTCTTCACATGGCCATAGGAGATTAGCTTGGCTATTAAAATGCTAGGTTGATAAATTCTATGACAAAAAGGTATATGCAGGGATCTAAATTCTTGCCCAGAGGTTAAAATTGAGCTTTGGAGGACTTAGCCATTATGAGGACATCATTATCAAACCTTTCTCTTCAGGATTTATGAATGTATGAGGAAGAGTAACCCCTGTTTCTGGACTCTTGGTCTTTCCCAAACTCTGTAGAAAGCTCACAAATTTATCTAAGGTTTGTGAGGTTTTGCAAGTTCCAGCTGAAACTCTTGCTAGGTTTCTGAAGAGGCTGTTGGAAGCTTACTGGACCTCTATACCCATTGGTCCTGCAGTCCCAGAGAATATAAAGGCAATCAGTGTAGCCTTTGTCACTGAGCTGGCCCTCTAGAAGCATCCAGGGAATGAAGCAGGACTACTCAGACATCCTCTAGCCTGAAATCAGTGTGTATATACTGTTAAAGTTACAAGGGGGGGCATTGGAAAAATGTCCAAACTGGAAGGTTGAACACAACCAAGGCAGAAGTGCTCCAATTAGAAACTGAAACCACCCAATTAGACCAGGGCTTGATTCCATTAAGCCCCCACAAACCCAGGGTTACCTTGAAAGTGGGGAGAAAGCCAAATTCCTGTTTAGATACCAGTCTGATTTTTGTCAGTTCTTAAAAAGTGACGGACCCATCAAGAAGAGTTAAGAGTCTAAGATGCAAGAAGCAGGGATGGGGGTGGGGGCTTTCTGGTCTTACTTCTGAACAATCGATCAGGTTGTGGACCTGGGAAGGTAAATAGTCACTCATAGGTTCCCAATTATGCCAGCTTCCTCCTGTTCCCCACCTGGCCAAGACATGTTGTAGAAATGACAGGCCCTGTTCTCCTTCCCCATACCTTTAAACTGTTTCATCTGCATATAAGCAAGGCCCTGAAGACCTGTGCCTGCCTACCCAAGAGACTGGACTCAGTAGCCACTGAGAGGCCAACCTGCCTCTGCGCAGTAATGGCCACCACCCTCTTTGTCAAGGGAATGACAAACCGACAGTGAGGTTAAGACCTCAGCCTGATAGCTCTACAGGCAGTGAAAGCCTTTGTTCAGAACACCTGACTGATGGCCCTCCAACACCCCACCTCATCCAGTATCTGCCTTTACTCCTTGAGCAGCCCCACATTCAGTGCAGAAAGACTACCACACTCTTAACCCAGCTGTGCTCCTCCCGGATGACCCTGATGAACCCCTCCGTGTCTGCGTAGAAATAGCCTACTCCATCCAAGGGTTTCAGTTCTACCTCAGCTGTATCCTCTCGAGGCTCAGCCTCAGGAGACATTCTGTACACCCATGGGAGGAGCTTTAGTAATAGGATACAGTGTGCTGAGGCAGCTATGGCAAACTAACAAAATCATTTGGGCTCAGGCACTGGATCATGGAGTATCCACCTAGAGAGATGAGATAGCTTTGACATAGGGCCCTTGGCTATGGGCAAGGAAGACTAATTTATCTACACAGATAGCCCTTAGGCCTTTGCTATTGCTCACATTTATGGAGACATCTGTAAGAGGAGACTCCCCATATAAGGATGAAAAGAAGAGGCCGTCACACCCAAATCCTAGGACCACTAGAGGCTATCTGCCTATCAAAGAAAGTGACCAACATATACTGTAAAGGACAAAAAGAGCACCTTCCTGAGGCCATAGGAATCAGGTTTGCCCATCAAGAGGCCAAGGAAGCTGCCTAGAACCAGTGGGGTCCTCTGCAAAATTCTTGTGACCATGTCCAAGTCCATTTTACTGCCTCTTCCTGTGTGCAGAGGAAGAACAGTTAGCTACCTAATTCTGAGCCACTTGGCTTCTATCAGGACAAGACTGCATAGCAGCATCTTCCAGATGGGCACCTGTCCTTTCCTAAATAATGGGAATTAACCTGAGTCAAAAACTCCATCTAGTAACCCCCTCTGGAGTATAAAACTATTAGAACTATTAAATTTCATGTGCCAGGATCTAGAAAAAAGATACTAGACACTGTCAGGTGGTGTACAAGTTTTGCCCAATCACTGGGCTACCATCCAAGGTACCCACAGGAGTCAGGACGCCAGGCAAGATACCTGAATACTATGTAAATTTTAGGCATGAAACCAGGCCAAAATAGGCTTAAGTACCTCCTTGTATTTGCAACTACTGTCTCAGATTGTGTAAAGGTTTTTATAACCAAGTCAGGAACACAAAAATTACAAAAATTAGTCCCCCCTATTTGATTCCATTAATAATGGATGTAACAATGGCTTGGTTTTCTAGCCCAAATCTCTTAAGTTACTGCTAAGATTTTAGGAAAATCATGAAAATTACACTGTGCCTATACACCTGAGCTCAGAACAAAGGAAGGATGACCCGAACCCTAAAGGAAACTAACCCAAATTAAGAGACACCGATGAAGCTTGGGCAAGCCTCCTTCCCTTTGCCTTCTAATGGGCTCTATGTATTTCCTGGTAGAGAGGATTTCCTTTGCTTCAAAATTTGACAGACTTCTTCCTCTCCTACCAGCCATAAATTGCTATACAATGTATCCTTGATCTCAAGGTTATGAGAACTACCTGATCAAATTTTAACCGCTGTCTTTCTACTTCTGTAAACAATCCTTGCTTCCTGCAGATGTCCACAGATGCTTTTCTGTAAGTCACAATTGTGTTTTTTTGTCTTTAAAAAGCACATTGAGGCTTGCTGCTGTGTCTGACTATTCTACCTGGGACAGCCGTATGGAGGGGAAGAAAAGCTTCATAAAATTTGACTGATTCAGCCCTCAAGTTTTACTTTTTTTCAGGTTTCCCATAGTGTATTTGTTATTTGCTTCTTAAAGACATTATAAATCAGAGGCACAACCCTCTTAACCATGCCATAGTTCTTACAGACAATAGAAGAAGAACCCTGGTATCTAGTGAAGTCATAGCATCCTCTCTTCATTAAGTATAGGGAAGGCCACAAAAAAGCAACCTCAGTTTAGCAGGGGATCTAGAACAAGCAGGCAAGCTTCATCTCACGAATGATGACCTGTTATGTTTCGGTCTAGCTTTAAAGACTGGTTCTTCCTGTGTTTCTATCCAACCCTGATTACCCTTTTTGTCTATTTAAACTAGGGAGGACTAGGCTTAGCACTTATGCATAGATGTTTAAGTCCTTGAGTTGGGAAGGAAAGGAGAAATGGTACAGTTGTAGCGAGGACCAGACCAGGTAGGGGATTTCCGATGTTCAAGTTCCCAACACAGAGCAGTGACATCTTTAAAGGCTATGTTTAGCATCCCAGGTTCTAGAAGGATCCATGCCATCCCTCCTGCACTTCCAACATCTTCCTTTATGTATGGTTCTAGGAAGACTAAGTTTTTTTTTGCACCCAGATAAGTAGGAAACCCATTAAGAAAGGAGGGCTGCATCATGCCTGTGTCTAACAAAATAGTAGCAGGACCCAACCTAGGTCCTTCTGTGTCAAGGTATCTACATGTAAGGAAAGTGGTACTCCAAGGGGTCACACTAAGAGATGGTGCTCTCTGGCAATGATTAGAGATCAGTTTTAGATTCGATGGAGAACTGTTTATCTAAATAGCTATCACTATGGATGTGGTCATCTTTCAGAGGCTGGGAGAGGCTGATCCCTATCATACCATCCCAGATCCTGTGTATATGGGACCGGTATGAGTGTGCCCATCAAAGTTTAGGTTTTAGAATGGAAGTAGATTATATCACAGCTTCTGATAATACACCATCATCCTCTGTTCATGTATCACCATAAACACTCCCAGTTTATCTCAGTGACCACCCTAGGCTAATCGGAGAGCAGCATGCAAGAAAAGCGTGCTCATCGGGCATCTGGAAAGCCAGATGCTACATTTTGTAATAACCCAATAGATGTCTACTTCCAGACACCACTTGAAGATACTGTTACAGACCCGGAGGCGGCTGGGAACTAGAGCAAGCGACTTAGTTGAGATGCTCTGGGCAGCTGTCATGGTGGGCTTCTGGCTCATAAGAAATAAGGAAGTCAGGCTCCCAATGCAGGTCAAGAAGTGACAGCTCTATGGGGGAACAGATCCATGTAGGATCGCAGGCTGCCCGAATTCAAACACAAACAGGCACCGAGACCATTTCTAGAGTCATATTAATGAAGGCCCAGGGAGTCAGTCACCCTCACCCCAACTCCCGCAGTACAATCCTATTCTAGGTTTGAAGTCAGATTGGTTCAAGTTGACATTTTTTAGTTTGACTTTTGCTTTGTATAACATTGTAAGTGACCACACTTCTGTGGTCTTTATTGTCCAACTCTCATGCTCACTTGGATCAAGCTTCCCGCAGTGCAGGTGAAAGATGGAGTAAGGAGTTCAAGACCTGCATCTCTAGGGCATCCCTTAACCACTTGAGTTATATCCTTTGCCCAGCCACTCATTTGTACATACAGTGGAAACCTGGCATCGTGGCAGCCCGTGGATTCCTGTACAACTACGAAGAAAGGTGTTTCTGCAACCACAGAACTATGGTGAACACAGTCATTTGTGTCCCTGGGTTCTACGACTCAATCAGTAGACAGACTAGCAGAGAGGATCCCAGAGCACAAAGCTGATAGCCATTCCATACTTCATGGATATCAAGCGAACTTTATTAATAGACCCTGTAAAAACTTAAATTCAGGGTCCTCAATCCAGGATTTCAGTTATCCAAGTTCTGACCATGTATCGGAAGAGGAAGGATGCTACTATGTGGAAAAGTCTTTGGTCCCATGAGAAGTTACATGAAGCTCTTACAGACCTCATGTAACTAAGGTTGGCAGTTGCAACCTGCCTCATGCCAGCTGCTCCCTTCGTAGCTCACGATTTTTGCCTCCAGCTCATAGCCAGTGCTTGGCCCCATCATCATGTTTGGTTTACTTTCAGAATTATCCTCCCACTTGTGTTCAGTAGAAGCTTCAGCTCATGAATAGAATCCAAGGGATGGTTTAAAAGTTACAGTCATTCAGTCTAACTCATTTGGTTTTGTTTGGCTTCTAAATAAGAGTCTTCAAAGACCTTTTAATAGACATGGTTTAGCACTCTCAACCATGAGTTCTAGATACCTAAACTCAGATGAGATTCCTAACTCAGAAGCCTCTGTCAACACTTTCAACTGGTGGCATAGTGATGGGAAGGACCCAGGGCTGTGCTATCCCTTCTGAGGTTGGGAGCATGCCAAGCCTTTTTTTTTTTTTTAAATAAAACATCTACACACCTTAAATTTCCGGGTTCTAATCTGAATTAAAGTCTGTACAGATGGCCAGTGGTGTAGTTCAGAACAGGCCAGCAGGCTTTAAATGTCTTTCTTATAAACAATAACGAAACCCCACCTATGTCATTTTAAACACTCCTCTGTTTCTGGACGTTCTCTATGAGGAACTGTTTGCCTGTTCTCTAACGTTGTTAGGCAACTTTCTGTAAATTGAGACCGAGTTGCTTGTAAAGAGGAATTTTATTTTGTTATAAGACATCTTTTCCACCACAACTTTTCTCTAGACCCTGTGAACATTGTTCTCTGGACCATATGAACAAAATAGCATGAAGCCCAAGGCAGGGAATGGATGTCCAGTTCCTTAGCCATTATAGCACTCGTCAAGGTTTTCTGAGGTGAACGGACAGCAGTCTAAGGGGACATATTTGGAGGTAGCGTTTTGTGTTTTTCACAGCGTCTGTCTCTTTCAAAATTTCTCATCATCTTCCTATAGCTGTAGATGCATTCATGACACAGCCTTCCACTCCCAGGGATGGGCAAACACAGGCTGGTAATAGAGGTACCATCCTTTGGGGACTGTCTGGACCCCAGGTGTGACCGGCGTTCATCTGCAGGCAAACCCAGCCTGCCTTATCTGCAGGGAGCTGTCTGCCATGGACGATGGGCCACCCGCAATGCAGTGGCTGGAGGCAGAGAGAAAGTGATATCCAAGGGAAGAAGCTGGCACTTCTACAGCCCTAGGCCAAGCAGCTCTAAAAAATTCTTCCATTTTTGAAGTTATAACTTCAACTAATCCGTCCTCCTCCACTTTTCCTCTTGAAACTTTGAAGACCTGGGTCCCAAGTAAACTTCAACTTTGTCATTCGTAAGATGGCATTATTACAAATTATGACAGCGATGTCATTTCCCAAGAGTGTTCTGGGACACATCATGAATAGGAGGGCGGGATGGCTGGCAAGGGATGGTGGGGCTTTAGCTTGGGATACCGAGGGGTTGGTATCCCAAGCTGGCATCGGGGGAACTGGTAACTTGAAATCTATGGCTGAAGATTTTGTTGTAGCCACTTCTGTGGTGAGCGCCTAGTAGTTGGGACCAGCGTTAACATGAGTTTGTCATTAAAATCTCCCTTGTCATAAGTGTCCTGGCTGGAGAGTGACATTTTCAGCAGGCTTCAGAGAAGACAAAAGCAACAAAGATAAGATGTCTGGAGTTCAAACCCTGATATTTTTAAAATTGTTCATTTTTATTTTATGCACATTGCTGTTTTACCATGTGTGTCCATGTCACTGGAATTAGAGAGTTGTGAGCTGCCATATGGATACTGGGAATTGAACCCAGGTCCTCTGGAAGAATAGTTCTCTCAAACTGCTGGGCTATTTCTCCAGTCAAGTCCTGATATTTGACTCAATACTCTTGAAAGCCCCTTGGCCAGGAGACTCTATTTTCAAATCCTTGGACATAAGAAATGATGGCCGGGCTATGCTGAAACCATATTGGTGTCCTTAAGCCCGTGTTGCCCTGAAGACCATGTGGATGTTTGCCGTCCATGCTCCTGCTGAGTGTATAGGGTAAGGAAGCTATTTTTGCAGCGGTGTATCTATGGACTGAAGACCCAGAGGAGAAAAGGGTAGAGACTTCTACCACACCCCCTGCCTCTTCCTGCCAAAGCAACAGACTAAAAAGCCCACCATTGGAGCGAACTCTTAAAAGTTGCAGTAACGATGCTGAAACTGTAGCTCTCCACTATTTTTGGCTCCTGGGAGGGTCAAGGGTAGGAAAGGCTTCAGTTTTAAAGGGCTGGTCATTGAAGTTTGACATCTTCCAGTGAGTATATGGTCAACACAAACTGGACTTTTTTGGAGGGTGGGGAGGTTACTCAAGGGTGGAAGGGGCAGACCTGGGAGGTGGGTGTGATTGGGGTATATGATGTAAAATGTCCAAATAACCAATAATATTATGTTAAAAAATCTAGAAATTGATTGGGGTGAGGGGAACTCACGATGGTAAGAGCTCTTTGGAAAATTGTGTGAACGCTCTACCTGAGCAGCCATCTCGAAAGCACAGATTTAAAAAGTAGCCACTGTAATTAAGTTCTAGAAAGATCTTTCACACTTTTAGAAGTACTAGGGATGAAGTCTGTCTCCTGGGAGCTTTGGAGTCTCCCAATTCAGCTACGAGGATCATCTGAAGCCACCAGGTACCTTTAAACAAAGCACCCAATGACTCCTGCCCATTTGACAAATGGTAGCACCTCAAATTGATCTCCCAGCCACATGCATGTCCTAAAATGTCAGCAGACCACTTCTACTTCGGGAGAGGCCACTACACAACTCCATGTGTATATGCTTAGCTGACTGAGGTGGCAGAGGTGTTAGCAAGGTCCTCAAGACCTTTTTCCCGCTCCAGACCTCTTAAGAGACGTGGTTTAGACTAAACATGCGTGCTAAGACACCTGAACTCAGATAAGGTCCCTAAATTAGAAGCCACTGCCAACCCTTCCCACTGTGGGTACATCGATGGGAAGGGCCCAGGCCTGTGCAATCTCCTCCTGTGCTCAGGAGCAGGCCAAGCCCTGATATTCGCCTAAGTTTGTATTTATTTTCTGCACATTGCTGGTTTGCCATGTGTGTCTTGGTTCCGTGGAAATGGAGTTACGGTGGCTATAAGAACTTGGACTCTGTCACTGAGGTGGCAGAGGTGTTACCAAGGTGTTCCCTCGCCCTGCTTCCTTTCTGGGCTTGCTTGCTTTCTTGCAAATGCTAGAACCAGTGCTTGTGCCAGTGATGCCTGACTAAAGATTTCTATGTAACTAAACCAAGCAATCTGCAAGCACTGTTGGTTTACAGTAAAACTAAACTTGTCCAAAGTGATCTTTGAGATGCCTTTGGAATTCTTCCAGCTTCCTATGATTATAAATTATTTTTAACCACTCTCACCTTCTAATGCCTTGACATTAGTTACGATTCATGGAGATCCTCCCCCCTCCACACACACAGAAATGACTTGGACGTAGTTCAGTTACGTCAGAAAACCTTGGAACTACACTCATGTCATTCTGTGTATCTTAGAACACCAGATGCATTCATGTTAAGTCATGAATACTTTCCCTCCCCATCCCTGCAGTCGTAGTCTTAAACTCCTCCATAGCAAAGCAGTTGGCAGAGAAAAGAGACTCCAGATTCCTATCCTTCTCTGGCCACCTAAGATACTAGAAAGCTATACCCTAGTTTATAACAGGACAGTGGAAAGCTCCCCCAACACAATGTCTTACTCTTCAGGGACCACGCTAAGAATCCTTACCCTAGCCCTCTGTGCCTTTACCTTCACGGGGAAGGTGTACCTCATGTAATCACTGAGAGCCAGCTGCACCTATGGGTGGTTTCTGTAGCAAGGAGGGGGGTTGCCTCCAGCCATCTATAAGTATCTATTCCCAGCTGCCTTGACGTGCTTACAGCCACAGGGCTTTCAGCTGTCTAACTTCAGAGTGCTAACAGATGAAGGGGATCTGAAACAGCCTTGGGAATGGTCATCCCTGTCAGGGTAGGTAGAACCAGATTTGTGAGGTTAAAGAATCAAAGCCATAGCTCTGTTTGGCTCCTGGAGTCAAGTTCAAGGGTTGAAGGACTGAACAGAGGTTAAGTTTATATCGCTCCCTCACCAGCCATTAGGTTGTAGTTTTTGAGGAAGGCCCAACGTGGAGAAAAGAGCTCTGCTCATCTTGTATGTGCAAGAGGATATAAGTGTGAACATATCTCCGTGAAACAATGGCCTGTCTACAACACTTCCTTGTGTCACAGATGCTGGCCACCCTCAAAGCATTGTAGCTGACGAGGTGCGCCGAATTTTTCTAGGTAAGGCAGTCTGGTATTCTATCCTAGGTCATCCCCAAGAAACTGAGCCTCACTAAACTGCCTACAGAAAACTTGATCTGTGGGTTGTGAGGACCTGAGACCATTTAAGTATGTCTGTGGCAGAAGCTGCTAGGCGCACACTTCATAAACGAATGGGGTGGTGTGTTCACTACCTACCTGGCTACCAGGTACAGCCCACAGCCTGAGGCTCCTCAGTTCAGACTGCAGGAATATTTGGCCTGACCTACTAGGGAATCTTAAAGAACCAGAACCTACTTTCGACAAGTGCCTGGAACTTCAGCTGCAAAGTTTGAACTCCATTCTGTGGGAACTGCCTTGATCTGAGATCTTTCAGATTAGGTGACTGAACTGCTGGCTCTGGAGAGGATCAGGGTGTGGGGTTTTGCCAAGCCTACATGAAGCTCCCATCTGAGAAACCTCAAGAGGAAGTACTTAGGAACATCCCAATGATGTGGGAGTGATTGCTTATTAATAAAGAAAACTGCCTAGGCCCTTTTGATAGGCCAACCCTTAGGTAGGCGGAGAAAACAGACGAATTCTGGGAGAAAGAAGCTCAGTCAGTGAGTCTCCATGATTCTCCCACTCCAGACAGACGCAGGTTAAGATCCTCCCTGGTAAGCCACCTCATGGGCTACACAGAATATTAGAAATGGGTTAGAACAATATGTAAGAGCTAGCCAATAAGAGGCTGGAACTAATGGGTCAGGCAGTGTTTAAAAGAATACAGTTTCCATTTAATTATTTCGGGGCATAAGCTAGCCATGTGGGCAGCCGGGTGCCGGGGACGCAGCCCCGCAGCTCCTACAACATCCCAGCTGCAGGAGTCCTGGCCTTACAGCCAGCCTCACTGTTTGGGATTATGACAGCATCAAGGGTTATACATCACGGGGCTTCTGGGGTTAGTTTCCGGCTCTGGGACACCTCTTGATCTGAGGAACCGGTCTCAGATACTGACTTGTTGAGGTCATAGAATAGGGTTCGCCACAGGATTCAAAGCCCGGTTTCCTTTATGTTTCCCAGTTTCTCATCCCTTAATATGTGGGAGCGGCCCACCTCTGCTTCCTAACACGGAAACGGCTTTTATCCTGGTTTTACCATCCTGTCCCCACTCCACCCCCACCTTTGCATTGAGCCCAGGTTTAAATGCCCGACCTGCTCCTTCTTAACCTTCTTTAAACAGCCAGCCATCACATCTGCTTTCTGACCCACAGACCATCACCCTTCAGATAAACCCGAAGCAGTCTAAGAATACTTGGGACAAAGAGGTCCTACTAGAGCAGACCTGTTTGCCTGAGGCAGAGGCATGCCCAGAAAAGCTTTTTCTTCTCAGGCATTAGTGGTTGAGAGAGAAAGAAAAGGTTATGAGCATCTTCAAAGAGAGAGAGCTAACCTCAAAAGCTTAAAGGAAAGATAGGACAAAGCCACTACCCCCCTTTCCGCCCTTTTCCACCCCACAGCCCCACAGAGCCCTTGGCGTATAGAATAGATGCCCCAGGGCAGCTCACACCAGCCGAGCTGACTGAAGGAGTAAAAAGAGCGTGTCTCAGCTTTCCTTTTTATATCCTTCCTGGTACCGCCCCTCCCACTAACTGGAACTACACCACCTGGGCCCCAGCAGCTCACCTGTCCTAACTCTCCAGTGTACTGATGAGCTGACTCAGAGGCAGTGGATCAGAGGCAGTGGCTGGGCACATTGCTAAACTTACAACTTGAAGCTTGTGAACAGCTCTCAGAGAGGCTAGCCGTTCACTTGTGTCAATGCAAAAACAGCTCTCGCCTCACAAGGATTAGGAAGTGGCTTTAATGAAGCTGAGTATGAGTGACCACAGTTTAGCAACACATATATTTAAGTTACTCTAAACTCTAAGGTTTGCAAACAAGGCTAACAGTTTTGTGAGACTTTTAAAATATATATCCTGAGTCTTTGTTCGAAAGGAACTCCCCACTTGTGTTCCTGGCCATTAGGTTTTAGAAGTCTGGTTATCCCCTCTTGAGGGGTTAAATGTCAGATTTTAAGTGTTATGGTTTTGTGTGTAAAAAAAAAGATGAAAGTTGACCCCATAAAGAAAATATAATTGGCCGGAGTAAAGGATTTGGAATATTACTGCTACCACATGTGGGGGCTGACTTTATCTGACTGAGGAGCACAGTACACTCCAGGAATTAAAATAGTTTATTTCTGCTGCCAGTGCTGAGGCTGAAATCAAAGTAGCTTGAACTTTATCAAACTGTGACGCTGCCCCCTTGGTCGATACATACTGAATGTAATCCATTAACTTTAAGCAAACTTTAAGTGCGCCTTGCATTTTGTCCTGTAATAGGCACGGGTAAGCAATATAGTAAGTTTGCGTAGGCCAGTTACCAAAGTGACTTAAAAAGTTTCTAAACTAGAAGGAATGAACTACGAAAACATGTGGATACCTTCACGTGTATCTAAGAAACACCTTCACGTGTTTCTAAGAAACATTAAAGCCAGTTCGTTTTTTGGTGCAATGAGCCAGGCTTGAAAGAATGTGTTGATGCTGCTCCTTTGTGTGACAGTGAGCACCCCTCCCTATCCCTTCCTGGGTATAAACTGAGTTCAGAGCCACTTACTAGCCTGGGCTCTCCCTTCCCAGCTCCCAGTCTTCACCATCGTGGTGCCAATTATGGCTGGCTCTGCCTTGCTTTCATTGTGTCTGTCTCGGAGTGAAACTTTCACCCTCATTTTGAATCCCTGAACTGACTGTAGCCGCTAACTTCCCCTGAAGTTAGGAAAGCAGGGCGTGGGGCTGGTCGGGGTTTGATTCGTTGTGAATGTGTGTGTGTGTTTATCAGAGCAGGCTGTAACGGCATGGGGTGCTCTTCCGGACTGTGTGCATACATCCAAACACAGCATGGCACATGAGGAAAGGATGTAACTTTTACCTGTCAGTTGCTCTCCAGCAAAGCTGGAGTGAAGGAAAAAGAAAACAGGCTCAAAGTCATTGTTATGATCTCTAACTTGAAATAGGGTTTCGGGAGACCACCCCCCCCTCATGTTTCTGCTTGCTTCTGTATAGGCCTGGTATTGATTTTAAAGGCATAAATATTAACAGAATAAAAAGTGAACCATTGCTGAGTGGTTCAAATGGCCTTAGGTGATTTTGAGATACTATTTTTAATAATCCCAAGTTTTTTCTTCCCTGTACTTGATTGACTTGGGTATACTCATTTGAACTAAAGAGTTTTTTTTTTTTTTATGAAGTTGGTTCTTTATGCTCTGAACACAGAGTGGCTTGAGCCAGTGACCAAAGGATGTATGCCAGGCCAACGGGCTTAGATCAGGGCATCCCCTTGTCTTTAAACACTTGTCTCCCTCTTTTGCAGAGCACCTCTTCTTTACAGAGAAATGATGTTGCCACCACGAAGAGCAGGGGATGTAATAAACACCAATCTCTGTGTTGGCAGAACTTGCCTCTTACTGGGGGAAGCAGATAATAAACAAATGATATGTGTTCTTGCTTGTCAGAGGGAGACAGGATTGCAGAGAGAAACGAAGCAGATTGATGGCGTTCAAGGATGTGTGTGGGATGCAATTTAAAACCAAAGGCGAAGTGACGACATTCGGCGAAGGTTGATGGAGGGAAAAGTCTGACCCTTGTGTCTATTCAGGGGAGAACCTGCTGGTCAGGGGAACTTTTTTTTTCCAGATCTTTGGTTGGACTATGCTTGGCTTATTCTAGAAATATCTACAAGTCTAATACTTCTTGATAGTGGGGAGGAAGAAGATTAGGGGGATAAATCAAGGGAGAAACTTCAAGGCCATACCATATGGACTTTCAAAAGCCATTTGCCAGTGAGCTGGGGAAATGGCTCAGTCAGTAGAGTATTTGTCGCATATACATAAGGATGTTAGTCCAGATCCCAAGCACCCACATAAAAATCCAGGCACTGCTGAAGGGGAGGCAAAAGAAAGGAGGGTCTCAGGTACTCGCTGCTTGGGGCTGCTCTTCGACTGGTGAGCTCTAAGTTCAGTGAGTGATCCTCTCTCAAAAACCAAAAGGAGAGAAGTAACTGGGGAAGCCGGGACATGTGGATATCTGGCCTTCACACTCAAGCACACCATCCGCACAGGCATCCTCCCAACACACATACGCACATGTGCACATATGCAAGGGGGCACACCCCTCTTAAGATGGTGGCTTTTACTATAATGAACTTAGAAAGCTCTAGAAGGTTTCAACAACACAATCTGACATTTTTATAAAGAGACAGAAGTGGATTTTGATATGTGTGTGTCTCTGAGTCAGCTAAACCCAGGGGCCTGTTAGAAGGGCACATTCCTGGACCCTGCTTCAGGCCCAGTGACTCAGCAATCTGAATTTCAGATTGCCCTCTTGGTATGATATAAATTACAGCATCCCCAGTAAAGCTTGAATTTCAGATGATAGTATTCTTTTTTAGATTCTCACATGGAATATCAAGTAACTATTAAAATTATTTGTCTGAAATTCAAATCAAACCAGGCAGCTTGTGTATTTTTTTTTTTTTAGCCCCACTACTAGCTGATGCCAGTAGAAACCACAGTCCTAGATGGCCCCACCTGGCCAGGGTAATCACTGACTTCTACCACGTTGACTGCTGATGGCCCTCAGCTGTCCCTTTGTACAACTGCCCAGAATTCACCAGGCTCATCACCCCAGCTCCACACGCAGGGACTGAAGATTTGCAAAGGGCTGGACCTCTGACCTTGGGGGCTGGCAACTCTGCCACGTGGTTTAAGTTGCAACCCGCCCGACCACAGGTGGATCAAGTCAACGTGTCCACGCTCTGCTCCATGTCCTGGGACCAGGTGCGGAGTAGAGGATGAAGCCTCTTTCATTCAAGCTGGGCCTTCCACACCCAAGCATGGGTAGTGATCTTTGTCTTGTCTTGAACCTACCTAATCTGTCCAGGACACAGTGTTTTCTTCTTTCAGCTGGGAAGGAGAGCACACCTTCCCATGGTCTCAGTGGGTCAATATGTTTGCAGTGGCTGTTCAGCTATTCCCTCAGCTCCTAGAAAGTTGTTTCTGCAATCTGGTAATGCAAAGATGAATAAACGGTTAACCCATGAGTAATTCATCCTTAGTAAAAAGGGCTGGAATGCTAATTAGTACCAGTTTGAGATGGATTATCTGCGAGAAAACGCAAGAGGATGTCAGACCCTCACCAGCATCCCGTCTTTCCAGAACGCAACACAACAGGGCTGTTATGAGTGGTCAGCCTCTTTTTTCACGTCACATGCAGACATCAGCAAAGGACCTGGACCTGAAGGCTGGAGATGAAGCGAGAGGGAGTTGGCTATCATCTCTGCCTTCGGGACTCCAGGCTGGTCCTCTGGATGTTGCTATCACTTAAGTCAGGTTTTGCAATAGGCACATGACGAACTGAGTGGGGAGTGTGCTGTCTGGGTCTTCCCTCCATGGAGGACTGACCTTGAATGGTGCTGCCAGTCCTTAGCCTTTTCATCTTTGGGGTTGGTGGTCCTTGTCAGGCCAGTTTCCTGTTCTCCAACTGTTCTAATTGGCAACTAAGCATGATGTGGACATCAGAGTCAGAGTCCTCTAGGTGTGGCCTTTGCTTGAGGTCACCCCATTGGCCTAAATGAAGCATTGTGGAGATACTCAAGTTTCTTTCCACCCTAATTCCCTCCCCGCATACCTATGAATGCTCCCTGCTCCCTCATATTTTCCAGAGATATTTTCCCCAATTAACCTTAATCCTGATGAATTTCTTTAGCATTTGGTTCCTAAAGGACCCTGGCAGTCACACCCTCATGTGGAAATGCTCATATTTCATCAGTATACAAGCCCACGAGTTCTCACAATTTGAATCCACCCACGTCCACAGCACACAGATCGAGAGAAAAACATTGTTCGGTGCCAGGAAAGATCCCCCTGCTCCTTTCCAGCCTCCTCCCACATAAAGGAACTAGCCACCACGATCCCAATTCTTAACAGCATGCTGAAATGCAAGAGGGTACTCCAGAGAGGGAAAGTGAGAGACCGCTGTGTCCTCTGAAAATACATACACTGCTCCTTAGCCTATGCAAACCAAAGCCAGCAATCTAACCACTTGCTGCTGTCCTTGTAAGCGCTCTTCAGATGCAAACAAAAGCTGGAAACCCCGTGATGGACTTCAGAGCTTTCTCATTAGTAAAGGCTCCTGTTTGCCTCTAATGGAGTGACTAGCCCTGGCTATCATAAGAACCTCTCTAATTTTTCTTTCTACAACACTGGGGATCTGTTGTGGTTTGAATGAGAAATTCCTCCCACAGGTTCATGTGTTTGAACACTTAGTCCCCCTGCTGATGGAGTTTTTCACTGGAGGTGGGCATGCTTTGAGGGCTTATAACCTTACTCCTTTAACCTTTCTTGTTCTGTCTGTCTGTCCATCTGCCTGTCTCTCTCTGTCTCTGTCTCTCTTTGTACCCCTCCTGTCTGTCTGTCCCTCCCTCTGTTTCCTATGTGTGGGTGAAAATGTGATCAGCCAGCTTCTTGCTTCTACCACCATGCCTTCTTGCTACCATGCCCTCCATGCTGCGAGAATATCGATCCCTCTGGAACCATAAGCCAAACAAGCCCTTTCTTCTCTAACTTGCTTTTGTCCCTCGTGTTTTATCATAGCAACAGGATGAAAGTAACTAACCCAGGAGCTCAGCCCAGATATCGCATGTGTCAAGCATGTGCCCTACCACGGGGTTGCATCGCAGCTGCCGTGAGAGCATCTTGATGGCTGGTCCAGGCTAAGCAGTGACAGATGAGTCAGGAAAGCCCCAGACAAATGCAACTGAGAGTGGTATGGGTATCACACCCCCATCAGGTTTCCCTGACCGTGTTATCCTAGCTTAGCGCCTTGCAGGCTTTCAACTTGCTTAACCACATCCCAGGGTTGTTAGCCAGTCCCTTGTGATACCCTGAGGTCTCCATTGGTCCCATGACACACACACACACACGCGCGCACGCACGCACACATGCACAATGTACTTATAATTTCTCTGATTAAACCTTGTGGGTACAATCATCTATCACCAAGGCAATAATTATTCTGCTTGCGGTTTTCCAAAAGCCCCTGGGTGATACCTCCATTTTAGGCCAGGGTATACCTTTAGTGGCAAGTTTTGCAATGTGATTTTATGGAGACTACTAGACATGCAAGAGAAGAACTCTCCAACCCACATGCACTGCAAGCTGAGTGGATAGCCTAGAAAAGACCTGTAAGTTCTCTGGTGTGCCCTGCAGCATGGGCAGAGTTTGAACACTAGCAACACTGTCCTCTGGATGGCTCCAATAGCCGGTCCTTCTCTGGACACCTGCTAGAACCCGCAAAAGAATAGAGATGCAGACAGTTGTGACCTTGTGATTTCACTTCCTCATTTCAAGGTTGCTCTTTTGTTCAGTGACCTCTTCCATCCATCATGCTATGTGCAGTTTAGGCTTTCTTGCTGCAGGGAAGAGGGAAAAAGTACCCTTAAAAAGGTGAGTGTAATGGGGACTAGTTTGAGGGTGGCAACCGCATCAGTGGATGGTGACGAATGGTACATTTAGGACAATCGATGACAAAGTTATAGATCTTATTATTTCATACTTTGCATTCACAGCCCTTGCTCAGAGGTTCCAGAACATGAATAATGACCCTTTTACAGCATAAGGGTCTAACCTTTCCCTGGCAAATGAGATTGAATAAAGAGTATTAGGAACAATTGAAAGGACAAAGCAGAGGGGTTTTTGACATGGGGTGGTGACCCAGAAAAGGAATAAAGTTGCCATCTTTCTCAGCCTTACTGACTGCCTGGGTTTCTAGAAAGTTCTTCCTATCAGGGATTTGAGTCCTATGATTACTTCTTGCAGTGCACCCTTCCCTTCCAACATGGACTGTGGTCTTGACCTTGGGCAGGTGACAGAAAGTCTCCCAGCCCAGACTCCCCCCTGGTAAAGCAGGATTCCTATGGTCCTCTCATCCTTGCTCAGAACGTCTCTGAGCATGTCCTCTGGATGTGAAACTTCAACATCAGCTCCCTTTGAAAAATTGAAAATGAAGTAATGAGAAAACATCTCTGGCTCATTATTTGAAAAATGAAGGATTGGGAAGATTGATGTGTTTGCTTAGAAGAAAAACAAGCTCGGAGGTAAGGTCCGTAGAGCGCACCCTTTTATGAAATTGTGGTTTTGATCACGAGGAGGAAGTTCTGCACTCCTGGGGTTGCTGCCTGACAGGAGGATACAGGTTATTTATAGCACTGGCCAGACTAGGGCAAGGAGGTGGATGGAGGAAGGGAGGGAGAGAGGGAGAGATGGAGAGAGAAAAGAGAGAGAAAAATTCTTTCAGCCTTGTGTGTTCTGCCTCCCCGCTCCCACTCTCTCCCTGTGCTGGTCACATTGTCCCCTCACCTTGCTATCTGGGTCAGCCTACTCTACCCTGCCACTCAATCTCCATTGTCACAGTTAGACCCTTTGTTCTGTTGGCTCGCATTGTTCCTGTGTAGGTTAAGGGAGGGTTTGTCTTTTGCCACCTCCTCCTAAATTACAGAATAGGGAGGGAGTCAAACTTTACCTGGGGCTGTGCAGATGTGTGAATCGATTTAGGTCCCACCAATATTTGCCACACATGTGCAGGGGACTCTCCTATTGACAGAGCTTCCAGCTACACTGCCTGAGCCAGCCCTTGATGAGGTAGAAGGATCAGGACGAATGTGAGTCCGGGGTTCCAGTCCTGCTAGAGCTCTGGGGGGAGGCTTGTCTCGAAATACACATATAAATAAAATACATTAATAAGTCTGCTGACAAGAGTCCCATGATACAGATCGCTGCCTCACCTGCTCTGAGATGAAGGTCCACTCAGGTCCACTCTCCAGACCTGGGAGTGTTCCTTCTTCGGAGAGAGACCTTTGTAGAGAAAGCTGAGTTAAGGATCTTGCGATATAACCATCTGGGGTAATTGATAACCCTCGACCAATGGCAAGCGTCTCATCAGAGTGAGGCAGAGTGAGATTAACATAGAGAAGAGGTCCAGCCAATAAGTGTGGCCAATAAGGTGGAGATGAGACTTGGGCAGCCACAACCCAGGGTGACTTGCAGCCACTGGAAGCTGTAAGAGGTAAGGAGAGCCTTCAGAGAAAGCCGGGCCCTGCCAGCAACTTGATTCCTGACTCTGACCCGAGAACTGTAAGAGAATGACTTTCTATTTGTTAGCCATTGTTGCATGACAGCAGCCCTAGCAACTGACCCCATACAGGTACCCACACAGCAAGGGTCACCAAGAAGAGCCCTTGATGTCTCTGATATTAGATTAATTTGCGCCCAAGGTCTCATTTGCAAGTCTGACTTCTTCCTTCCTAGGGAGACTTGCTTCTCAAGAGATCACAGGGACAGATGACCCCACCTCAGCTTGAAGGTGTGCACTCATTTCTCATGGGGAAACCTATGGCCTCTTCCTAATCTGAACCTCCTGAAGATATTCTTTGTTGTCACCAGTGACCTAAGAGGTCTCATAAAATGTCCATGGATCTCGTAAGAAGTTTCTGAGAGTTTAAGCAGTCCTCCTTCTGGCATGACGGGGAAGCCCACAGCAATGACAGCAAAGTAGAAAAATAAAGGAAACCCCAACCTATCACCCAAAAACCACCCCTACAGATGTTCTGAAGGAGCTGTAGGTCATTTTATATCTGGACTCAAAAATTCAGGAGTTGATCAAGTTTCTAATTTTTACCCAGAACTTTCCTGATGAGAAAGAGGTTGGAATTCACTGTCTTCTATCTCTACCCCTTAGATACTGAGATGTTAGGGAGAGGCAACTATGCCTAACTCAGTATCACTTTAAGGGACAGCATATCAGGAGAATGAAGGAATTGATCTAAATTAGTATTCTGAAACAAACTATTGAAATTTAACCTAATATCTAGGATGAATTTTCTATCTTAAAATAAATTAGTAGGGGCTAGAGAGATGACTCTGCAATTAAGAACACTGGCTGTTCTTGCTGAGGATACAGGTTCAGTTCCTAGTGCATACACACCCATGTATAAGCATCCATAGCTCTAGTTCCAGGTAACCTGGCACCCTCTTCTGAGAGCATCAGCATGCATGGGGTGCATTATACACACATGTAGGCAAAAAAATCATACATGCAAAATAAAAATAATATATTTTTAAATAGTGGTCAATAAATTTGGGGATAAAAATATGCAATAAAGTGTACAAGGTGTCGTTGTGGAAATGGTTTGGATTTGGTTCTGGCTCAGCCACTTACTGGAGCCTTAACTTGCGAAGTTCAAGCTCTGTCAAGCTTAGTTTTACTGTCTGTATAATGGGGACTTTCCCTAGCCCTGTTCTCGGGTTCATACAAGCAAATGTGCTTAGGTAATAAAGACAAGAATTTCCTTGTTAGCCCCTTTATCGTTCTCCAGCCTGTCAGGAGAGCCATCATGGCAGCTCTTTGCACAACAAAGAATTTGAGTCTCAAGTTGTTAATTTTGCAGTTGGTAGGGTAAAAGGAGCATGCTCAGGACCACAAAGCATTGCAGGGCACCAACCTGAAAAAGAACAGTTTACAGTGGTGCACACTGAAATCTTCCTAGTGGAAAAGAAGGTTCATGGGAGCTTCCAGGGATGGGACTGCTCAGTTGTACTCATATCTCTGAAGTTAATGGGCATGGAAAAGTTAGCTGTAAATGCTGGGAATATTGTAAACTGGATTCAACTGTTCTTGTGGTAGAAACACCCGAGAAGTATTTCCAGTAGAGCTGAGATCAGCTCTAGGCCCCACATGCTGTCTGATGATTCTTAACATTTCGGTTAGTAGAAACTATGGTTTTGTTATGTTAACACATTTTCAATTTTTCTTGTCTGTTAATCACAGGATCTGGGTCTGCCACAGAAATAGGCAAAGGATGGCTAGTAGATGGTTAAAGATAGCGCACGATACATTGTAGTTAAGCTCTGGATCTGCAACATTCCAACTTCTCCACATCCACTGATGTTCTTGTCAGTCAATCAGCCTTGTGAAGGTTCAGTTGGAACTTCTTTGTAGGAACTTCCCTCGGGGGAAGGCACAAATCCCTGCCAGGCTGAACTCAGAAAATGGGGCTAGGTTGGAAGAACCAGGAAGGGACAGGAAGGAAGCAGGACCCCTTCCTCTGGTGCAGGTCTTTCAGCTTTTCTGGAGTAACCCCTGTGGGCAGAGTCAGTCGTCTCTGTGGGGAGGCAGATCACAGTTTTACCCTGTTGATCAAGACACGGTGATTTAACATCTGCTGCGTGGTCACCTTTCTAAGACCCGAGAGGACCTTCTGAAGTAGTTGCTTCGGTCTTCATTTTGTGTCATGGAAAAGCATCATGGGCCATCTAAGACCTCTGGAGTCCAATTAAGGTGTTTCAGACCCCAGGATTAGAACCCTGTTCTGTGTGACTTTGAAAATGTCTCCAAGGGCTAGCTTCTGACTCATTTTACTTCATATTCCACTGTACTGCTCAATAAATATTCATCATTCTCCTGATGTCAGGCTCTTATTACATGGAAATGGGAAATAGTAGTGAGTAATTCATTATCTCCCGCTGGAGTTTATAGCCCTGTGTGAGGCCTTCACACACACACACACACACACACACACACACACACACACACACACAGCTAATGGGACACAGCTCACAATGCTAATGAATTTAATGCCCTCTCCAATCTTTAAGTAGCATACAATGCTGCAGTATTTCACAAGTGAGGGAAACAAGGCAAGATACCTCGGAATAGGATATTAGTGGGCTCGCACTTCCCTGTTGTCTGCCTGGTTGGTTTGCTCTGCTTTCTCTAGGCTGTTGAACAATTGGCTTCCACGCATGCTTCCTTGTCTTCTGTGGTTTCCGGGGACACATGTTTTATTCTCTTTAGTTTTTCCTTTTCAGATGTTCCCGTCTTATTCACTCCCTCATCCAGAAGACTCACTCAACAACTTTCGTGAGACTGTGAGGCAGAGTGAGTTTACTTATTATGATGTATTTCTTCCGTTCAGTATTTTACATTAAGATACCCACTGCAATTACGGATTACAATTTTTTAAAAATATTTTAAATTAACTTAATAAAATTTAAGGCCACACATTGTGTTCAAAGATATAAATAGGGTCGTTTGCCTGATATACTTTAGGAGAATTATGCGTTTTAATTCTTTGGTTGGTTTCATCTTTTCTTATTCTTCTAATGTTTTTCTCTTTTAGTGTTTTGACTAACACTTATTGATAACACAGCTTTCTTCTGGTGTTGACTACACCGTTATTTTCTGTATCTGTTGTCCAGTTACAGTTCTTAAAATAGCAGCTAGCTAAGCTGTACATAATGTTTCTGTTACCAAACACCCTATGTACACCAATCCATGCAGCTGTCACCGCTCTGTAGAAGAGATGGTTGTCTTCAGCCAGAAAAAGCAAAGCAAACCCTGTGGTCTGAAGATCCAGGGGCTCTAGCTTCAGACCTGTGGATCCAACCAGCACGTTCCCTTGCACACCGACTGTGGTGGGGTTACGGTATGCTTTAGGGCTGACAGGAATCTCCCTTTGACACTTGGAAGTATTAGTTGATTTCCATCTGCAATTATTTACTTTCTGATGGGTAGTCTGTTTTCAAACGTATCTCTTGGTGGCTTGTCTGTTCTCTGTGGAAGGCTTCTAGAACTTCATTTCTATTTAGGCTGGAAAGTTTCTTAATGCTTCGCTTAGAAACTCAAATGACCCTCTTCTACTGTAAGAGCCTGTGCCTTTACAGCTGCTCTTTTCCTTTGGGAACATTCTCGGTTGTGATCTCTTTTGTCAACACCCATTTCCTTCCTTCCTCTGGCACCTTCAGTAGAGAAGTGATGGAGGGGTCCAGTCTAAGCCTTTGTGCTTCTTGCCAGGCACTGCATTTTGTTTGTCATTTTGTGACTGCCCTGTGCTGAGTCCGAGGTGACCTCATCAGTGCCATCTTCCTCCGCACTGTCTCATCTGTCTGGTCCTAGTCAAGTGTGTGCCCAGAAGGAAATGAAATCAGATGTTGGCAGGACACCTCTGCTCCCATGCGTACTGTAGCACTGCTGGCAGTGTCCGTGACATGGACCCAACCCATGTGTCTGTCTGTCTGCATTTATCACCTTTCTCGTCCCTGTGACCAAATACGTGACTGGAAGCAGCTGAAAGAAGGAAGGGTTCATTTCAGCTCATGGTTTAATGGGAAAGTTCATCTTGGTAGGGAAAGGCATGGTGGCAGAAGGGCGAGGCTGCTTCCTCATATCTGGGTAGATTAGGAAGCAGAATCAAGACAAGAAGATCAGATCGTAACCATCAAAGTCCACCTCGAGCCGTGCATCCCACCCCACCTCACCCCTTGCAGGCTCCATGTCTTATGGGTTCCACAGCCTCTCTGACTCCAGTAGCAGTTGGGGACTAACTGTTCAAGTGGAGCCTGTGGAGGACACCCCACATTGAAGCCATAAGCGCTGCTCCCAGTGAATGAATAAAAGAAGATGGTATCATATGTATATATACACACTATATTAATACTCAGCCCTAAAATGCAAAAAAAACCTATCATTTGTGACAGTATGAGTGAACCTAGAGATTGTTACAATACATGCAATAAATAGGGTATAGGGTGGCAAACAATCTGCAGAACATTTTCAAGGTCTGTGGCTATTGGAGCGTGGATTACGCTTTGCTCCTAGTGTGAGTCATTCCACCAAATGCTGCTTCCCACCTCTGACAGACAGGCAGATTGTTCACACTTGGGATATTATAAGTAAAATTTGTGTGAATGCTCATGTGTAAAATGTTTGCATGGACCACACACTTGCATTTCTCTTGGGTGTAAAGAGGAGTTGCTGGGGCGTGTGGCAGTGCCGTTCAGCTTTCTGAGATCTCTAGCGTGGCTATCCTATTTTCCACTCCCATCATCAGTGTGTGGGGTTGGGATTGCTCCATGCCCTTGCCAATACTTTCTGTGTCTGTTATCTTGATTCTAGTTGTGTTGACGGTTTGTGGTGACTTCTCATTGTGGTTTTGTCAATATTAATTCATGTGGTTATTGGAGCCTTTGGAAAAATGTCTATTGCCCATTGGTTTTATTCTTTTTGCTATAGTAACAACTATTTTGAGATAATTTTGTCACTATTATTGGTGTGTGTGTGTGTGTGTGTGTGTGTACATGCACACCTACACATAGTAGTGTCCCAGGCATGTGACTGTCAGAAGACTACTTTGGGGGGTTGTTTCTTTCTTTTACTACTATGTAGGTTCCAGAGACCAAACTTAGGTTGCCAGTGTGGTGCAACAATCACCCTTTATCTTCTTAGACAACTAGCCAGCCCCAAATAGCTATTTGCAAAACATGTATTTGAGAAGAGCCCCCTTTCTGGTAATACAAATTCAAACACTTTCCCAATTCCACGAGTTTCCATACCCTTAGTGACAGAATTTTAGCATATAAGTTTTCAAAGTTTGTTGACACATTTAAATGCATTTTGAATCATTTTTATGGAGATGGGTAATATTGTTTAAATGGTTACACAGAATCTACTTATCCCATTGGGCATTACTGTCATTTAACAATACTAAATCTGCTGGGCCGTGGACACAGAATTCTGTCAATGATTATTTAGGTCTTAACTTGTGTCAATACACGTTTTAGTTTCTTTGTGTATGAACACTGCCCTCCTTGTGTTAGACACATTGTTACTCCTCTTGACGCTCATGTGAATGGGTTATGTCTTTCTTCGTGGACCATTCCTTGCCAGTGCATAGAAAAATCGTTGAAATGTGCTGGTCTCATTTCTGCAGCATCACCGCCTTAGTCATCCTTCTGTTTATGATTCCTTCATATTTTCTGTTTCTAAATGTCATTTGCAGACAGAAATAGTTGTAACTCTTCCATCCCACATCATTTTTCTTACCCATTGCCCCTAGCTTGAAATCTCCATTAAAATGTTGACTAGAGCTGGCAAGGGCAGATCTTCATGGTTTATTCCTGATCTGAAGGGGGAAACCAGTCTTCGCTGTCAAAAGTGATGCTCGTTATGGGTTTTTCAGCATGGACTTCATCAGGCTGAGAAATCCTGTTCTTAGTTTTCTGTTTTGAAATGATAGATTGGTGATTGGTTTTAGTGCTAAGGAAAGAACGTACAGCCTTATTGGGTCTGCCATTAGACCCATACCCAGCCTAGTTGTTTTTTATTATAAAAGGATGTTGGGTGTTAGTAACTGCTTTTTCTATATTTGGTATCATGGTCTTGTGAAACAGTCCAGGCAGTAGTTTCATCGACAGAGGTTTTAAGCTTTTGATTAGATGCTGGGAGTAACCAGTCAAAGCTGGACAATCAAATAGATACAGGGCTGAAACTTAAAAGTTCTAATGAAGATCAGCTACCCCCAACCTGATCATGCAGAACGCCCTTTCCCTTGGGGTTCTGGTTCTTTCTCTGAGCCAAGAAAAAAATGCTTCTGCATTCATCAGCATCCACTATGGGAGACATTCCTTAGCTCTTGTTTCTGATGGATCTTAGATCTTAAATTTCCATACTTGGTCTCCTTTGCATAAAAAGGTTATTAAGTGTTCTGTATCTGTCTATCCTAGACACAAGTAACCATGGCAAGTTTGCTTACATGGCTGAAGAGAGGTTATGTTGGCAGCGGTCATGCAGAGTAGAAAGTCGGATGACAAGGTTCTTAGAGCACCGACAGTCTCTCTTGGGACTCGTAGACAAATTGGGGAGGATGTCCCACCCCAGACCTGATGCTGATTTTGTTTTATGACTCTGGTTCCACACTGAGCAACCATATTTGATGGTGGTGTTTTACTGACAGAGCTCTAACCTGGCATAGAGAATAACATAGTGAGGTAGGGTGTGTGCCAGTAATTTAGCCAACCTGATCTCCACAGCAGACCCACCCTCCAATAACACATCAGCATACTGAGCTACCGAATTATTAAAGACATGAATGGATTAATACACTCATGAGGACAGCTCAAACTAGACCAGGAGAACACAGAGCTTCCTGTTTACCCTACAGTTCTCTGCATACAAGGTGGTGTGTCAAGCCACACTGGGAACCCCCACTCGTGTACATCATAAATTGAAGGAAAGGCTCCATCTTTCATTTTTATACACATTTAAGAGGAACCAAATTGTATGACAGTCATATCGTCAGCTGAATAAGAACCTCCAGGACTCTTGACTGGTACCAGGCATGCTAACGTTCGAGAATGATGGCACAAGACTAGGGCACTGGGAGAGGCTTTAAGGGCTTTTAAGGGAGGTAGAAGCAGAGGACCAAAGAGCAGAGGATGACAGTGGAGAGGAACAGTGGAGGGTGACCCTGGTTTGGGGCAGATGCGCTTAGTCATATCATACACACAATGGATAGAATGAGAGCAGGAGATCCAGTCTTGGAGTGGGAAGAAAATGGGGTGCTCTCCAGACCTGGTCTACAAGAGCTAGTTCCAGGACAGGCTCCAAAACCACAGAGAAACCCTGTCTCGAAAAACCAAACCCCCCCCCCCAAAAAAAACCCATATACTCTGGAAGTCAGGGGACTTTGCTGTAAATGTCTAAGAAAAAATTTCAAGCTCTGTGAATTTTCAGCAAGTCATGTTGCATTCTCTGGGTCTTAGTTACTAAGGCCCCAAGAAGAGACAGTTGGGAGTATCAACCTTCTTTTTTCTTAAAATGTATATCCCAAACTGGCCTCGAACTCATGATCCTCCCGCCTCTACCTGCTTCAGTAAATCCTACCAGCATGCACTACCACAACTGGTGTATCAGTCCTTTCTTATCATCAATAATGAGACAGCAGCAAATGTCAGAAATTGCTGCTGGTAAATGTGGGGCTCAGCCTGAAACACCAATCATAAAACACCAGTGCAGGATCTTCAGAGTCAGAAAGAACTGAAGGAGTCCTTTGGCTGGTACTTGGTATTTGGAAAACCTTGAGGTCACTTTAGTGTCCTTGGTTGTTAAGGGGAAGGAAGCCAAGATTGGCATACTTGCTTTGTAATCTCAGAGGTAGAAGCTCAGGAGTTCAAGGTCAGACATATGAGCCCTTACCTCAAATAAATAAACTAATAAGTAAAATTAATTGGAGGGGCCTGTAGATCCTCAAGTATTTTAACGGACTCCAAAGAAAGACGCTAAGTTAATTATGACCAATCCCAATGGGCACAAGAGGAATGTGGGCTGTGCTCTGTCCTCAGCATTGCTGTGGCAGGAACTGCTTTTTTTCAGGTGTCTCAGCTGGGAACTTACATACACCATACAGCATTATCACTAAAGATCTCACGCTCCTCCCCATCGCCACCCCTGTGCTACCAGTGGGGATCAATGCAGAGCCCCTGGCTTGCTCTCTGGTGATGCTCTGCTCTAGTGAACACTCATTTAAATACGTTGTGAGATGTTCCTCCAAGTGTCTATCTGCAGTTCAGTGCCATGGCCGTATGTTTCTCCAAACCTCCATTCACAATTCGGTGCTATGGCTATTGTCCACATTCTTCTGGCTTCTGCAGAATGAGCAGATAACAAGACTTCATAGGGTCTCCTCGTCTCTCCTTTCCAATTTCTCTTTTCTTGTCTTCACTTTGTTCACTGCCTGCAGTGTCTTGTCACTCAAAGAGCTGCCAGCATAAAGGGAAAACCAGTTTTCTCCAGTGCAGTGTTACTGGGTGTATCAGCTACACTCCAGAGCTTGCCTGAAGCCCAGGCCTACACAAATTCTACACAAAATGAACTCAGTGGTAATTTTGCAGACTCTTTGTTTCATTTTGCTTTGTTATGGCATTTATTGTCTTGTTTTATTTTCTGTTTGTTTTGCTTTTCATTTTTTGTCTTTTTCTGTTTGTTTATTTTTGTTTGTTTTCAAAATTACAAAATTTGTAAAGACACCATGACGATGGCGACTCTCATGAAGGAAAGCATTTAATTAGGGTGACTCACAGGTTCAGCCCATTATCATCATGGTGGGAAATGGTGGAATGCAGGCAGGCATGGGGCTGGAGAAGAAGCTGAGTCCTACATCTTGCAGGCAACAGGAAGTGGTTGGTCTGTGTTTGGATGGAAGACTCACTCCAGCCTCTGGCATCCATATATCCAAAGAGTCTGGAATGCTTAGGTGGAAGTTCCACTCCAAGCCCCCTTCCCCATCTCTCTCGCTCTCTCCAAACCCTTCTGCACCTCAGAAAGCCTGCCAAAGGAAGACCCCTCCCCAGAGATACTCAAGATCACCCCCACAGGGTATTTAAACTGCCCCCCCCAGAAAACACATGGTTTTTCAGTCTTCCTTTTTCATCTTCTCTCTGAGGGGCTGGAAAGCCATCCAGGAGCATGGTACACATTAAACTTGGCTTTTTCTAATTTGGTTTGATTTGGTCTGATTCAGATCATTGCATTGGTGGAGAGGCTTATTGGGGTGCAGAAACTTTTCAGTCTGAGATACTGGGTAGTATCATAAGCATATATAAGACCTCAAAGCCTGCCTCCACACAGACATACATGCACACACACACACAGCCTTCACCATGCATTTCTGTATTTCTTTAAGGAATAAGAGAGTCCAGATTCCAGATTTTGGCTGTTTACCCAGGGTCATACATCTTAACCTCTTGAGCTCTTTTAAGAATCAAGTGTCTGGTTTTGGGAGTGATGTGATACCAATTGGCAGAAACCAGGTGCTCTTGTTCCCTTTCCTGTTGGAATTCTGCAACCAACATTTTAAAATAAGAATGGTATGGGTCAGCACACTTATTGGACCTATTTGGGTCTGGGACCATTCTGTATACTTTACACGAACCAAGTTAATATTACAATGCCTCTATGAGCAGGCAATGCTGGTTTTTAAGATGTTTCATCATCATCATCATCATCAATGTACAATAGCCCACACAGTGGTCAGAGGTTATCTTTCGAGAAACAGTTCTCTCCCTCCACAGTGGGTTCCAGGGAGTTCATCAGGCTGGTGTGGTGAATCATCTTGCCAGCTCTGAGTAACTGTTGTTGTTATCCAAATTTTACAGATTTGGGACACGGAGCACATAATTTCTAAAGGCTGTGCTCAGTGACACCAGTGACAGACTCCGATTTCAGATCTACACAGGCTGGTCTCTCCTACTAAACAATCTATCCATAAAACTGCCATTTATTGGGCATTAGCCTGAGACCTAGTATTTTACTAGGTAATTGAATGTTAGATTTGGCATTTTATAAGAACTCAGCAAGTAGTGTGTCAGTCATGTAGACCCCAGACAACAGATACTGTTCCCAGGGTTTCAAAAAGAAAGGCATTATTGTTGGCCAGGGGTTATGGAAGGGATTAGGAGAATGGTACATGCTAGGTGTGGTAAATCAGCCTAGCTTTGGTAACAGCTGGTATTACTGTCTGTATTTTTCTGGAAGGATAAGGCAAACAGTGCTGTTACTGGATCACAGAGGCTAGAATCCTGTTGGAAAAGTAGAGGCTACCATATGCCCCAATCCCCTTCCCCTGAGAGAAAGAGAGTCATTCTATGAAGCATGAGGTAATGAACCTCTGACCACATGGAGAGAAGAGAAAAATCCAGACTCCCCCTTTCCTTTAGGCCTATAGTTCTAGCCTAGGACTTCTCATTGAATGGACATGGGAAAAACTGACCTTCTAGGGCTAGTCTTTGAAACAGAGGTAGTCAGATAGAGAGAGTGGATTCTACTGAAGAGATCATAGGTTTAGGGGAACCAAAGCATCTCACTTAGGAATCCTGTAACTCTTCACTCACAACTCTTTTAAACATCTTTGGGCTGCTGCCTGTCATAAAGCAAGGCTTCATGGTGTCACTAAGGATATTACTGCCACCTGGCCACCAGCTGTGGATACAGGAGACAGATGAGTGAGGTCAAGGTCAAGGAGCTGTAGGTGATATGTGGTCCTTCCTTGGGGACTTCACGAGTTGTATGAACTAGATTACATGGTTAAGCATCAGCAGCACTGTTGGTTAAACTTCAACAGCACTCTCCACTCAAAGAGTAGAATGGCATAGACAAATAAAAGCATTGCTTATGCTAAAATACGTACAGCTCTACAGTCTCATTTCCATGTGCTGTTGAGAACATTGCCTCCATCTCTTTCCATCCATTTCTACCACTCTAAGTTATTTTTATCCTAAGCCAGCCTCCTGTTGGGGTCTTACAATGGGAAAATATACCACATATGAAATATTTCCACACTGGTATTTGAAAAAGCACCAATTTTTGACCTGGTGTGGTTGTCTTTATGTCTGAAGTTTCTGTGTTCTTGATGGTCCTAATTTTTATTGGGTTGTTGCTACCTCTACTTGGTACTTACCATGGAACCTAGATGCATTAAGAAGCATCCTCATGACCTCGGCTGGACTCCACTCACCATTCTCCTTGCTCTGCCCTGAGCAGTCAAGCAATTTCTCCTGGATAATTTGAGCCAATCATTCTAGCCATAACGGAAAGCATATCTGTGCTTGGTGTTTTCTGACACGAGGGACATGAAAAAGCCAGCTATGGTTAGACCCGGTAATTAGACCTATTTCGTGTCCCTAATGGAAGAGTTCCATGGCTGGGACCTAAACATCTAACTCAGCAACACCCAAAGTTTCAACACAGGATGTAAGGATTCATTCTGTGAGTGAATTACTAGGTCTCATCATCACGATGAGGGTATTTACTTTCACCCTCAATTTTCTGGATTCATGCATTTGCTTTTAGGAAAAACAACATCAGATTTTGGTCACAAGCTCAAAAATACATCAAAGAGTATAGCGGAGGATTCCAACTTTGCAAAGTTTTGTCCAAGTTAATGTTGTCTTTCCAACTTTAAAAAGGACAGTCCATCCACCAGTCTAGTGGGCTGCTACTTCTAGATATTGCTGGTTACAGGTAGATGAAGGAACGTGATGGGTGTGAGCCATGTGTATTGATTCAATGAAGCAGAATTCAAAGTCAGAACATGCTATACAATGCAGAAGAATGAAGAAGCCCACAGACGAGATTATTAGCTTAAGTATGGTGTGCGGGGGAGGTAGAATGGTTAATGTTAATTGTCAACTTGTCAAAATCTAGAATCACCTGAGAGATGGGCCTCTGATCATGTCTTTGTGGGATTTAGCTTGTGCTATGTTGTTTCTTTAACCAGGAAGCAAAGAGAAACAAATGCTGGCCCTCTGCTCAGTCTCTCCTTTTTATCCAGGGCAACACTACAGCCCAGGAATGGTGCTGTCCACATTCAGGGCTTCCTATCTCTGTTCGACTTTCTGGGATTTCCCTCCCAGGTATACCAGAGTTGTCTCTTAGAGGATTCTAAATTCCATCAGGCTGACAATCAAGATTGATTGACTATCATAGCAAAATAGACAGCACATCTTGTCTATCTGGTAGGTATATCTTTGACATTTGGTTGTTGAGTGCTTATTAGCACTTAGTACCATAGGATGAATGTGACATTTGGATAATAGCTAGTAAGGAAGAGGAGGGTGAGAAATGCCTCTAAGGACAAATAACTCACGAGTAGTAGATATGTTTGTTAGAGTTCTCCACATCATAGGGAGAACATTGACTCTCATAGGTAAAGTGATTGCTTAGGGCCACAATGCTAGACTGTGGGAAACTGGGACTCAAGAAAAGAGTACCTCCCTGTACTCTGTACTGAATACATGGTCTTTAAACCCAGGTGATGATCAATGACATTTATTCAATTTTGGAGGGAGCTACATCTCACCCTTAGCTTCTGGAGAGAAGAATGGTGTTTTCAGTAAGACAGACCATCACACAGTGTGCATACTGTTTATCAATATTCTGTCCAGTGCCTTACCCAGGAGTGCTGATATGGCTGCATCAATCTGGACATGACAACAACATCGTGTTGTAGTTTGGGAATAGGGAAGGGCTGAGAGGAGTTACCACAGGAAGATCAAAAGATCTCCTCGTGTGCACAGTTGTTATGGAAAGGTTGCTGTGGAATAATCCTCTTGTACACTGTAAAGATTTGTCACTCAAATTGGTTCAATAAAATGCTTATTGGCCAATAGCCAGGTAGGAAGTATAGGTGGGGTGACACAACTAAGGATGATGGGAAGGAGAAGGCTCATGCCTTTTATCCCAGCACTCGGAAGGCAAAGGTAGGCAGATCTCTCTGAGTTTGAGGCCAGAGTGGTCTACAATACTTAGTTCCAGGACAACCAGGGCTGATATGCAGAGAAACCCTGTCTTAAAAAAACAAAACAAAGCCGGGCGGTGGTGGCGCACGCCTTTAATCCCAGCACTCAGGAGGCAGAGGCAGGCGGATCTCTGTGAGTTCGAGGCCAGCCTGGTCTACAAAGGGAGTTCCAGGACAGACTCCAAAAGCTACAAAGAAACCCTGTCTCGAAAAAACCAAACCAAAACAAAACAAAAAAAGAGCTACCAGGCAGACTCAGAGGGAGCAGATGAATGAACATGCCATGCTAATAAAAGTAACCCCAAATAGCAGAGTGTAAATAAGGAATGTAGGTTAACTTAAAATGCAAGAGCTAGACAGTAATAAGCCTGAGCTGTTGGCAGAGTATTTATAGTTAATATAAGCCTCTATGTTTGTTTGGCACTGGGCAGATGTGACGGGAAACATTGATCAACAGAAGGTTTCAGTAGAGGTAATGTTTCCCAAGTCCCCAAGGCCACTGTGTGCCATGGAAGGAGATCAAATCTTAGCTGTATATTTTAGTTAGTGACAAAAGTGCTTGCATAAGGAAATCAGTTCTTGATGTGGTCATATGTGATATCATAGAATTTAAGTTCAAAGGGGAAAAATGAGTAGAGGCTGTGCTCCTGTCTCCTGGAGAACAGTGGGAGGAGGCTGTGAGCCAGAAGCCATTTGATTTATTAGACATTTTCATTTTCTGGGTGATTCATATACCTTTTGTACAAAGTCTCATTTTCATTTTCAATAGTTCAGGTTCCTAAATGATACACACCTCCAGGATTTGGGCCTCATCTTTGATAATGCCAGGCAAGCAGATGCACCACGTGGTTTGGGCCACTGGCCCTGCAACCTGTTCCTATGCTTCTTACTGCCAGCTTCCAGATGGTGACTGCCAGACAACTTTTCTTCAAATGAGCTACCATTGTTCCTTAAAACTGTCTTTAGGTTAAAACCCACTAAAAAGAAAAAGTCCTTAAAAAATAAGAACAACGGGATCCCTTTTCCATTGCAAGCAGAAGAAATTTTTGAAAGCAGAACCAAGATTTCAGACCTGCAACGGTTCCACCTTGTGGAAGAAAAGCAGGAACATGTAGATTCTTGGTCGCCCCAGATTTAAACTTCATTTTTTTTATGAAGACATATCTTTAGGAGGTATTTCTGAGAAATGTAATTCTTTAGGTTTTATACCCACCAGAATTTGTATTTAAGACTTACATTGGGCTCCCTATATGGCTTAGATTGTATCACATTCCAAACTTAATAAAATCTTTGAAGCTATTTCTGCTCCTCCAGGGGAGATTAATGGCTACTGCTTCCACCTCAGGCTGGCTATAATGCATCCAGTGTCACAGAGCACGGTCACAGAGCCCTCAGCTTGAATTCAATATCTAGGTAGATTTTTTTAGTAGCCATCTATTGATACCAAGATTATAGTTAGTTGCATCAAATTTTTGGAGGAAAAAGTGATGTTTTTAAAAAGTATCATGGTAGATAGAAAAAATGCTGCTTGCTCCTGGTTCCCACTACCTGATTTTTCACTAAAGTTTGTAAAAGAGTTTTACATGTATCATTTAATATGTCTGTGAGTAATGAACACTGAAAAATGTGTGTTATTGTAGTTGTTATGATTCTGTGCGAGGGGGACCTTGGCAGTGGTCCAAACGTGGATGAGAGCCCATGGCCATTCTGTACACAAAAACCTTGGCTGCTGAGAGCCAAAAGCCTCATGGCAAGCAGGAGACAAATACATCATGCAGGCAATGCTTAAGTGAAAACTTTTATTAAGATAAAGGGAATGGGAGAAGAAAGAGAGAAAAGGAGAAAGACAGGGAAATAGGGGGCAAGGAAGAAAGAAGAGAAGGTAGGCAGAGTTTCACTTTTTAAAGAGACAGCATACTGCCTGCCTGCATACAGGCATGACTCAGGGTGTAGAGCCCTCTGCCAGGTCCTCAAGGGGTGGGACCAGGTTCATCTGGATGTTAACAATCTTCCCTTCTTTATTTATTAAGAAAGGTGAGGAATTAGGTGTGGCAGATTAGGGAACTAAGGGTATTGAGTTCTCAAGACTACTTCCTGCTGATCTAGGACATCAGCCATCTTTGAGGGACCTGAGAAAGCTGGGGTGCTAGCTGCATCTGATGTGGGATTCCCCTCTGTATGCTATGAATATGTTTTATTGCTTTGCCCTATGGCAGGGCAGAATATAGCAAGGCAGGAAATCAAAGCAGAGACAGAGAAGGCAGAGTTAGGCAGATGCCGTGTAGCCACCCAAGAAGCAAGAGGCAACAAACCATGAGCTTCGTGGTAAAATATAAAATAATAGAAATCGGTTAATTTAAGATGTAAGCTCTAGCTAAGAATATGCCTAAGCCATTGACCAAACAGTGTTGTAATTAATACAGTTTTTGTGTGATTATTCAGGGCTGGGTTGCTGGAAAATGAAAGAACAGTCTCTGCTTACACACATCCTAGGGTAGCTGGCTGCCTCACTGCTGTCCAGGCTACGTGGAACCATCTGGTGCCTCTTGGACCTGGCAAGATGTTCACAGAGCAGAGGACAAGGTTAAGTTCAGGGAAATGTTTTTTCTTAGGTCCTGGTAATTGAGGAAGGGAGTGTGGGACCAGGGAATGGAGGAAGGCTTAGACCGTTTAGGTCCTGGTAATTGGGAATGGTGCATCTGACCTGTTTGGGGGGAATCCAAGTCAACTTCCTGGAACTCACAACCATTCTTTGAGTTTGTGAGAGCGTGTTTTAGACACATTAGCATTCTCACTGTTTATAATCTATCTTGAGATTTACATTATATAAACGGCAGTATATTCATGCCAGAAATGACTGTGACATGTTCTTTGAACAATGAAAATTATCCTTGAGGTCTATAGTTAGGAAACCATCAAAGAGAATTTGAAGTCTTGAGGTTGTGGCTATAGTGATAGTGGTGAATGAGAACCCCCTGTGATTCTGTATTCAAGAGACCTTGGCAGGAGAGCCAGAAGTCTCACGGTGAGCGGTGGGCGAGAGAAAAATACGCCATGTAGGCAAAGCTTAAGCGAGCAGTTTTATTGCGATAAAGGGAATGGTAGAGGGAAGAGGAAAAGAGAGAAAGGAAGATACACAGAGTTGCAGAGAGAAAGAGGGAAAGAGGAAGAAGAGAAAGAAGTAGGCAAAGTTTCGTTTTTTAAAAAGTCTAGATCCTGCCTGCATGCAGGCATGAAGCTGTCATGACACAGAGCATGAAGCACCCTGCCAGGTCCTCAAGGGGTGGAGCCAGATTTGTCTGGATGCTAACAGGAAGTATTTGTGATGGCTAATACTAATGGTCGACTTTATAGAATCTTGAAATTACTTAGGAGATAAGCCTTTGGGCTTGCTGTGAGGGATTATCTAGACCCTCTACAACAATGGTTCTCATCCTTCCTAATGCTCTGTGACCTTTGAATATAGTTTCTCACGTTGTGGGGACCCCCAACCATAAAATTATTTCGTTGTTACTCCATAACTATAATTTTACTACTGCAATGAATCGTAATGTAAATATCTGATATGCAGGATCTCTGACATGCACAATCACAGGGGTTGTGATTCTCAGGTTATGAACCTTTGACCTAACTTATGCTAACTGAGATGGGAAGACTCACCCTCACTGCGGGCAGCACTGTTTACTGGGCTTGGATCCTGGACTGCATCCTGCAGGAGGAGAAGAAAGCAAACCTAGAACCAGCAAACATCACTCTCTGCTTCCTGACTGTGGGTGTCATGTGACCAGCTGCTGCTACCAGGACCTCCCTGCCGTGATGGATTGAACTGAGAGCCAAATGAAACCGCGTCTCCCCTAAGCTGTTTTGTCAGGGCATTTTATCTCAGCAACAGGAAAAGCAACAAAGTTGTTTTTTATTAAACATTTTATTATTATTATAAAAAATTACAAATAAAAAAATGAAGGTCTCATCTAAACATTGGCCTGTGAGGTCAGTTCCAACTCCCTGGGCTGCAGAGACCCAATGTATTAGCACACTAATGTATACACCAAGTAGATCCTGTGAATCCATAGCCTTTAACACTAAAAGTGCAACGTAGGCACAATAGCATATTCCCATAATCCCATAATCTCAACACTCAGGAGGCTGGGTCAGGGGAATAGCTAGGAAAAGGCTAGCCTGGAATACATATTTGAAACCCCCATGACATGGGATGTCCTTCTGTATCTATGTTGCTCTTATAGGCTAATGAGTAAAGCCAGCCTATGGCAGGACAGACTATAGCTAGGCTGGAAGAAATAGATAGAGAATAGGCAGAATCAAGGAAATTCCATGTAGCTCCTGAAGGAGAAAGATGCTTGAACTTTATCAGTAGGCTGTAGCCTATTGATACATAGATTAATAGAAACGGGCTAATTTAAGATATAAGAGCTAATTGGTAATACAGCTAAGTGACTGGCCAAGCAGTGTTGTAATTAATATAGTTTCTGTGTGATTATTCGGGTCTGGGTGGCGGGGAAACACAGCCTCCAATTATAACCCCATCTCAAGAAAATCATTCATACTAAAACACATTTTCTCTTGAAAGCTTAACATAAAAGAACTGTCTGTGTTAGGAGAAAGATAGATGGGTCTTATGTAGCTTTTCTTCTGAAAGGTGGGCTCCAAATTGGTAATGGTCTTGGAATAGTTGAAAAGGGGAAAAAATAGCTGGGAGATTTTGAATGAGAGAAGGTTATTGGGCAAAGAGGATGTTGTGGTTTCATAGTAGCCCAAATTGTGGGGTTATCTTCACATGGGGACTCATCCTTGCTCCAGACATCAGTTCCTCTGCTTATATCAGAGATCTCAATAAGAACATAAAGCAAACATATACAGGGTGTAGACTGACCTTAAGTCTGTGTGCCAAAGGTCCATTCTGTTTAACAGAAAATCAAAACCCAATTCAACAAAGAACTAAATAATCTACCCAAACCAGCATTTTCCAATGGTTACTAAGTGGTGGAGCTGAGATCTGAACCCACATCCTCCTGGCCCCTACACTGCACACTCTGCTAATCCTTGGAGTTAGATAACCATAGTCCTTGGTAATTTTGTGAAAAGCTCTTTGTATTTTTGTTACTTTCTAAGGAATCATGAATATTGGTCATGGTTCAACCCAGATAAGGGATATAGGAGTTGGGAATCTACTCAGTGACTTCCCATCCAGAGAGACTTTGACCCCGAAGGGAGAGCAGGCTGTGGTGCTGTTGGAAACAGAATGCAATTGGTGGGGGAGTTGCCTCTACCCCTGTGACTGAATCGCAGAGCTCCAAGCAAGCAGGTCCCCTCTGAGCACATTTGCTTCTCCTCTGTTTAAACTCAAGGAAACAGAGCCATTGTGTTCACACAGTTCTTGCTTTGCTGTGAATGTCTTGTAAGGCTCATTAGATTCATAGTTTGGAACCATCCAAACTACTTCTCATCAGGTGAGATGGTCTCCAAGCAGCTCCTCCTCAATATTATCCATTCAAGCTGATTTTAGGCAGCATGCTCACTTGTAATTGTGAGTGTGTGTGTTGCATGCACATGCACGTGCGTGTGTGTACTGGAGGAAGAACCCAGGGCCTTTCACACGCTAGGAGAATGTTCTACTATGGAGCTACACCCCAGCCCTCCTTGTAATCTCCTGAGCCCATACTGGAGAGGGACATCTCTGCACAGTGCCCATAGCAACGGCACTCTCTCCCTGCTCTTCAGACTCTTACCACACAGGCGCCATGTCTCTTCAGCACACTGCAGTGCTCCAGGATCTCCCTGATGATTCTCCATATCTGGCCAGTTTGAAATCTATGATGGATTGTGTGCCTGATAGGCACAGTGGGAAGCCCTTATTTGTCCATGGGAAATTTATTCCAAGACCCCCAACGTGCCTTAATTCTGAGATAAGGCCCATTCCTCTATTTATCAATGTCTTTTTTCTTATGCTAAACATAAACACTTACGCTAAAGTTTTAATTTACAAATTAGGCAGAGTAAGAGATTAATGGCACCAAATTATTGTAAAGTAGAATGATTATAATAATAGATTGTAAGATAAGTTATGTGGTGAGCCAGGCAGTGGTGGCACACGCCTTTAATCACAGCACTCAGTAAGCAAAGGCAGGCAGATCTCTCTGAGTTCTTAGAGGCCACTCAGTAAGCAAAGGCAGGCAGATCTCTGAGTTCTTAGAGGCCAGGCTGGTCTACAGAGCAAGTTCCAGGACAGGCTCCAAAACTACAGAGAAACCCTGTCTTGAAAAACAAACAAACAAACAAAGATAAGTTATGTGAGTAATTATCATAATCTGTCTTGATAAAGTCTTATTGTATTTTTATCTTTTCAATTAAAGGAAAGATTTGGCATCTTCTCTTTGGCAATTTGAATTACAAGCATGAGTATTCTTGTGATTTGAGGTCATTATTAAGTAAAACAAGGGGACCTAAACATAAGCACTGTGATACTGTGACAATTGATAACTGGCCACTTAGTGACTACCAGATGGGTAGCATATACCATGTGAATACATTCAGTGGACTAAGAGAGAAGTTACATCATAACATAAGCTTTTATGCCACTAATAGGAATGGTGCGTAATTTAAACCTTGTGAATTATTATTTCTGGACTTGTCATTTAATGTTTTGAGGATGTAGTTACCTAAGGATATCTGAAATTGTAGAAAACAAACTCTGGATGCAGGGAGACCCCTACACAGGCATACCTCACTTTACGGCTTTTCATTTTACTCTACTTTGCAGATATTATATTTCTCAGAGATTAAAGGTTTGTGCTGATCTGCCATGTGAGACGCAAACCCACTGGGATCAGTTTTCCAATATTTAGATAATGAAGAGACTTTTAATAACAAAGTGTGCTTAGGCATACGCATGTGTGTCTGCAAGGCAGGCTGCTTGGCCACCAAGCTCCTGAGAACTGCCTGTCCTCATCACTCAGTGCTGGTTTACAGTCCTATATATGCTTTGCTTATCACATGGGCTCTGGTGAGTTAGACTCGCAGTACATGGCACCTGTCTGCGCTCTATGCACTACCATACAGTTTGCCAGCTTCGGGCAAGGGGCTGGAGGTTGAAACATACAGAGACACACAAACAGATAGACAGGGACACGGACCTCTAGTCCCTAGTAAGAAGCCCTCTATTCAATAGCACCACGGAGGCTTATATACCCAACAGTCAGGTGGGCCAACAGGTGAAAACCTTAACCTCTGATCCGCAAGGCCAAGGCAACACGTGCTCGTGAAGCAGAGCTGGTAAACAACTTTGACACAGCTTTCAGTAACTCAAATCAGAAGGAAAGTAAAGATTGCAGCAGGGAAGAGCAGCTGGAGGCCAGGACTTCAAATGGTCCCAACATAAACTCTTGTCTCCATATGTTCACAGCAATCACTAACTCAACTCCTCAGTCCCCTAAATTATTTTAAAAATTGAGGTATAGTGCTTGTTTTTAGGCATAACTGCACACCTAGATTAATGTAGAATGTTGACATAACTTTTACATGTATTAGAAAATCAAGGTTGTGAGATTTATTCTTCTGTGATATTTTGCTTGGCACAGTGGTTTAGAACCGAAGGTGCTGCATTTCCAAGGTCTGCCTGTAGTCCCCAGTTGTTGAGGGATATTTGTACACTGTGTGAAGATGTGTCTTGGCCATGGCATTTTCTGACTGGTTTAATAAAAGAAAGCCAAATAGCTAGGCAGGAAGAGGTTAGGTGGGACGTCTGGGGACAGAGAGGACTCTGGGAAGAAGAAAGGCCGGGTCACCAGCCAGATGCAGAGGAAGCAGGGCATGCAGGAGGAAAGGTAGCAGTCACAAGTTACACGGCAGGATGTAGATTAATAGGAATGGGTGGATTTGAATTATAAGGACTAGTTAAGAACAAGCCTAAGTTAGAGGCTGAGCTTTCATAATTAGTAAGAAGCCTCCATGTCATTATTTGGTAGCAGACTGGCAGGAAAGAGAAAGTCTTGTGCCCAACGAGGCAGATCTTGACCAATATTTTATTATAACTGCTTGAATATTTCTCCATGAAACTCATGAAGGAAATGCTTGGCCTAGCAGACCTGGGACTCCCGGTCTTATAAAAAATTCCTGCAGGGGTGACAGACATTGGATTTTGAGGACTGTTCTCACCATTCCCAGAATGGGAACGAGAGTGTGTGAATGAACTGTATAGATGGAGTCGTTCACATGAACTCAGTCCTCCTTCTGAATCTGCAGCATCTGGCACGTGATAGGTAGAGTCTAGAGTAACATCACCATTGAAAACCTTGGATGCCAAGTCTCTAATACGCCTTTATGAGAGAGGACATCAGCATGTGTTTCCCAGTTCACTGTTGTGGGAATGGGGTGCAGCTCAAGTGACTCCCCTGGAGAAAGACCCCTGTTCCTATGCTGTGCTTTGGGCCTTTTCTCAATGCTGATTTACTTCTCACCATAGTAACACAGCTTTAAGTAACAGTACAAGCTAAGCCATACTGCTGAGTTGTCTTGGGGGAAGATGTACGCCTCTGTGAAGTGGTAATCACAACCTCAAGGGAGACTGTATTAAGAGCATTAGCCATCACAGCCTGCACAGCTCACACTGGGCCCTCATTTAGTTCCAGCAGAGAAGCATTGCTGGCTCTGGTGAGACAGGCTTGTACCTCTGGTAGGGGAACGGTAGTTAGAGAGGGTCCATTGAGGTGTGATCTGTGTTTGAGCTCCTCTTGTGTACCCAGAAGGATCAACTTGAAAAGAAAAGCGATCTCCTTGCAGCCATTACTTGCTAAACTAGGCATGCATGCTCACGCTTAAATGGCTCTTCTGCCCCCCCAATGCTCTTCTCTAACACCACCACTGACAGCGTGGGTAGGTGCTTTGCAGTCTCCCTCTTGTTTAGAATGAATTTCCATTTCCACAAAACCTTGAAGCTTTGGTCAAGGCCTGATTTGGGGAATTCATTGGTTACCTATTACTAACAAACAGATCAAGCCCTCCTGCAGAGCTCGAAAGTCATAGGCATGAGGCTGTGAAGATTTTGGGGAACACCGGGGACCTGGAAACACAGCGAGGTTTCCTGCAGGTAACTCCGAGGATCCTTGATTTGCAATCATCTCCTCATCAAAATAATTGAAAACCGCATTGAAGGCATTAGAAGCTTATGAGAGTGCACGCAGACACGAAATGCTGGGCTCATTTTAGATGAAAGCGGATAGATTTTTGCATCTGTTCTTTGCAACTCATTATCCTATCCCCCACAAGTTCAACAAATTAAATCCTGGCTTGTTTCCCTCTCATTAGGGATCAATTTGCATGAATTATAGGTTTGCATTATTCAGGATTTGTGTTTAATTACAAGAGTTGCATCAAGAAAAGAAAATGAGAAGTGGCAGAAGAAGCCCCCACTGTCACGCTCTATGCATTGCTTTCAATGTTGCTGTTAGTAGCCAAGTATGGAAACTATTTTAGGCATAGAAGCTGCTTAGCGAGGCTAGGGAGATGGATCCATCAGTCAAATGCTTGCTGTGTGCACACCAAGACTTGGGTTTGACTTTCCAGCACCCACGTAAAATGCTGAGCTCTGTGGTATCCACGCTCAATCCAAGAGCTCAGGAGACAGAAGACAGGAGGATCCCCAGAGTCTGAGGGCTAGCGGGTCTAGCTCTAGGTTCAGTGAGGAACACTATTTCAAAAACTAAAGTGGAAAACAACAAAAGAAGACCTATCATTTACCTCTGGCCTCCTCATGCATGTGCACACACCTGCTCTTGTACCTACATATACCCTTCTCTCTCTCTCTCTCTCTCTCTCTCTCTCACACACACACACACACACACACACACACACACACACACAATTATAGCCTTGCTTTGGCTCAATTCTTTGTTTTCTTCATGATGCATCCTTCCAAAGTTCTTTTACACTGTTGGATGATTCCCATCTCTGGGGCCTAGCCATTTACTCCATCTCCAGGAGGAAAAGGAAGCCGGCAGGAGACAGAAAAGCACTTCCCAGTTTTCTGGCTGCCTGGCTGGCTCTTCTACTTTGTGGCAGATACTGGTGTAGTTCGTTTTATGTCCACAATGAGACCCCAGAGCACAACAGTGCACACATTAAACGTGAGGCTTGGGCTGAGGAAAGCGGTGATTTTTTTCCCCAAGCCCTTATTCAGGGTGACAGAGGTGACCTAACTGAACCCATGTCTATCTGCCTGTAACTGTACCTTTGATCTTGGTTGTAAGAGAGAAACTGACACACCCCATTCTTGGGCATTTAGCCCCCTCTTATCTTGTCTTGATTCTTCTCCTCTGTCTTCTTTATACCATTATCGATCACCTTTTCTTCTTTCCAGACTTTTCCTCATCAGTTAGGGGGTGTTAGTCATCTGTCCTGTCCTGTGAGCCTCCTGTGAAATCACGCCTGATCAACTTTCTGCTGAGCTAAATTTCTTTCTTTGACTGTTGACGAAAGCAAAACCCAGGGAGGGAAAATGAACTTCAGGTTCACACAGCAGCACAGGCATCCGCTTGGAAGCTTCAATCACAAAGCTGGCTCCTTGGTCTTCTCTCCTGTCTGGTTTCTCACTTTGACCTGCATAGACAACACTACCAGATGCTTCATCCTCCAGATGATGCTCACCGAGGGATGAGGAGGGGCCTCAAGAGATCCCAATCGCCCTCATTTGGCTGTAATTCCAAGCTTAACCATCTGGACGCGCTACTAAACTGGGCAGGCTTTGTGTCTGTATTGCCTTATTAACATAACAAAGCGCGTGGGGTCTCATGCTATGTACCCCTCCCCATATTGTTTTAAAAACGTTTTATTCTTTTCAGTTCAAATGAATCTATTTTCTTGTGTGTGTGTGTGGGGGGGGGGGGACAAGAATGAGACCAACAGAGTTTTAAAGAGAGGTTTGTTTTTCTCATTCATTTGAGTAAAAGGCACATAATTTTGTGAACTTTCCCAAACGTTGCTTTCTCTCTTTGTAACTACATCTGCATATGCTATAAACATGAGTGCTCACACATGGGTACCACACACATGCAGTGCAGATGCCTCTTACGGGCTGAACTGAGATTCTCAAATTCCAGATGTTGAGGTCCTAACTCCTAGTCCTTCAGAACATGACTGTACTTGGAGCCAGAACTTTAAGGAGCTAGCTGAAGTTCGGCTGAGGTTGTGTGCATGAGCTTCAGTCCAACCTGGAGTCCTTATAAAAGGAGGAAATTTAGGTAGAGACAAATATGGATGGAAGGCCACGTAAAGATACAGGAGAGAGAGGACACGGCTGTCTACAGTCACAGGGAGAGGATACCAAAATCACCATCCCTTGGCACTGGGCTGTCAGATTTTTACAGACTCTGGATGATCAGAAAATTATGTCTGTTAATTAATCTGCTCAGCTTGTCGAACTTTGGTTGGCTGCCCTCGCAGAGCTGTACACTGTCCTCTGAAAACTGAAAATGTCATGGCGTGTTTGTGTTCTGAAGCTTGCTTGTCAAAAACCTCTTTATTGAGGTATCATTGAGATGCAGAGAGGCTGTGTGTCTTGAAGGCATACAGTAATAGGAGTGTGGGGTCATATGACCACAATGAGGGCACTAAGCACACCTACCGTTTCTAAAGGTTCCCTTTGGTTCCTTTGTGGGCTGCTTGCTTTTTCTTTTGTTTTGTGACGCTTAACATATGACCCATCTGCTTGCACACATGATGCAGTGTTGTTAACCACGGGTTCTTTGTCACACATCAGCTTTCCGGAATGTGTTTATCTTACGTAACTATAATTTTTATATCCATTGAACACAATTCGCTCCTTATTGCCCTCTCCCCCTAGACCCTGGAAACCAGCATTCAATTTTCTGCTTCAGTGACTTTGATCCTTCGAAGCTGGCTGTGCTCATTTGTGTTCTCGGGGGCATCAATGGTAGGGCATAAAAATCTGTTGCTATGCCATTCTTTTTGGAGCTTGAATATGGTGAGATTGTGCTATAGCCTCCTTTGTGCGAGGGGACATGGGGAGCAATTTGAGGTCAACATAAGGATGCATGCCCAGACAATGTGTTGATTTTTCATCTGGAAACGTTCTCCAAGTTTGCCTACATGGACCAGATGGCAAGAATGAGGAATTTTGGAACAAAAAGAGTTTGTTGCCATGGGTAGTGATGTATGGATTAAGACTTTCCAGAACTCATTTACTGAAGATCTAAGCCCTATTATACGTGGAGTTGGGATGTTTTTAGGAGGTAGTTAAGGTCAAATGAGGTGTCCTTACAGGAAGTGGGAGAGGCAGAGACAGCGAAAGTTAGGGAGTAAGAGCAAGAGAGTGAACAAGTGAAAGGGGCAGGGATGAAAGGAGAGAGAGAGGGGGGGGAGGGGGAGAAGCAGGCAGGAAGGGAAGGAGAGAGGAAGGGAGAGAAGGAGGTTGAAATAGAGGGATGAAAAGGGAGGGAGAGAAAGGGATGCAGAGAGGGAGGGAGAAGAAAAGAAAAAGGGAAGGAGAGGGAGGAATGGAGAGAGAAGTAAAGAGGGAGAGAACGATGGAGAAGGAGAGAGAGGGGCAGGAAGAGAGGGGGAGAGAGAGAAAGAATCTTTACTTGAGGACACCTAGTCTGGCATTATGAGACAGCAGCCTGAGCTGAGGTACTGGCATGAGGCAAGTTAGTACCTTGTGGAAGTTTGTCACCTGTGGAACTGAGCAAGAGTAGCAGCTCACATTACTCTTGTGAGGTGATGTGCACTGGACATTGCAGCAGCTCCTTGAGCTTAGGGAGTGCGCAAAGTAAACCAATGCCTGTTTCTCTTGCCCCAGGAGGCAATCAAACCCCATCTCAGAGTAAGCCTGGATATAAGAAATACATACAAAAATTGTCTTGTGTTCTTCAGTGCACCTTGTGTGGAGAGTTACGTATTTAATAGGCCACTAATATTTGAGTCTATTCTAGCACCTTTATGTGGTTGTCCGTGCTCCTCCTTCCCTTGCTGAGTTCCCCAGGCAAGCACAACGTTCGTGTGGCGACCCTCTTGCGCACTCCACAAAACTCTAAGCCTGTAGAGAAGGGAAGGCCCCGTTCCTCCCATGGTGGAGACACACCATCACTTTGACCCAACTTTAAAGGTGTGAAGACCCTGTGACAACCCTTTGTGTGGCCCCACAGTCACAGTGCCACTCCTTGCCCTCCACTCTCTTATCTTTCTCTCCAGCCTCTGGCAACCTTCCTCATTCCCACTGTCAGGAGATGCTGCAATTTTTAGGCCAAAACGGGGCATGATTTAAACATCAAAAGGTAGTATTGTCAAGCTTCGATGTCCATCCTCTGCACCTGCCAGAATCCTAGCAGCATCTGAGCCTTGGCCTACTGTCTTCCTTCCAAGTACCTCTGGCAAATGCCTTCTTGCACAGCTCAGCATCTACTCTCCTCTACTTAGGGACACAGTCACAGTGGTTTTTCATGTCCCCGTATCCTCAATTCCCCCACTGCAGTAGCTTGTTCCCATACGCAGGGAAACTATAAGATTTCTTCACCTCAGGATGCTTGCTCCCTCTCTTCTCCCAAATGCTCCGTTTCCTGCTCCTGTTTACAGCTAAGCTCCTTAAATAGCTGCCTACTCTTGCCTTTTCAGACCCCCCCCCCACACCACCACTTAAACACATTCTGAGCATCTGTTCATCATGAATCTCTGAGGAAGTTGCTCTTGGTAAAAGCCTACCATTCTTCCACACTGCAGAACCCTGTGGTCATCACTCAGGCACTTCTTAAACTGCAGGTAGCTCCTAAAACAACCAACTCCGTCCTCCTTCCAACCGTTCTTTAAAAACTTTTCTTCCGAGACAGCACAGACATTAGTTGGGGTCTTGGCAGATCTGGGTGGAATCCTGAACAGAAATTCTAGAAGAGAAATGGCCATAGCTGGGCTGCTTAGAAAGGAGTTGTGGGGAAAGAGAAGCTGTTCCATGCATAGAATGATGATCCTAAGAAGTCTCTAGTGCCCCTGGACCAGAGGGGTGACATTGCGGGAACCTAGGTGAGAACTGGAGACAGGAGAGGTACCTCCGGAGGGACAAAAACATGATCACCATGCCATGAGCCTGCAACTTTCGGGGCTGTGGTCAGACCCCAAGCAAAGCTCAGTAGCTGAATGAAAGGGACAAATGTCCAGGAAAATTCAGCCTGAGGAAGACAAAGAATAAGTCTGGGGTGATAGTCATAGCCACTCTGTCATTTCTGTCTTCTTACCTGTTTCTGGCTGCCCTGCCATGTGTCTCCTGGACTGCCAAGCCCTGCTCACACCTTTTCTCTTCCTTCTGACTAACCCCTCAGCCTCCAGGCTTCTGCCCATTCTGTCTGGTGGACCTCTGTATTTATACCCCACTGCTTTCCCTCTGAACCCCCCTTTATGTATTCAGATATCTCCTCCACATCTGCCTTTGGTTAGGACCAGGCACCTCTTATATAGCACGTCTAAGATTAAACTATGAAGAACCAATCCTACCCCCATCCTTCTCCCATCATTTTCATCTCAGCTAAGGAGACCGAATGCTTCTAGTTGCTGCACCAACAACCTTGAGATCAGATAGTTTTATCCTTCCTTGCACATACCAAATATTTAATTTTTGATCAAATAATATTTTCTCTATCTTGAAAATAGTTTTTAAAAAATCAAATTCTGCTCATGGATCTAGCACTTTGGCCAAGCCACTGTCACCAACTGGACAATGGCAGTCATCTCAGAACTGGATGATGTTGTATAACACCCCCAAACTTGAGATTTCAAACTGGAGCCCCTATCTTTCACCAGGGCACTGGACAAGCTAGCAGTTGAAGGCTCCCAGTAAACTCCCCTCTGGGAATCATCTTTCATGAAGATAAGTACCTAAGCAAGTCACACAAATGTCTTGGAATCCCCACGCCCCACTGACAGCTCAAAGTAGGACGGTGTGCTTCAGCACCTTTGCAGCTTCAGTCTGCATGTTCAAGGGAGGCCTTTCTCATCTCTCTTGCAAACATCCTTTTACAGCTTCTCTTGCTTTTCCTTCCTCTCAGTAAGATCCCCAGCCATGTTCCTGCATGCAAAATTCTCATTTCCAGATTTGTTTGGGGGTACAGATCCAAGACACCCTCTTTGATGACCTTTAAGGTATCTTTCTTACCCACTCAGGCTGTTTCTAAACACTGCCATCAAGAAAGCAACACGGCAGCCCCCCCAAAATATTAAAGATAGAATTATTCCAGAAGCAACTGTCCTCCTGGCTATTACAGCAGCAAGAATAGAAATATATATTTGTGACACAGGTTAGTACATCCAAACATAGTTAAGGCAGTAAGTTTTTATTGTATGTGTGTGTGTATTCATGTGCAGGCATGTAGAAGAAAGCTTGATGCCAGCTGCCCTCCTTAAAGGCTCTCTACTTTATGTTTGAGACAGGGTCTCTCACTGATCCTGGAAGTCACTGACTCAGCAAGCCCCAGAGATCTGTTTGTCTCTACGACTTTAGTGCTGGGATGATAAACCTGAGCAACCACACCTACTCTATGTGGGTGCCTGGAAAACATTTCACCCAGTAAACCATATCCAGCACCTCTTTTGGTGTATTTGATCACAAATTTAAAAAAAGTCTTTTAAGTGTCCCCTGTGAGCAGTCATCTTCTCAATGACTTCCTTTCAGTTAGGATAAGGCTAGGTACCTTGATCTGGCTCAGTTTGGTGTGTGTCCCAATTTCTTCCTTTGTAACAGGAATCTCCCTGAAGTTCCCAACAATGCAGACATCTGCAACAAGATTTTGCTGTTCTCTGCTACCAATATGCTATTTTAATATGTTAAATACATGGGTGTTTTTGCCTGCATCTGTGTTTGTACACCACATACATACAGTTCCCATGGAAGCCAGAAGAGGGTGTTTGAATCTCTGGGGCTCACATGACTCTGTGAAGCCTTGTTGGTGCTGAAAACTGAATCCTGGTCTCCTGGTAGAGGCAGAGAGCTCATGCATGGGGAACATGACTAGAGCATGGCAGAGGTCCCAACACAAATGCTCAAGGACATTTCCGGAAAGTAGAGGCAAGCAGGCAGTGGCAACATTTGGTGATCATGATGAAGAACTTCCACTGCAACCTCTGGACCAGGGCTGCACCCACCGCAAATCTGATTTTACCCAGAACATGGATGTTAGCATGTGATTTGTTAGGAATGTCCTGCCTAGCCTCAGAGATGGAATTTCCATAGAAGGGTCTGCTGACAATTGCACTGTGATTTTTAACTTATGATGTGTCTCCCTAGCCATGGGCAAAGGAAGAGAAGGGGAGGAATTATTTATTTTAGCTGCAAATTATTGGACCATTTATCAAGATGAATTTAGGTTCACGATCCATTATGCATTCCAGCTTGTTTTGTGCAAAGGTGCTAATGGATTTCCTGGGAATTTAGGCTCTGCCGCCTGCCGTACTCGGCCATGCCTTTAAACTGACTTGTGGGCCTTCAGCACACAGCTGCAGAGCCTTGCAGGCATGACCACACTGCCAGAGTGGCTCCTTTCAGAGCACAAAGCCTTCCAACGATGCTCAGTGATAGAATCTTCCACTTTACTCCACGTAAATGGGCCCACTTATTACCTTTTATTCTCAAACTCAGATAGAGGGGGAATTAATCCTTTGGGTTATTTTTGTTTTGTTCTTACTAATGAAGGCAATCAACTTAATTTATCAATGTTTCAGACTCTTCTGTTTAGTCCACACAAAGAACAAAGGAAATGCAGATACCACACAAACTCATCAGGCCCAAAGCATCCCCCTTCTCCCAGGAGTCCCTCTTCCCCCTCCCTCATCTGCAGATTCCTAGGCAACAGCTCCGCTGCTGTCTGTCATTCCACATACCGAATCTTTAAAATGAAAAGTGTGCAGCATGAACCACTTCTGTTTGGCTTCTTTCACTTGGCGTGAGTATTTTGAAATTCATCCATATCTTGGTTAATTTATCTTATTCTGAGTTATAGTTCATTGTGTGACCGACTATACAACGTGTGACTGTCATCATGGTTTTGGTGGATGGCTGGGCCATTTCCAGCATGTGTTTAATTACAAATAAGGCAACTCAGTCTCCTTTACAGGTCCTTTACCTCCACCTGCACCCGCATACATTTGAAATGTAGGGTTCTCGAAGAAACACACTTTCTTTGTTTTTCTGCATCTGTTATATTTCATTTAATATAATAATCTTTAGTTCTATTTTTTCTTGCAGTTGTCTTTCATTTTTCTGTATGGCCAAAGAGAATTTCATTTCATATGTGCACTATATTATACACCCACTACACACACACACACACACACACACACACACACACATACAGGAGTAGTAGATTTAGTTTTAAATTTTTGAGGAATGGCAATATTGATTTGCATAGAGGCTGTCACTGGTTCATGTTTTCACTGGTAGCCGGTAAGGGCCCCTCTTTCTCCGCATCTTCCCAAGCATCTACTGTTCTTTGTTTTGTTGACTATGGCTATTCTGGCTGAGCTGAAAACTCTAAAATTAGCTTTATTTTGCCATTTCCCTGTTGGTTAAGTATGTTTAACACTTGTTTAAAGTGGTTATTGACCATTTGTGTTTCTTATTTTAAGAATTTTCTGTTGGGAGGGCAGGAAAGATGACTCAATGGACAAAAGCACTTACCGCCCAAGTGTGGGGACCACCTGTGATTCCAGTGTTCTGGAGCCAGAGATGGGGAATGGACCAGCTAAATCAGCAAGATTGGAGTTCAAGTAGGAGACCCTGCCTCACTGTCTAAGGTGAAGTGTGGCTGGAGAACACAGTGGATGATGCGCTCCTTGTCCGTCTCAAGGTCCGGAGTAAATGCAGCTAGAAAAAGAACAACCAAAAGCTCACCCACGCCATTGCTCGCACTCTAGGCTTCTTCCCACCCCTCAGCCTCTCTGTGCTTGGATTATATAAATCAGCCCGCTGTGTGCATGCATCCTGGACCTGTGGTGCCAACCAAGTCCAGATGCATAATAACGTAGTGGCAAACAATTGCACTGGTACTGAATGAGCATAGGTGGCTTTCTCGCCAGTCTCTAAAAATACTATTTCATAATATGCTCATTGTGTTAGTGATCCTCTGTAGATGGTTTAAAGGACACAAGAGAGTTGGCTCAGTGGGGGAAAGGACTTGCTTTGCAAGCATGCAAACCTGAGTTCATATTCCAGTACCTAGATAAAACCAGGTGAGTGTCACTGGGCAGTAGAGACGGGAGCTCATTGACCAGCTAATCTAGCCCATCGATAAATTTCAAGTTCAATGAGAGACTCTATTTCAAAAAAATAAGTAAGTAAATCGGTGGAAGACATGCATGGTAGCTCATAGCAGTAATCCCAGCACTGCGGCTAAGACAAGAAAACCAGGAATTCAAGGCCAGGTGTAGCTACATTGTCAAGGCCAGCCTGGGCTACTTGAGACCCTGACTCATGAAACACAGATATCTGCAGATTCAATGCTAATTCTCCCCAAAAAGAAAAACACATGACATATGTCTTTCTGTATCTAGGCTACCTCACCAGAGCGACTGCTTCCAGTTCTAACCATTTCCCTACAAATTTCACGATTCCACTTTTCTACACAGCTTTGTAATTCTGGACTGTATATATGGACTACGGCTTCATTATTCATTCATTAGCGTGTTGAGACCATTTGGAGTCCTGGCCTCCAGCTGCTCTTCCCTGCTAGAGAGCTTTACTTTCCTTCTGATGTGAATTGCTGGAAGCTGTGTCAAAGTTGTTTACCAGATATGCTTCACGAGCACAGGTTGCCTTGGCCTTGATCAGAGGATGAGGTTTTCACCTGTTGGCCCACCTGACTGTGTCGGGTATATAAGCCTCCATGGTGCTATTGAATAAAGGGGCTTCTTATCAGTGACTAGAGGTCCGTGTCCCTGTCTCTCTGTCTGAGTCTTTGTGTGTTTCAACCTCCAGCCCCTTGCACGAAGGTGGCAAACTGTATGGTAGCTCATAGAGTGCAGACAGGCCTTGTGCGCTGCGTTAGTGGATGGACATCTGGACTGTTTCCTTTCCTGACTATTGTGTATAGAACAGCAATGGACATGGGCAAGCAGATATCTCTGTAATAGGACATCGAGTCCTTCGGCTATAAGCCCAGGAGTGGTAATAACTGGGTCACACAGTCAATGTATTTCTAGGTTTGAGGAACTCCACACTAACTTTCATAGTGATTGCACCAATTTTCACTCCCACCAGCGCTGAAAAAGCATTGCTCTTTCTCCGCATCCAGGCCAGCATTTGTCATTTCTTTTCTTAAAGCCTTAGCCATTATGACCAGTGTAAGATGAAACCCTAATGTCACTTTTTAAGCTTCTGCCAGACAAAACCGCAGCATGCAGACAGGAGCTAAGCAGAAAGTCCCACCCCAGCTGAGGAGCTACTAGCTGCTGAGAGCCGGGAGACCAAGAGTCAGTTTTGGTTTCATTTCTTTTGTTTTTTTAAGGGTGTGACTTGTGGTAAAAGCCAACCACACTCTTGTGGAAGGGCACACATCCCGGGGCATATGGGTAGCACAAAGTTGGATTTAGCGAATTTCAAACCAACGAGAAAGAAAATAAGGTTGGGTGGGGAGGGGAGTAGGGAATATGAACAAATTATATTTTATTAAATTCTTAATAAAATAGTAAAAAAATATAAATTAGAAAACACAACAGAAATATTTTTTTAAATGGAAAACAAAACAATGAAAAGATGGAAAACAATAGAGGCAGACGTGTGGTTTCAACCTCGGGCCTGCACAGGTGGCTGTACCTGCACACGTCTATGCACACATATGCACACACACACACGCGCAAAAAGTATACAGGAAGGTATATGTAGATGACTGTGTCTAACAAGGGATTTGAGTACCACAGGATATCTGTGTCCAGGGGTGTCTTGGACCCAAGCTCCTGTAGGTAATTGAGGGATAGCTGGATAAGGCCCAGGGCTTTTCTGGTACTTAGCAAGAGGAAAATTGGGAAAACTAGGTGTTCATCTTCGTGGAAGCAGAAAATTCAATGAGTCTGCTTTTAAATTATATCTTTAAATTCGTAATTGACAAGCACTAATTGTATGTATTTATGAGGAACAATGTGGTGCTTTTTATGTGTAGACATTGCAGAAAGATTAAGCTCGGCTTTTAACATGTCCATTATCTCAGCTACTTATTTCTGTGCTGAGGACATTTTCTATGATCTACTATTTTAGCACTTCTGAAATAAACAATCTATTATTAACTACAGCCATCACACTGTGCTCAATACAATGTTTTATTGTTTCTTGCTAATAGAAAGAAACACAATTGATTTAAAAAGTATCGATTATGTATCCTGCAGCTGAGCTAAACCCACTCGTTAATTCTCAGGACAATTTTGTAGATACAGTGGAATTTTCCATATAAATTATCAGGTTGACTAAGAGTATTACGTTTTTTTCTTTTCAATCCAGATGCCTTCCTTGCTCTTTTTTCTTCCTTCCTCCTTCCCTTCCTCCCTCTCCTGCTTCCTTAATTTCCTTGCTACCTTTGTTGAATGTTGGAAACAATGCGGACTTTGTGGAAATGTGGAAAGCATATATCATATTTCAATAGCAGAAAACATTTAGTCTTTCTCTGTATGGTGTCAGCTGTGACTTATGGCACACGGCCCTTATTATGCTGTGGGAGATTTACTCTGTGGCTAAGATGCTGAGGGTTTTGAGTAGAAATGCATGCTTAATTTTGTAAAATGCCTTTCCTGTGTCTATTGAGAGGTTTCTCTCCTTAATTTCTTAAGATAGTGAATCATGAGTGAGTTTTAAAAGATTTTTGATTGAAAATTTCACACATATACACAGTCTACTCCTCAGTCTCCTCTCCCCAACTCTTCCCAGGTCCCCACTCCCAGGATTCCCCTACCTGTTCTACCCCTACATGTACTCTCTTTTAAACCACTGAGTACAGTTAGTGCTGCTGTTATGTGCACAGGTATCAAACCAGTTATAATTCCACCATGATTGAGTTTTGAAGGTTGAATAGTCCTTGACTACTTGAATAACCCCATTGGGTCAGGCTATATAATCTTAAATATGGCTAGACCTAATTTAGCACTGTTTTTTATCTTTTGGGACCATATATGAATTGTGTATGTTGACCCATCAATCACTGAACAACACGGATCGAATCCACTCTCCCTCTTTACACTCCATCACAGTCTTTGGGAACCACTGATCTATTTCCAAGTGACTTTCATCTTTAGCCTTCTACATATGAGAAAGAACACATGGTTCTGGTAATTTTTATGTCTGATCTATTTCACTTAGCATCTATATTTCTCTAGATGCATCTATATTTCTGCAAATGATGGGATTTCATTCTTCTAAGGTGAATCATATCCTGCGGCATATACATACCACACTTGTGTTGCCCACTCCTGTTAATGGGCAACTACACTAATTCTATATCATAGCTAGTGAGCAGTCGTTGCACTTGTAGGTTTTGATGACGCTTTGCACTGATGGTACCGAACCCTGAGGGTATAGAGCTCAGGAATTGATCTGGGATGCCTGGCTACACTTGCTTTGAGACCTTTGCACCCCCAATTCCCACTGAACCATCAAAACCTGCAAAGAAGCTCCATCCTGAATTGCTCATTGCTGCAAGGGGTGAATTAGCAGGGGCAAAGCTGGAAAGCTCATCTTGGTGGTGACAGGGGAGAGCTGATGGGCTGACCATCCCTGTAACTACCCAGGACCAGAACCAGGGTTATGAGTTGGACCACCCCAATGTCCACCCAATTTATGATCTGCTGGTGTACTTGAAGGTGCATGTTGTGCAGATACAAAGCTGCAGAATCTCCATGAGATAGGACAACAACAGGATTATCTACGAGGAATCCCAATGAGGGGCTACTATCAATGGTGTAGCAGAAACCAGAGGCCTTGAACCAGACCAATGATTCTTTGCAATGAACACTTGCAAGTAAAGATATATGGACAAAAGAATATATTAGGTGATATAGTGTATCACACTGCAGCTTCCATGATGAGGTTTTTCTTTTAAATTTTACTTTTTTTGGAGGGGTATGCAAGATCAGAGGGCAGAGATGAAGGAACAGGGAGATGAATGGGATCAAGATGCATGATGTGAAAAACACAAGAATAAATAAAGTTAAAAAATAAATACATTCTCATTAGGCACATATATAGTTAAGGTTGCTCTGTATTCTTCATAAGTTTATTCTTTTAAGTTCACAAATGATTCATGTAAACCTCATTAGTCATTAATAACAATATCAGCTAAGTTTTTAATATATGTGTATAAACCTTGCAGGTACTATTAAATGTTTTCCTCAGCATTCTATTCTTTTGATATGGATTGTCAATATGATTACTTTCCTGGTTGCATCTTAAGATTTTTCATGCAAAGAGTATAAAGCCATTGGTTTTGCGCACCATTCTTATCTTCTGCTACATTCAGTAGCATTAATATACTTATAAAGTCTTTAGAATTTTTCTCTATATTAGGTAATGCCACCTGTAGAGTACTTTGTCTTCTCACTTTCCAGTCTAAGTGCTTTTATTTATGGCTCTGGTTTAATGCCTTGGCCAGATCCTGCAGGTTAGTGTTGATGGAAGGGTGAGCATGGGCTCTGACTTCCATGGGAAAGTCTTCCACCTTCAGGATTAATTATTCTGCTTGCAACAGGTATTCATGGGTGCTCTTCTTCAAGAGAGAAGGTTCTCTTCTCTGCGTGGATGTTAGGTATTTCTTTTCAGAAGGCATGTAGGAAAATTTTTTGAAATTCTCTCTCAGCATGTGTTGATACAATGTTGTGGTTTTGCTGTGTGCTTTAAAAAAAATTCCATCACATTGACAGATCTTGTGTGTTGAACAAACCTTGGAGTCTTGGGTCAATTGCAGTTGGTTGTTTTGTACAATCCTTTTTAAGTGTTTCTGGACATGGTTTGTTTGTTGAGGATTTTAGATCTATATTCTTACTGAATATTCATCAGTATATATATATATTTTTTCTTCTTCAGACAGTTGAGTTTTCCAGTAGAAGAAACTTCCGTTGGCTTTATAGAATGAGTTGGAATGTCTTCTCTTGTTCATGATTTGCAAGACTTCAAGAACAACTCGGTGTTAATTCTTTAAGCAACTGGCAGAATTCCAAAGGAAGTCATCACTCCCTGGGCAGAGCTTCTGTGATTACTGACTTGATCTCTTTCCTTGTTAAAGACTTATTCAGCTACCTGCAGCCTTGAATCAGTTTTTATAGTGCTGACTTTCTAGGAATTTGTTCATTTTATTAAGACATGCAACTTATTTGCACAAACATGATGTTTCCTTATAGCCACTTTTGTGTCCAGTTTTAGTGGCATCTCCCTTTTCATTTCTGATTCTATAATCTTAATTCCTTTCTTTTTTTCCCTGGCAGTCTACTTATGAGCTTGCGAATTTTGGTTCTCTTAACTGAAGGTTTTCTCCATTGCTTTGGCTTCCTGAGTTGTTTGATTTTGATGCCAATCTACTGCATTTTCCAGGTTTTTCACTTATGCTGCTTTTCTTTTTCTAGTGTCGTCAGATAGGGAGGTTGAGTTATCAGCTTGTGCTCTCTCCAAACTGAAGCTACAGAGAGGAATTTCCCACTCAGCAGGCTTTGGATGAATGTACATGTTTTGGTATACTCTGTTTTGTTTCCATTAGTCTCAAACTATTTCTTGCAATCTCTGAAATGTTTGATTTTGATCTATTAGTTACCTAACAATGCTGCATTTAACATTAACATATGTGTGTATTCCTCAAATATTTTTACTTTGTTTACTTTGAGATAGGGACCCCATTTCAAAATTGGACCCCATTTTCTGACTCAACCTCTGGAATGCTGATACTATAGGTATGTACTTTGGTGGCCAACCAGACTTCCCTCTGATAATGAATTCTCATTTCTTTATATTGGTGTATATTTTGTTTGTCTTAATTTCTTTGTCTATTCAGAAGGCTATTTGCTTTGTCCTTAAGAATGTACTTGAACAGACCATGTGTTCTGCGTGGTGGGATGGAGGAGTCTAAGATGCCTGCTGGGTCTGATTGTTCAAGTCACTTAGTTGTTACTAATCTTTTCTCTGTTATGTTCAAGTAATTGACTGCTTTATGCTGAGTCATCTGTGTTTACCTTTGGTCTGTTTTTGTGGCTTTTGTTTGTCTGCTGTGATATTTTACTTACTTTCTGCCACTCGGGGATTTTCGAGAGCTGCAGTTCCTAGCTGAGCTTTGGGACATGTGCAGAGACAGCCAGGCTAAGACACTCTGTTTTAGATATTAACTAAAACCCAGATGAGAGGAGAGATCCTTTCTCCTCACATCTAATCCAGCTTCATCATAGTCCAAGCGGATTGTGTCAGAGGTGGGGCTGGGAAAGTTAAGGGTTCTGATCTTTCCTTGAGAGAATAACTAAATAGACACAATATACCACCTAACACAATGACAAAACAAAGAGAATATTAAAGAGAAACATAAGTAAAATCAGTTAAGTCACACAGTAACATTTGTTGACAACACTAATGTGGGGGAGAAAGGTACCTTGCTATACTGTAATGGCTAATGATAATCAGACAGTCTTGGCAGCCAAGGACACCAAAGGACAGGGGCTTCTTTTGCTTCTCCTCGTTATAGGAAGACTCAGTCTCCTTTCACCTGTCTCTCACCCTGTCTGAAAAATTTAGAATCCTGCATACAGCTCACTATATTAATGTTTTAGTACTAGACACAAACAAACTCATCATCTACATGTTCATCCACGTTCATCTTTCCTCACTGATTTTAGACAACTAAAGCAATTAATATAGTCAGACACTTGGTTTCGTTGTGGTCAGAAACAAGATGCATTTAAGATCTTAATACCACTGGTTGGTCTTCAAGAGCATGTTTCCCAGATAGGCTCAGACTCTGTGTGCCATCTGCTCTCAGACACCACTATTGGGCCCTGCAATTTTAATATGAATACAGAAAGCTTTATTTAAACAACACCACCACCACCAATGAAGCAACAGATATGATTTGGTCCATGAACTACAGCTTACACCTGGGTGTTCAATTTGTTGAGACTCTAAAACTGAAAAATACACATATAAGTCCTCATGGGACTCGTAACCTTTGGGTACCTTTTAAAAAATAATGATATTATTATTATTAATGTTGTTGTTGTGTTCTGCATGTATTGGGAGGATATGTGTTTCATGGTATGTGCAATAGAATCAGAGGACAACTTTGGTGAATGGGTTTTATCACTCCACATTCCATGGGTTTCTGTATCAATCTCAGGTTGCCAGTCCTTTGGGGAAGTACCTTTCCAGTAGAGCCATCTCACTGGCTGGCTTTTCACATCTCTTAAGAGGGCCTTTACAGTAAGTAACAAACAAGCACAATTCTTTTAGTAATTTCAGAATATCAAGAATATAAGGAATGTTTCTACCTCCTGACTGACTTTGACCAATAGACTATGATGCCATGCTATGTTAAGCCTGGGCTCTGGGAGGGGTTGTGAGCTTCTCTACTCCTCACAGAGGTTTCCATGGAGAGAATCTAATTTTTATAGGTGGCAGAGCCTGTGTGCTGCTGAACCTGCTTGCCCTGTAAAGTTTCTGTTGGAATTCAGCCTTCTAGAATCTCAGACCAAGCTCATGCCCAACCAAACCCAGCTCTGTCTGGCTGGATGTGCAGAGCTGCCCAAATGGAGTCCAGTCCGAGGCACAAACCCACAGAACCAGGAACACCAAAATGAGGCCATCGTGAGTGACTAAACTTTTGGGTGTTTCAAAATAGTAAAACCATCCTGCAGCCAGGCAAGGTAAAACATACTTTAAATCTTAGCGCTTGGGGAGGCAGAGATAGTTCCAGACCAGCCAGGCTACATACTGAGATCTCATCTCACAAAGAAGAAAAAGAAAATGAAACCTCATTCTGCTTTTAAACATATGCAATGTGTCCTTCCAGAAGATGGAATGATTAGAATCAACTGTGCTCTTGTGTAGATGTTTATTCTCAGGGATGATTCCCTCTGCTTAATTGGGTTCTTTTGCTTAGAGTTGATTTGATTACATGAATAAATTTAAGAATCCCGTATTTGTCACTGAAAATTATGGTGATAGAGACCTACTTTTGATACATTTTATTTTTATAGGGTCTTTTAAAAGTTAAGTTTATTTTTTTACAATACATACAAATGTATTTATGGGGTACAGTACTTTGATACAGGGATCCATTGTGTGATATTTAAGATTAAACATGCAGACATCCTCAAACATTGATCATTTCTTTATGAAAACATTCAAAATCGTTTCATCTATATTTTCCAAATAAATATGCATCATCATTACCTATGGTTTCCATGCTATGCCATGGCTCATCTTAAGCTGCCTCTTTTGTACTCACAACTCAATACCTGTTCAACTTCTCTGCCTGCTGCTCTCCCTGGTCTGCTGGCCACCATTCCACTCTCAACTCCCATGACATCCACTTTTTAATATTCAGTGTATGATGGAGAATGAAAATTCATGTTTTGTTCTTGTTGCGCTTTGTGTGGTTTATTTCAGTTAACTTCGCAATCTTTAGTTCCTTCCATGGTGTTAGAAATGACGGTCTCATGTTAATTTTCTGTTTGAATAGTGTTCCCTTGGGAATGTCTGTTAGTCAGATAATACATGCTTATTTATTTAATACACACTCCATTTCTAGGGCATTGTTGCTAACAATACAAGGAACCTGAGAGTTCAGGCAGATGTCTCTGACATATTCTTTTCATTTTCTTTGGATATAAGTCAGATAATGGGATTGATAGGTCATATGGTAGTTTTTCTTTCAGTCTTTTGAGGAAGTTCTGTTCTCCATATGGTTGTACTGATTAAAATTCTCCCAATAGTGTTTCTTTCTCCCACTATATGTTGTTCTTATCAGTCCCCTTCCCCACTGCTCTCTGCTGCTCCCAACCGTCTCCTGCTGGTCTTTTCCATTTCTCCCAAATCGTCCTTCCTGCTGTTTTCATGGTACCTGTAGTCCTTTGCCCTCTGTTTGTGGATAGCCTTTCTCACTGGAGTGAGGTGATACCCTGCTGTGGGTTTAGCTTGCATTTCCATGAGGATGGATTATGCTGAGCATGTCTTGGGCCCATTAGACAATTATATATCTTCTATGTAATGTTTGTTTTGTTCTAACATCTTTTTTTAAAAAAAACCTTAGGTTATTTGTGTGTGTTCACTCGGGGAATATTCTGCATATGATGAGAAGGACTCACACTCTGTAAACTGCCCTTCACTGGGACAGCTATTTTTTCTTAGCCTGATGTGTTTAGTAAGATATTTTCCATTGATTTACTTTGGCTTCTCCTGTCTCCCGTGCTTTTAGGGATTTGCCCCCCCCTTCACCAAATATGCTTCCCAATTCCAATGTCTCAAAGCACTCCCCAGACATTCTCTTGAAAAACCTCAAGCAGCAGAACTTACTGTCAAGCTCAGTGGTGACAAACCTCACCCCAGCTCATGGGTTTTCTCATGCCTTCAGGAACTATTGACCACTGTGGGAGCTATCCCCACATGCCCTAGAGGAACTAATGTTTCTGGAGTCTTCCTTTATTCAGCAATTTTTCGTCATTGCTGATGCATACACCATTAAACCTTCCATTAGTAAAGCCCATGCTTTTCTCTTAAGTATCTGAACTGTCTCTACATTAAAAACCCTACTGCTTTCTTTCAAAGAATAAGGACTCCTTTCTTGTAGCCCTTCTGTAAGTGCCTCACAATGCATGTGGTTTCCTGCAATGGTTTGCCAACAGTGTTAAATGAGAATCCAAGTTGGCATCCAGCTAAAACATACCAATTTTTCAAAGAACCGTTGATTCAATTCTTTTAACAGGCTAACTTTAAATTTGACATGTGACATGTTTAAACTTTGTGTGATTGATTCTGTTTGTGGCTTATCTGTTTTATTCAGTCTTCTTGTACAATTTTAGAATAGTACCCCACTATTTAAGTTATTCAAGATCTGCTACACTCATTCCTTCAAAGGACAAATTGTACATGGTATTTTTATTGAAAACATTTTGGGTATTTCTCTGTGCTCAATATTTTTTCATGTAAACTTTAGAAATACTCCATGAAGTTCACAGCATCACATTGGTAGATAGGTTGGGGTTGTGTAATCCCAAGTGTGCCTGCCTGGGGCTCATTATCCGTCTCTGTTTATTCACACCTGCTTTGTGTCTGTCAATAAGCTTTCGTCAGGTTTTAGGCTGCAGGGAGGCAGTGCTTGGGGATTCCATAACTTTGTTTTCAAATAAGCTGCACTTATTTATTCTAAGCTTGTTGGGGGCATTTCATCGCTGTTGACGCTCCTTTGAGCCAAGTGTGCGTTAATAATAGTGTATGACCATGCATACCAGATGTCCTTAAGAAACACCTTCGCAGAAAACACTGTTTTCCTTTGCTTTAGTCTGTAGTCGTCCACCACCTCTGGCTCTTACAATCTTTCTGCCCTCTCTTCCAAGATAATCCCTGAGTCTGGAAGGAGGGGATGTGGAATACATGTCCTATTTGGGCCTTGAGGGTTCTACAGTTTCCTAGTCTCTATATCTTGACGAGTTGTGGATCTCTATGTTTACCACCATTCACCACGAAAGGATGTGTCTCTGATGAGGGGTAAGGGATGCACCAATGTATGGGTATAGCCAGAAGTCATTAGGCATCAGTTCAATTCTATGTCGGTTTAACTGCATTCTAGTGGTAGGTTCGCCTCTAGGACCTATTTAGGCACACGTGATTGGCAGTTGCACAGATAAACTCACAGGGTTATAACAGCATGTACAGGACTTGTACAGCTCAAGCCAGACAAAATATCGGCACGGAGTTGTGGGTGTAGGTACAAAGTCCCACCACAGGTTAAGAAGCTATTGGTAACTGATGGCTGCTGGGAGAGCGAGAGTCTGTTTTCTGTAAGGACCACACCTCCGTGGCTGGCCCCGCACCCGGCTGTGTATAGGGAGCACAAATTGGACTCCATGGGTTCAAAAGAGAAAAGAGGACACAAAGCTGGGTGGGTGGAAAGGGGAATGGACCAGGGAAGAGTTGAGGGGTGAATATGGTCAACATATGAAATTCCTAAGAGTAAAAATAGTTCTTTAAAAGAAATTCCTGATAGGGCAATTGAAGTGAAGCTCGTTCTTTGAGATACTTGACCACACAGCCCTTTCTTATCTCCCTTGGTGCATTAGTATGCATCCGAGGGCAGAAAATCATCTGCCTCTGAAGTATTTTAAATTATATGCCTTCCGTTGATCTCGTCTTAGGGGAGACATGCTCTATTAATGCCCTGAGAAGCCCGCTCAGCCATCCTCCACATGCTTTTCTGCCTGGCATTTGTAAGGAAGCCTTACTTGTCAATCAACCCAGGATTTACCCACCCTGGTCGGTCCTTTCCCTGAGCTGACTCAGAATTCTCTGGTGCTGTCTCCATTACCCCCGTGGCTCCCAGTTTCTCTGGGCTCCAACATGGTGCAGGGCTCATCACCATCTTTCCTTCTCCTTGGCAGAGATACCCATGTATCCTGACAATGATTTGGACTGACTTGAACCTTGGGGTTGAGGGGTGCCAGCCAGGGCATGAGACAGACAAAGTTGGTGCCACATGGCCCCTCCCGTTGCTCCAATGTGCCAACCAGAGTAAACACAGGCTGACACCATGTTCCATGTGTCCCTGCCTGCCTGTGTGCTTGGGAGAATAGAGAGTTCTCCTTCCCATGGAGTCCATGGGCACCCAGCCAGCCATCCTGCTTGGAGCCAGGTGCTGTCTCCAGATGTCTCTCAGGGACTCTCACAGCAGGGCCCAGATGGTAGCTCTCACTCTATTGCTTCATGAGTTGGCAGCTTCAGTCCAGCTCCAGGTCGCCCCCACCATTTCCCTGGCTGGAGAAGAAGGAGATCTAAGGGTGAATAATTAGGAATTGGTAAGGGTGCCAGGTTAGACTCGTACTGGTCCAGTCTTTAAGGACTGCTTTACTAATTGGACTAGGCAAGTCTTAGTCAAGGTAATTTGAGTTTAAGCACGAGGGCATATGGGATGGCTGCCATGTGAAGTGTTCTAGCTGTGTGGGGGGAGAAGAGAGACACCACAGGAACTCCACTGTACTCTGACAAACCTGAAGAAGCGACTCTTCCATCCTCCAGAGAAAAGCAGAAACAGGAGAACCTTCAAGGATCACATTCAATCTGTAGGAAGCTCTATTTTCAGGCATTGGAATTTTCAAAACCAGAAATAGCTTCTTTGACAGGAGGTGATCTCCTTAGCAACAGAAGGGCTCTGTGGCCAGCCAGCTTAGCCTATTTGGCCAATGAGAGACTGGGTCTCAAAAACTCGTTGCCTGCTTGGCCAATGAGAGGCCACATCTCATGAAACAATATGGATGACTTCTGAGGAATGGCACCTAAGGTTGACCTCTGGCCTTCGCGCTCGCGCACGCACGCACACACCCACAGGTTTGAAATGAGCCCTTCCCCTTTATTTCACTCATTTAGTCACTTAGCTGACACTTGTGGGCGGTGCCAGATGCCAGGTGTTCTTCCTGACACTGGGGAGCCAGCTAGGGGCACACACATGACATCTGCCCTCTGGGCATTCCTTTCTCAAGGAGCTCCAACCGTGAGCAAGGCAGTAGACATTCAGACAGTTTCAGATTATGTCAGGAAACTAGCTGGGCTGAAGTTAATCAGACAGGTGTCTGGGGAAGCTTCAGAGGGAGGTGATGTGGAAACTCTGTGGGAACATCTGGGGTGGGGGCTGGAAGCTGAGAAGATGCCTTCAAAGAAGGTGCCTTTAAGCATATGTCTCAAAGCAGAAAAAAAGACTGTCCTGGATTTAGGTAAAAAGGTATCCTCAGAGGTTTTGCCCAGAGGACACAGTGACTTTTAATTAAATCCAAAGGAACTGAGCCGCTTCTGAGATCTTTGGGTATTTTTCACAACGCTTATTTCAAGAATCAGAACTCCAAGTCAAAGTGACATAGATTCAAAAACAGAAACAAGGAGGAGGAGAAAGAATTTTACTGTCTCACTGTAATAGAGAGCTGGCTGGGCCAGCATTAGATAATCAGCTAATTTGATCTCTGAAGCACAATGTCTCTCTCTCTCCCTCCCCCCCGTGTTTTATTTTATGTGTTTTGTCTTCATGTATGTCTGTGCATCCATGCATGTCTGGTGCTCATGGAGGCCAGAAGAAGGCATCAGATCCCCAGGAACTGGCGTTTTATTCACTGTGAGCTGCTGAGGGTGCTGTGAATTAAACCGAGGTCCCCTGGAAGAACAGCCAAAGCTCTTAACTGCTGGGGCATCCTCCCAGCCCAATCACAAGCTCTCTTGCCCTTCTGGGTTCCACCATGAGATGACACGGTGTTAAGACTCTCAGCAATGAGCAGGTGCCAGCACTATGTCCGTAGACTCCCCAGCTTCCAGAGCCATGAGCCAACCAAGTCACTGTGATTTGTAAACTGGCTTCAGTAATCTGTTATAGACAGTCTACATTCACTCCATATAAATGCATGGAAGGCAGGCACTGACTCACAAAAGTGCTCAGAAGTGGGATCTGTCCAGGAAGGCAGTATCCTGTTCCAGGAGGCTGTCTCCTTAGGATGCTAAGATGGTTGATTATCTTTCCTTTCTGGACCCGGATTTGATTGTGAAAGCCCATGGCTGCTACTCAGGGCCCCATAATAGGATTATTTCAGCAGAAGGATGCTTCATGGCTAATTGGCCTGGGGCAGGCATCTGAACCAAGGTGTCCTGCTAGAGACAGGAGAAGGAAAAAATAGAAGACCTGTATCCTGCAAGGTACTGTTGGAGACGTTAAAATGGCTTTGAGAAGGAGCCTGTCACATCTGGCTGTTGTGATAATTAGATTAGGTAGCAGAGGGATGGAGAGGAAGGGAAACATCTAATGTATTCTGTTCAGGTCCTGCCAAGACCCAGGAGGTAGAGTTTAAAATAGCTTGTCTTCAGAGATGCCCTCCAGAGAGTCACACTGGACACAGCCCAAAGGCATGTAGGCTCCAGGGCCCTGGAGTAATGCATCATTGCATTGCAGCAACTTCCAAGCTCATGCTAGAAAGCTAATTGTGGGCTGGAACCTTCCATATGCTTCTTTGAAAAGATAGGTTCACTATTCCTGCCCCTGAAACTTCCAGAACAGCTGGCCTGGCTTTGGCCCTAGAGATCTCCATTTTTTTAAAAAAAAAAGTTTCTGTGAGGTTCTGAAATATGGGTTAGCAAACACTGGCTTAACCAGAGGGATATAGAAATGAAGTGATCAGAGTAATTGGGACCATGTTATGCCATAGCACACTCACTCTGTGTTCAACAGTTCACACAGCACACACACACTCTCGTGTTGGCCTTCTTATATCTGAGCAGATATTCCAATCTTTCTTTTTGCCTTGGTTTCTCTCCTATGCTAATTCACAGGCCTTTTGTGTGGGCATTCTGTCCCACTTCCCTGCCTCAGAAGCATCATGATATTGGGAAGGCTGTATGACAATGAACTCCTGTGTGGAATTAGACCTTGTCTTCTTGTTGGAGGAGTAAGAGAACCAGAAAAACCCTTAACTGCGTCTGGGAAACCCTGCTTATCCAGCTGCAAAGTGGTGCAGGCTGAACACCTAGCTGTAGCCCTAAGGACATATCATTGAGTCCTCACACAATTTCACCCTACCACCAAGCCCCTTGTCTCAAGCCCATGGGTTAAAGACAGACGGAAAAGGATGAGTGACAATCAGAGTGTCGGTCATTACATATTCCTGATTAATAGGCCTCTTCCATGTATATTTCTCTTTGGTAAACAATCACACATGATGCAAATATTGCCCCAGACATGCCTCTTCAGAGGGCTCTTTCACATAACTCTGCCCCGGAATTCTCTAACACCTAATTTCCAGTTATTTACTTTCAAGTTCCTACCTTCCTGTCAAAGTTTTAGTCAACGTTAATGACCCAGGACACATATAGACTTCTGTTAATATATGCTTGCAAAGACGAATTCATGCAAATTTAATAGCCAGAGTCCATTGTTTAATGTACTTAGGCCTTGCAGTTATGTTCCTCCATTGAGTTCATCTCATTGTGACTGTGGCAGGAGTTGTCTGCTTTTGGAGGCTTTCCAATCTTGTGCTGAACCATCTATTAATAAGACCTGGATTTATTTTCTTCTTCAGTCAGCTGGACATAAGGAGAGTGAGGCAGTGGGTGCTAAAGAAAGAGAAAAGACAACTTGGGAAGGGAGAGAGAGAGAGAGAGAGAGAGAGAGAGAGAGAGAGAGATATCACTCTGGGAAGCACTTTATGCAGCCTTAGGTCATTTTGTCCCAGTCTTTGACACCTTATTTCCAGATGATGATGGATTAGTTCCACACCCACAGATGACCTCTGTCATTTGCAGATCAGACACTCTCCATTTCTGTAGGGACACCACAGTGGTTTTGTAATGTAGTGTACTGTGATCAAGCATTCTGTGCATGACTGGTAGAAATCTAGAAGCTTCTGAAAGAACAGTATCTGAAGAGGGTAGTGTAGCTTTACTTGAAATTCTTCAAGTTCTGTTCTGGGATTCTTCTGTTGTAGTCTGCTAAAGGCTCCACAGATGCTGCAAAACCCATCAGAACTGAGATGTTTGGCTTGAGTGACTGGGCAGTTTCGGTGATACCATGGGCTGATGGATGCCATTTCTTCTGGTTCTCAGTCAGATTGGAAGATTGATCTATCTATCTATCTATCTATCTATCTATCTATCTATCTATCTATCTATCTATCATCTACCTATGTCATTTATCTGATGAGGAATTTGACCAAATGTTGACCAAATGAGGAACACTGTGTCTAAAGTTCAGATGATCCTCTGAATATGAGGTCTTTTTATAGTAGTAGCCTGGACTCGACCTTGGAAGAAACATATTACTGTGCCCTGGGCTCTGAAATTTTTGGAAACACAGCAGCAGTTCCTTTGAGTTTAATTCAGAAGGCCAGCAATTTGGAGTGGGCTCGTCAAGGAAGTTCTGATGACTTCTACCATTTATGCACATGGTCTAACACACCTGACAACTCACCTAGGGCTGGATAGTGGCCTAAAAGGGCCCTAATCACTTGTCTAACAGATGGTATCATTCCTTCTGCAGATCTCTTGTCGCCTGATCACTCATTCTTAAGAAAGCTCACCTAGACCTCCAGTAAAGAAGTTCAGGGATCGTAGAGAGTATAGGTACTGCATAGCCTTTTCAGACTTAATCTGAAAACCCACACAATGTATCAATGCTACATTCAGGAAGTCAAAGTAAGTCTCCAGCCAGCTCTGATTCTGGAGGATGGAAAGAAGAGATGGGGACAAATTAAACTTCCTGCTGGAAGAGCAACAAGCCACATTAGAGAAGAGCATGAACATAGGGAAGGGGGCCTTGGAAGATGGTGTTTGAGTCTGCAATGGGTCCTGTGGAAGTACGCAGGTCACGTCAGCCTCCAGAGCACAGAGCATGGTCCAGGAAGTGGTTGGCATAAACCATAACACTTTAATAAAACAAATCACAGTGAAAGGACAAGACGCTGTCAAAGGTAACCTTGGATTTTCTCCGAGTTATTTATAAAGAGCATCATTCAAAGCATATTAGTTCTTTAATGGTTATTAACCTCAAATTACCATGACACATCACTCTGCTCACAGACATGCACCAGACACTCAACACCTTATTTGGGAAATGTTCTTCTAGATGACGGACTATCTGAGAAGGTGCATTAGAAAACCATTTTCCTGGAATTTCTTTGTCTTAACTCTGTTCTGGATAAATGTTATTTCTGAAATTTAGACTAATTAATTCAGAAGAAAGTTTAGATAGCTGAAAATTAAGCCAGGTTATGGAATTCAGGTCTGCCTCATCTAGACATATTCTCTGGGACATTCCTTCCAATATAGGTAGTAAGAAATAAAAAATCATCTAAATACATGTGGCTGATGTATCAGAACAAGTGTTAGTAACATAGAAATGACTCCAAACTTCATGATTCCTATGAAACATTCAAAAGTACACAGAGCTATTGCACGGAACTTATGACTCATGAAACCTGTATTGTATGGTTGGAGGCAGATAACAAACCACACAGATTTTCTTGAAGTATCTAAGGAATATACCACGAATCATACACAGGGGATCTGAAATTAGTAAGTGAGGCTTTTGTTTGTTCTTAGAGGGATAATTCTAAAGAAATTTCAGGACAAGTCTGTTGTTGAGATGTTTGTAGTGTATAAACTCCTAAAGATAACATGTTAAATTTTGTTTTGATGTTTATATCTGTTTTGCTCCTGAGCTCTTTTGAGCATCTGGAAGATAGCAGTAAACAAAATCCACAATAGCTCTGCCTTGAAGGAGCTTAGATTTCACTGGAAGGTAAAGGATTTTGCTAATGGGAAGAAGGTTCTTAGAACAAATTCGCTGGTGGTGAAGTGGATGTCTCACTGGTAGATCAAGATGGCCAGACTCAAATGAGTTTCCAAGAAGCCCAGAAAAAACAGGCCCAGTATTGATCCCGGTGTTGAAAGGCTGTCATAAAGCCCTCCGGCTTCTTCAGCTTTTGTGCTTCCCATTGCTGAGTGATGATGTCTTGCTTCACAATGTCAAGATGGCTCCTGCAATGCTAAGCCAGCCATCTTGTCCCCACACCATAGTTAATGAGGCAGGAATCAAAAGAGATGGAAAAATGATTTTCTCTGATTAGTTTTTTTTTATTTTGGAATGGAAAACCTTTCTCAGAAGCTCAGTTTAGCTTTTGAGATCTGTATATCCAGAAGTAGGACCAAAGTTGCGATTGCATCAAACACTTCCATCACTCTTACTTTATATGCGTTGCTTGATATACACCCTGGGCACATGTGAACATCACTGCCAGAGGAGGGCTCTGAGAGCATCAGTCAAGTGCTTGACAACCTCACCTTCAATCATAGTCTTCTTGTTTTTCCATCCATCTTTTCTTTTTAAAGATTTGTTTATTTTGTGTATATGAGTGCTCTAAAATTCATATACACCTGCACTCCAGAAGAGGGTGTCAGATCCCACTATAGATGGTTGTGAGCCACCATGTGGTTGCTGGGAATTGAACTCAGGACCTCTGGAAGAGCAGTCGTTGCTCTTAACCGCTGAGCCATCTCTCCAGCCCCTGTCTTCTTGTTCTTCTGGAATTCGGTTGGAATTATTCTGTTTTTATGATGTTCATATTGACCTACAGGCGTTGGTCCCTGCCTCATAAATTTCCTTCCTCTGTATATGATTTTCCTGCCTGAAGAAATTTTTATTGTTGAGTTTAATGTCTCAATTAGGATAGGCTACAAAATGGAGAAATTTGAAACTTCCCCCTGAATTATGTATTTATTTCAACATTCATAATTTCTATATGTTTTAGAGAAATTCTTAGCCCTTTGTCACTTTTTTTTTCATTTTAGTTTGGAATCACTAACTATACATATGTTTTGGCTTCTCTTTCCCATACATGTCTAGTAGTTTATCTTTCAAAGATCCCTGATGATAGATACAAGGTGTTCATAATGTTTTAATATATATAGATAGAATGGCTAAACAAGCTATATCACACAGTCACTGCTTCATATATGGTTTTGTGGCTAGAACACTGCAAGTCTACCCTCTTGGTAATTTCCAATTATACATCATTGTTACACAATGTATTAATTTATTCTATCTACCAAGTGGGAAATATATGTTTTCCTTTCTATCAAATATAACTGGCCTACTAATGGCCACTATAGCAGAAACCTGCCTCCACTTTAATCTTTCCCAGCTTGTAAAACTTTCATGCTTGTTTTTTAGTCTCCTGGGCCAGGTAAAACATTTGTTTATGTGAAGGCCTGCTAGGCCCTCACAACTGGATGGCCTGGAGCTGCGAGCATGTCCTCCTCCCTTTCTCTAATTTCCTTTCTTCAGATCCTTTTCAAACTCGCTATCTGAGAAATTCTGAGGTTGGACTCCAGCCAAGGAGGAAAAGATACACCACCTGCATTTGAATAAAATCAGAGAACTTCCTTTCCCAGTGAGCTTGCTGGCCCAGTTTGGGTTCTGGTGCACCATTTTTGCAAGAAGAAATTCCTTGCTGAGTTACTTTCAATCTGTTAGCATGTCCTTCTGTGAGACAAAGATTATTTGTTTCTTTCTAGCATGTCTAACTGGCTTTTTGCATGACTCCATCAGTGTTTCCTAACTTCACCCCCAAACCAGCCCTGCTAACCTCTGT